>JBBDGP010001041.1:575000-1052500 GCA_037952835.1 Lithobates septentrionalis
TAAGCGCCTGTGTCGCATTAAAAAAAAAATGCAATAAATTGAATAGAAAAGCCTTGTTTTCATTTGCAAATAACATTGCTATGTGTTGAACCAGAAATATAATTTATAAATTGGACACATTATAATCAAACACTAACCTTTCTAAGAGCTTGACAGAATCAATGAGGGGACAATTCTCCCACAGACTCCAATCCATCTGTAATAATGGCGCAGTGACACCCACAGGATGGAGAAAAAACAACATCTGCCTACAACTAGGCAAGGGTGACATTATCCTCCTTCCGGGGAGATCCTAGGGAATACTGAGTAGCCAAATCTTGCTGTCTTCTTATCACTGCTGCTTCCATCACTGTGCTTCAGCTTATCCTCATGAGATTTGGTGTGCTCAGCAATCCCCGGGAAGTTGTTGGTAAGATCAATTTATTATTATTATTATTATGAATATTATTATGCAGGATTTATATAGTGCCAACAGTTTGTGCTGAAATTTACAATGTGAATGCAAACAGTACAGTTACAATACAATTCAATAAAGGATGAATCTAGGGCCCTGCATGTTAGAGCTTACTAGACATGTGCAATTCGTTTTGTTCCAAATTCGTTTTTTTAACGAATTTCGACCAATTCGTTAATTCGGAAACATCCAAATTAACGAATACCCGTTTAACACATTTTTCCTAATATTCGTAAATTCGAAAATTCATAAATTCAAAATTCGAAAATTCATTAATTCGAAATTCGAAAATCCAAAAACCCAAAAATTAGAAAATCTGAAATAACTAAAAAATTATAGGTATTGGAACTTCCTTTCAAATTTGGCTGTTAGTGAACGTAACGAATACGAATTTATCCGAAGTTTCGAATTATACAAAACAACGAATGCCGCATCTAAACGAATGTAACGGAATGCATTAATAATAAATAACAATAATAATAATAATAATAATAAAACCTTTTTATTATTATTATTAATTTGTTCTGTTCCATTTGTATAGATGCGGCATTCGGTATTTCGGATCATTCGTAACTTCAGATAAATTCATATTCGTTACGTTCACTAACAGCCAAATTTGAAAGGAAATCCCAATACCTATAATTTAATCGTTAGTTATTGTTAGTTAGTTATTATTTTGAATTTTTCGGAATTTCGTTCTTTCGAATTTTTCAATTTTCTTTCTTATTTTCGAATTGACAAATTTACAAATTTACTAATTCCGATCATAATGAATGAATAAAAAAAAACAAAAAACGAATGAAATGAAAACTAAAACAAATTAATTTCACGTCTAGAGCTTACAATTTAACAATTTACTTTTTGTTCCCCCTCAGGTGCCTATCTGGCATTTTAGCAATAAAATTTCTCTAGTCCATATGGTGTAAAAAGGTATAGGAGTTTGAAGCGATAAAAGAAACATTGTTTCTTTGCCAAGTAAGACCTGAACACTGTCATGTTGGGGGTCAGGGCTGTCCTCCTCCCATATAAGTGTCAGAAACCATGAAATCAGACCGAGACAGAAGTACAATTAAATCGCACTTGGTTAATAATAAAAATAAATAGAACAAATGTAGTCAAAGCATAGCCAGAGTTCAGGAACCGGAACGGATTGTCAGACAAGCCAAACATCAGGGAGCCGGAGATGAGAATAGTAAAACAGCAAGCAGGATCTGGAGCCAGAAGGAATGTCAGCCAAGCAAGTCTTTTAACAGGAATGCAGGAGAGCGTCTCTGTGATGTTGACCAAGGCGAAGGCAGAGATCATCTGGGCTGGACGGCTTAAGTAGGCAGGACTGACGAGCAGGATATCATCAACAGCTGAGTACCTGTGGAGAGATAGGAGCTGGCAATTAGCCAAAAGCTGAGCGGCCAGCTCAGAACAGGAAGGGCTGAGCCCAGCCCTGACATTAAGCTCCAACCTCAGCGACACCGGATGGATTCAGGTTGGACTCCTGTAACAGGGGATAATGCGTTCTTAAGGTAATGATTATGCAGATTAAAAAACAAAAAAACAAAAAAAAAAACAAAGGTGTGGGCAAGTCAAAATTATTTTAGATAAATGGCACTGAGAGTTTGCCAAGTAAGATCTGAACACTGTCACGTTGGGGGACAGTGCTGTCCTCCTCCTACCTCATCAACACCGGATGGACTCAGGTTGGACTCCTGTAACGGGGACAACGTGTTCTCAATCCTACGTCTATATAGATTTAAAAAGGATAGAAAAGGTTTGGGCAAATCAAAATAATTTCAGAAAAATGGCATTGAGACTTTGCCAAGTAAAACCTGAACACTGTCAAGTTGGGGGGGGGGGGGGGGGGGGGGGACAAGCCGTCATCCTTCCATATAAGCTCCAACCTCATCAACACCGGATGGACTCAGATTGGACTCCTGTAACAGGGACAATGTGTTCTTAATCTTACGTCTATCCAGAATAAAAGAAGAAATACAAAGGTGTGGGCAATTCAAAATAATTTCTGATTAATGGCCTTGAGACTTTGCCAAGTAAGACCTGAACACTGTCACGTTGGGGGGCAGTGCTGTACTCCTCCCACATAAGCTCCAACCTCATCGACACTGGATGGACTCAGATTGGACTCTCCTGTAACAGGGGACAATGTGTTCCTATTCTTACATTTATCCAGATAAAAAAAAAATACAAAAGGTGTGGGCAAGTCAAAATAATTTCAAATAAATGGCATTGAGAGCATCTCAGCCTACACATAATACAGCCTGTGCTAGTCAAGCTGTACTTGTGATATTTATATAGAAAAAAATCATACCCCATTGAGCTGCATTCACACATGATGAGCAGTGATGGGTTTTTTGCTCCTACCATAAAAGGGACTCATGCTGAGACACACTTTCTTCTTTATACCTCACCGTAACTAACAAGCGCCTGGAACTTAAGCTTCTTCTACTCATGCCAAACTATTTAATGCGAAAAATGTTCACATTTTACTTCTTCAGTTATGATACATTTCATAAGAAAAAAATAACAATTTGAGATGATTTTGACCAGTAAAGGCCACAAATTACCATTAACTTGGTACACCATATGGCCCAGGGTTTGAGGACATCTGACCACCACACCTACCTATATAGCCAAAGGTATGTGGTTCAGTTGTTTCCTGTGAAGGATACTGTTACTGCTTTAGCATTAGCTATTGTTTGCATTCAGCTCTTTTCTGTTCTGATATGACTGTCCCCCTGTGTACAAAGCCAATTCCATAAAGCCATGGTTAAATGAGTTGGGTGTGGACAACCTTCAGTGTCCAGCACAGATACTGGCTTCAAATCTAAAGAACACCTTTGGGATGAATTGAAACTCTGAGTGCAACCCAGGTTTTCTAGTTCGACATCAGTTAAATTGGAACAAAGACCCATAGACACACTACAAAATCTTGTGGAAAGCCTTCCAAGAAGACAGAATGTCTTTCCAGAAGAAGGCTGTTATAGCAACAAAGGGGATTGGGGAAGGGTACTCAATATCAATGCCTATGCATCAAGCTCATACAAAGATTAAACCCTGTCTGTATTTGCTTAAAATGGATCTTCACCCACTTCAATATATTGGGTTCTCTTTTCTATTTAGTTGCGGCCTGCTCTCCTCTCCAAGAGATAACAGATACAGCTTAACATCTTTTTACCAACCTTTTGCTCTCACAGACCAGTGTTGTCCATGTTTCCCCAGGCAGAGAGCAAAGGCTGTCTGTCACAGGTGAGTTTAAATTGGCCTGGGGGAGAGGACCAAGATCCAAACTGGATTGTGGATCAGAGATCCCTGAACGTGTATGAGAGGAGCCTGGGAGACGTATAAACCCCGAACAAGACTTTTCCCGGCTCTC
This sequence comes from Lithobates septentrionalis, assembly GCA_037952835.1. Taxonomy (NCBI): domain Eukaryota; kingdom Metazoa; phylum Chordata; class Amphibia; order Anura; family Ranidae; genus Lithobates; species Lithobates septentrionalis. The sequence continues at coordinate 578,840 of JBBDGP010001041.1, forward strand.
TCTGCTACAGGGGGAGGATGAAACTCCTCTTTAAGGGCCAGTCCATTCAGAAGTGATACTTTAGTCATACATTTAAGCCAGTGAGCAGAATTAGCCCCAGCTGCTTAGAAATCATGGATGCACCAACATCAAAGTGCCCCTGTCATACTTATCAAGGTACTGTTGCCACCTTAGCCTTTGTTTGGATTTTATCACATAGATAATGCAAGGCATTCAGTAAACGGGGACCCATTACGAGGGATCAACCCCCTATGGCTACATGCAGTTGGGCAGCCGCATGGGACCCAGAAGGTAGTCGCCATCACTGTAGTAGTGATTTCCAGATTCCACAGGGATCCCACAGGTATGAAGTAGGCATAGGGTTGTCACTTTTTCTTCAAGCCAAACCCGAACACTTTAGCGGCGCACAGCAAAACTTTTTTTTTTTCTAACATACTCTATAGTATTGTAAAAGACCTGGGACACCTTTGGGAGCTCCAAAGAGAATAGTAATGTGGCGTGCATAGTGCCCCCTCACCCTCCTATCAGGCCCTGTTCTGAGCTACATTCCTGTCTGAATATTGTGTCCGGGTTTCAGGTGGACTGAAACCCGGACACATGATTCAATACCCGAACTGTCCGGGTGAATCCCGGACAGGTGGCAACCCTAAGTAGGCATACATACATGGTCCAAACCAATGTAGCTACGCAATAAAATCCATAAATACGATTCAGTTTTAAAGTAAATACATAATAATCAGGACCTAACCCTGCAAACAAGCACAGCAGTAGGAAACAAATGGTTACATTTTTTAGCAATAAACCAGTGATAGGAGCAAGCCTGCTGATTCAATTATGCTGCTTAGAGAGAAAAGTACACATATGACCCCTATTAGCCTATTGTGCCTACAAGATACCCTCACTAGGTCTAGGACAACATATGCATAGTCTGTATTGTGCTTCCAGATTTGAGCAGTACATTTAAATGCTGAATTGCACTTGTAACTCTGGTCTCCCTGGAATGAAAGCACAGGGTCACCAGCCTTCTGAGACTCTTTGCAGGTCTTTATGTGTTATCTGCAAGAGCCCTTTACCTCTGTAAAATTCAGGCTGGCCAAGGACAGCCATTCACTCTGAGATGCTGACTTTTCGGAAAGCTGAAATTTGCTTGCTGCAGTCACTTTGAGTGCAGGGGGGCTTCCAGGACATCTGCAGCAAACTTTTGAAAGGTGGAAGGTACTGAATGACACCTGTTGGTTTCTAGTCTTCAAATCACAGCTAATTGTATGGATCAAGATAAAAGACAATATTACTTTAAAGGACATCTTTATGAATGAATTCCCCCAACTTGTGAGTGGAGCCTACCCGGTAACCAACCCTAGCTTCCTTCCCTCTCCAGAGATCGTCAATGTACGACCCTGTGTGGTGTTCAATGGCCTTTGCAATGAAGCATCCTGACTGGGGCCACTTCTTACTGTATGTTTGCAGTGGCCCCATTTATTCCTGGGGCAGTCATATTCTGCTGTGTGACTGGAGGCCACTATGGGTACCGCTCATCCAAAGGTGTGAATTGGGCTACGACATGTAGTGAGAAAGTACAGTTGCAAAGCCTGGGGCCACAAAGTGAAAATTGCCGGAATGGAGAGAAAGGTGAGGTATTTGACCAAGTGGGCTGCATTCAGAGAGTTGGAGGGGATTAAAGTGTTTCTTAACCTGGAAAAAGTACTTTATTACTAGTCCTTTGGTTTTTTTTTGCAAGCTTTATTTACAATATTTTTACTTGGTTGGTAACACCTTTCCTGTCTTGAAGTGGCTACCTCCACTTCTCCACTGTATTTATGGAGGAGCAGCATAGCCACCCTTGGAGAACAACCTGTGGAGAGAGTAGTGGTAAATGGACTAGTAGATTTAGATGGCCTTTGTAAAAGTGACTAACAAGCTTATCTCCAGATAGAACTTTTTAGGCAGTTACAGAAACTTTTTTTTTTTTTTTTGGTAAAGAGTGATAAAAGCTGATCATTTTAAGAACCCTTGGCAGTGATATATTTCTTGGGGCAACCATCCAACTTCCACTTCTGCTGGACAGGTTGGTCTATTAAAGAAGGCTGAAAAACAACAAACTAACTAGCAGGATCAATAGTTAATACCTATGTTACACGGAGGACTCAGAAATATAAAATCTGCTGTGTTAATTCTAGTGACAGATTGTATCATACATGTCCTTTTTTATTTTGCCCAGAGTCCTAACTTTAATTATATAAGGCATTTGTACCAATGGATGCCAATTATGTGAAATTTATAAACCATGCTCCTCTTAGAAAAATGGCACATTTACTATAGTTCATTTTATTTTTCCTTTACTTTTTTCCTTTCCTTTCCCTCTTTCTGTTTACTTTTCCGTTTATATCCAATCTCATTTCCTTTTTCTTTTCTACTTTTACTTCACATTTTAAATTTAAAATTTTCTCTACCCCTGTCCCTTTCTAATTTCCTTTTTCTGCTTTCCTTTCCCCTTGCCTTTCAGTTACAGTAATGCCACGTACACATGACCGGACTTTCCGTCAGAATAGACTCCGACGGTCTTTCTGACGGAGTTCCACTGAAATGGACTTGCCTACACACGATCATACCAAAGTACGATCGTTTAGAACGCAATGATGTATGACGGGACTAGAAAAAGGGAGCTCAATGGCCAGTAGCCAATAGATGCCCTTGCGTCATTTTTGGTCCGTCGGACTAGCATACAGACGAACGGTTTTCCCGATAGGAACTGATTCAGTCGGAAAAATTTGAAACATGTTCTATTTCTAGGTCCGTCAGAATTTTAGAAAGAAAAAGTCAGATGAAGCCCACACACGATCGTAATGTCCGACGGAATGATTCCGTCTGACCTTTTCTGCCTGAAAGTCCGGCATAACTCCAGGGGCCAGAGATGCAAACTTGAGGGCTGCAACCTTGCTGCAAAGTAGTCCTTTGGATACTAAGGTCAGCAGCCTGTAAGTGGGGTGCAGCGTGGTGCGGCGGCAATAACACACACAGTCCAAATGTGATGAAAACAACTTGTATTGATGTAATGCAGAGATAGTTTACAATAAAGCCGGTGGGAAGACAGCCCAACTGGAAACAGTCACGGTTCCAACATTGTGTAGAGAGCAGGTTTCAACCAAACTGACAGCGCCTGCCAGGAGGGGCAGAATGCCGCCTGGATGTCTCGTGCCCAAGCAGGAAAATTTCCAAAGAAGTTGCAAGCCTTACGCTTTCCCTGCTCATCAGGAATCTTTACATGTTGCTAGTTCAGGCGGAGTATCTGTTCCTACTCTATCCACTCACAAAAGCACCCCAAGCCTGGCAACCAGTGGCTTAAATAGGCTCTGCCTGACCCAAGATGGCTGCGAGAGTCACATTGGGCGGCAGAATCCAACCAGATAGCTTCCCCAGTGACCCAGGAAGCCATAGAGGAACCATGTTCCCCTTGACCTCCTCTCCAACTGTACTGTTGCTACAGATGAGCGCCACCTGAAGTGGAGAAAGTAGGCTGCGCCTGCCTACAAGCTCATCACCCCTGGGGTGAGGGGCTGCTCTAGTGAAGACCAAGATGCCACTTAGACATCACCTGTCATGGGTGAATATCCTAACACTTTCTCATTCTCCAATCCTTATCTATTTCATTTTTACAATAATATTTTCTTTCCTTTTCTCTTTCCCTGTCCCTTTCTCATTTCTTTTCTCTTTTTCATTTCCCTTTCCTTTTCACACCCAAGTGTATCTATACCACAAACATTTTTATTTTAGTTCTGGAAGGAATGGGGATAGGTCAGAACCTAGGGTTGCCACCTTATCCCTTTAAACCCAAACACATATGAATTACACAGGTTCTGAGGCTAATTTAATGCAGATAAGGCACCAAGTGAGTTTAATTACCACCTTACTCACCCACAGAACCTGTGTAATTAATATGTGTTCGGGTTTAAAGGGATATGGTGGCAACTCTATCAGAACCCCTGTCAGGTTTTATGGTTATTCAAAACTTGGTTAGTGAAATGTTCCCTCTTTTCCTGTCCTGGGGACAAACTTCTTAGCAGACAAGAAGTGAAAGACTTTCTCCAATGACTTTCTCCAATTTCTTCAATGGCAGCAAAACTTGGCAGGAGTTCTAATTCTTCCCCACTATAGGGCACATTTTGTCTGTGAATAAACGTTATTTTTCCATTTTCTCTCTCTTTCCTTTAACCTTTCCTTTCCTATTCCCCTGTCGCCTTTCCTTTCCCTTGCCCCGTCCTCTTTCCCTTTTCCCCTTTAATTTCCTTTTCTCTTTCTTTTTTTCTTTCTCCCATCTCTTTTTATTTTCCTATCCCCACTCCCCTTTTCTTTACCCAGTCCTCTTTTCATTCTCATATCCTCTTTCCTTTTTCTTTTTCCTATTCCCCTGTGTCTTTTCCTTTTCACTGTCCCCTTTTTATTTTCCTTTTCCCATTCCCTTTTCTTTTTCCTTTTTCTTATATTTTCCATCCTGTCTCCTTTCTTTTCAACTGTTCAATTTGTATTTTCCTTCACCTGTCCTTCCCTGTTCTCCTCTCTCCTTTTTCAGTCCTATTTCCTTTCTTTTTTCCCATTCCCTTGTTCCCTTTTTCTTTTCTTTTCTCCTTTTCTCCGTTCCGCTTTTCTATCTCCTTTCCTTTTCTCCTATCCCTTACCCATTCCTTTGTTCCCCTTTTCTTTTCTTTTTTTTTTTCTTTTCTTCTTTCCTTTACCATTTCCCATGTTCCCTTTCCCTTTTCCCTGTCCCGTTTTTGTTTTCCTTTTTTCTTTTTCTTTTCCTTCACCCCCTTCCCCTTTGTCTTTTTATTTTCCTTTCCCCGTCTCCTTTTGATGTTACTTTCCCCTGCGACTTGGCATGTCATGGGTTTCCCCTTCAAGATCATACCAGGCCCTTCAGTCTGGTATGGATTTTAAGGGGAACCCCCACGCCGAAAAAACAGCGTGGGGGCCCCCCCAAAATCTATACCAGACCCTTATCCGAGCACACAGCCCAACAGGTCAGGAAAGAGGGGGGGTGCGCCCCCCCCAACTGTACTAGGCCGCATGCCCTGGCTCGTTCCCACCCCCTTTCCTGACCTGCCGGGCTGTTTGCTTGGATAAGGGTCTGGTATGGAATTGGGGGGGACCCCCAGGCAGTTTTTTTGGCGTGGGGGTTCCCCTTAAAATCCAGACCGGAGGGCCTGGTATGCTCTTGGAGGGAGAACCTGTTTTTTTTTTCACATTTAGTGTGGAGTTCCCCTTCAAGATCATCAGAGCACAAGTTGCATGCCAAAGTCGGATCAGTTAAGACGGCGATCCGACTTTGATCCAACTTCAGTGATATTCAATGGGCTGAAGTAGGATCAAAGTCGGACCAAAGTAGTGCAGGGACTACTTTGAAGTCGGCACGATGTGAAGTTGCACTAATATGAATGTTAGTCATTGAAAATCATGGGGAACGGCTTGTCATGTGACTTTGCAGTGCTAAGTCGTAGGACAAGTCGTACAAGTGTGAAAGGGGCCTTACTCTTTCTTTCTTCTCTCCTCTCTTCCTTTCTTTTCTTTCTTTCTTTTTCTCTCCTCTCTTCAATTTTCTCTGCCTCGTCCATCACTCTCATTATGATTCCTTTTGTCCATCCAAACAATAAAAGAAATAATTAACTATCCGTTCGATCACCGTCTGTAATAAAATACTGCACACATCATCATTTGCATGAATGGTATTGCTGTGGAAGCATAAAAACCAATTATAAAGCTATTTTGCCAATAAAAAGGGCTGTCCATTACTTTGCATGCATGCTGGTGGCTTTGGAAGCCAGATTATCAATGTTTAATGGGTTCCTCGAAGACAGTATTGCACAAACATTTTCCGTCAGATGCATGCTTAATTAAGCCAGATTATTACATGCAAAGGGCAAGGCACAAGTGCTCTGAAAAGAGTCCCGTGGGATTGCTTTCATAAGAAGAGTGGCTTTCTTAATTGCTAAGCTCCAGTAACGCAATGGCAAGGCTGCTTTCTTGTTTCAACCGCAAATCAATGGCTGTTTGTCTTAGACATACCAAGGGGTGCGAGTGAACATTTCTGGTTGCTGCAGCAACTGGATCACATGACCAGGATGGCATCCATGTCCCTCTAGACATCAGATTATCTAGGATTACCTTAAAAAGAAAATAGCTGTAAACAGTGGCATAACAATGGCCATAGTGGCCCATGCAGCTGCTGTGGGGCCTGGGACAAGGGGGGGGGGGGGAGGGGCCTCATTAGGGAGGTTGTTAGGGAAAACGAAACTGTGAAGTTTTCAGTAGAGCTGAAAAAAAAAGTTTACTATTATTTTATACTACTATTATTATAGTTTATCAATATTGCATTTACTATACTGACAGCCCTCCTGCCTGTCCTGGGTGCCTTTTCCCATGTGGTACTTGCTCCCAATTCCTCGCCTAAACGTTGATGACTAGGGATGAGCTGACAGTTTGGTCTTAAACCTATGTTTCAACCAAAATTTTGCCTGTTCGGCAACCCACTCGTATATATGGCAACTTCCTGCTGTCAATGGTTCCCAAGGAAGCAAGCACCCAAGTGTCCCTAGGAACCACTGATACCACTGGGAATCCCCCAGCCACACAGGTAAATAGCAGTGACGTTAATGCCCAAATATGGTCAATGACCATATTTGGCCACTGCAATTGATCAAATATCACTATCATCACTATCCTTGCCCCTCCTATTATATAGATGCTAACAGGTTCGGGAATGGTTTTCTTTTAATTTGAGAAAATCGTCTGCCATTGATTTAGTTGAGGTTCAAATTCGGCATCTGAACTTCTTTCTGCTCAAACTGGACCAGGGCTCATCACTTCTGATATTGTTTGCTGGATCTGCCCAACCATCCCCCCCTGGAGTCTTCTGGGCCCAGGCATATGTCACACATTTCCTCCAATGTGCACCTCTTGCGAATGAGCAGTGGGGAGCTGGCTATGACTGATCAGGAAGCCACCATCAGCTCCTGCATTCAAGATGGTGGGGCAGGACCAAAGACGGTGCTGAAGATATTGGGTTGTAAGAAGACAGCGCTGGACTCCATTGACTGCTAAGTGCCTCTTTTGTAAAAGTCAGCAGCTATAGTTCTTTCTAGCTGCTAACTTTTACTTTTTGCAGACATGGCTGAAGTTCCTCTTTAAGATCAATGACATGTATTGTCATAGTTGACACTACAAGCGGCTACAGAGAGTTAGCTGGAGGGGCCCATCAAAGTTTTTCTATGGGGCCCCATGATTTATAGGTATGCCCTGGCAGTAAAATTCTAAATTCAAGACCCTATTAAGACAATAGGCCAGCTTAGGCAATAACACCTTGGTCAGACTCCACCCCTTTTTTGATGAAGCACCAGAAATTTGCTCCATGGGAGGCCCTGTCACCACCTTACCCATGCGTTGCCCCCTTTAGCCCTGTTGCTATGATCACTTGCCCATATCTTTCAAAATAAAGAAAATATACAGCTCCAACCTGCCCCATATGACCACATTTTGGCATACTACACCTATTTTCCAAAAAATACCTGCCCTTTATGGAATTCAAATTTGTGCCTCCACAACCAATTAAAGTGTTGTCTAGTACTGTTATGTGACCTAGCCACATGTTGGGGAGCAGGTCCTCCACTGAAACACTATGGTTTCAGACAGCCAAAACAGACCCACCTTTGGGAGGCCACCAGCCTGACCTAACCAGCACCAGCCTGTTCCATAACTTCATCATACCTTATGTCAGTGGACCCCAACACCTGTTTGTTTCCAGAAGATGTTCCCATCTCAAGCTTAAGGGAAGGAATAGTGCAGACAGCAAAAAGCCTTTTAACTCTTTTACTGGAACACAGTTGATTTGCATATTTACACACTTTTCAGTCATCCCAACAGCAACAACATACTCCTTAACTTGCAAACAGGTAAAAGCAGAGATGACAACCAAGTCAATGAGCAGCCCATACCTTTATGGGTTTGCCAGAGTCATACATCCCATACCCAAGGAATGAATAGTCCAACAAGTTTTGCACCTGTGCTTGCTTGCTTCTGCCCTAAAATGAAACTCTCAAAAGCTAGAGCCTCAAAGGTTACATCTTTGTATGCCTTGGTTCTTGTACTGCTTCCCATGACCAACCCACTTTAGGCAGACAATTTATATAGAACCCGCTACCCAAGATACCATTGTGGCAGTCGCAGGTCTGGTTGTCAGGATTGGTATCTGAACTCACAACCTCTGCTGCGTCAGACAGTGGCTTTTGTTGCTGAGCCACCTGAGGTGCTGGACAGCTCTCTGTCTGATCCTTTGGACTTTCTTGCTTTGTCTCTTGTTTCCGGTGAACCTTGAACTTTTTGCTCCTCCCATGAATTTCCTGTTTTACGACATGTCTCTGCACTTCCTGTTCCAGATTACTGTGCTCTCTCCAGCCGATATCTTTCTCACTTGCGTACCTGCAGCTGTCCTTATCTCCACTACCACTGTTTATCGACCTTGTTCCTTGACTATGCTTCTGCTTCATCCCAACCTGCAACCACTTGGTGCTGGCTTTTGGCTTATTTACTGACTATACTTCTGCTTGATCCCTACCTGCTAAATCTGCTATTGGACCCCAGGTTGCTCACCTCCTGGTGGGGCGATCTTGAGGACCGTGACCTTGTATTAATATGCAGTAAAACCCATCTCCACCATCGGGAGCTCTGGTAAATACCTGTTAGTGTTTAGACCCCACACCTCGGGTGAACCTGCTTCATCCACCAGGGTGCTCTGCTTATTTATGTATCTTGCTGGGAGACTCTCTACTGGTCTCCAAGTCTGACTTGTGAAAGTGACACTGGCACTTACTCGCTATCTATGGTACACCCCACTCACTACACTGTGGACCTCTAGTGGCTACTTAGGCAACTACATTGCCTACTTTTCATTACAGAGCTCCCAAGCCTAACTATGGTGACATTCAGTGGCCAGTTTAGGGAACTACACCAGGCAATTTTGTGCCCCAACCCTACTCTATGCATGTGTGTGCCTTATAGTAAATGTTGTGCAATATACATTTAAGCAGTGCTCTTTAAAAGGCTCAATGCAGAGAGATATTAGTCTTTAAATAGTCTTTAATGTGTTCACTGCAACCGTATAAAATGCCAGTGCTAAATAATCACGTGACATAACCTGCTGTTACATTTGAAGTTCATGTATACCAGCTAGAAATGTCAGGTCAGGCTGGGCCATTTATACTGACGATGGAATACTATGGCTGCTCACAAAAGGAAATTCCTACTCATACTTGTGTCCTTTATTAACAAAAAAAGATTAAAAAAACACATTGATATGTGTTTAACCTGCTTCACATTTCTGAGATAATGTAACATAATAAAGATTATGCATAGGATTCATTACAGCAGCTGTATAAAATGCCAACTGTCAATGATCACATGACCTATCCCGAAATTCAGATATATTGACTTTAAATGTCAGGTCATACCAGACCAGCTACACAGGAAGGGATACTGTGACCACTCACAGAGAGACATGCAGAGTCGTTTTTGTGTCTATTACCAAAAATAAATATATAAATAATAATTGAAAAAAAAAATTATAAAAAAAAAATTAAGAATGGAATTTCACAAGTCCCAAGTTTTCGTTCCTAAAATGGATTAAAATAGCTAGTAAAAACTATGCAAAACAGCAGTGCTAAGTCAATATCCCTGATACTATACATATATGATATGTGTTGCAGTGCTTACCAAAAATGGTGCATGTACCTGAAAGGTGGCTGAGACTACAAATGGTGATGCCAACACATGCTGCTCTTGTCACGTTCATCAAACTTAGCCAATAAAATAAAATAAAAAATCCTAATAAGTGTATATTAATTGGTTTGTATGAAAGTTATAGTGTCTACAAACTATGGTATATATACTGGAATTTACACAGCTATAGACACTATATTGTAATGGCGGTGATTAGCCACTAAGGCTTCATGCTCACGGGTGTTTTAAAAAAACGAGCTGCAAAGCTATTACCGACGCCAGGAAAAAAGCAGAGCGATCTCTTGTGACGTCGCCACCCCACCATGCCCTGGGTGATGGCGTCACAAGGGGCATGGCCTCTAACGTACGTCATCGGGTGGCCCCGCCCCATGCCAATATGAGTCATTGCACACGGCGGGCCCAGCATTACACCTGGAGATCGCGTTGAGTCAACATAGGAAGAAGAACAGAGGGAGAAGACCCAGCAAAAGACCAGAAGATATCGGAGAGAGAGAGGACAGCACAAAGAGGAGAAGAACCAGAGAGGGGAGAAGGAGCGGAGAGGAGAGAACACGTCGCCAGAAGAGGGAGAAGAGCCAGAGCTGCCTTAATAAAATACTTTAAAAACCTGTGTAGTGTGTTTATTTTTGACACTTTTTTTATTTAGGTGAAAGGGTAGGGGTACAATGTACCCCATACTGATTCACCTAGGGTGGGGGGGCCGTGATCTGGGGGGCCCCTTGTTAAAAGGGGCTTCCAGATCACGATAAGTCCCCACCCACAGACCCTGACAACCACCGGGCAAGGGTTGTCGGGAAGAGGCCCTTGTCCTCATCAACATGGGAACAAGGTGCTTTAGGGTGGGGGGGCGCAGGGGCCCCCTCTGCCCCAAAGCACCAACCTCCCCATGTTGAGGGCATGCGGCCTGGTATGGTCCAGAAGGGGGGGGCGCTCACTCATCCCTCCCCTTTCCTGACCTGCCGGGCTGGGTGCTCGGATAAGGGTCTGGTATGGATCTTTGGGGGGGGGGGACCTCACACAATTTTGTCGTGGTACCTTTTCAAGATTCTCAGCACACAATTCGCACCGCAAGTCGGGTCATCTGGACCCGACTTCTGGTGCGACTTCTATTCGAATCAATGGGCTCCCATAGGGAACCATTGATCTTGAATAGATACAGAGAAACACGGCTGAAAGCTAGCGTGGCTAAACGTGCATTGACGCCAATGCAAACTGCGTTTTTTAACGCCGCTTTTTTCCTGGCGTCTGTACTAGCTTTGCAGCTCTTTTTTTAAAACGCCTGTGGGCATAAGTCCTTATAGTGGGACTGTGATAGGGTGGCGGGAAATCTGGCGCTAAAAGACACTACCTGGGAGGGTCACTAACTGACATCGCGAGTGATCAGTAATAATACTGTACACGGTCACTGTACTAATGAGACTAGCTGGGAAGGGGTAAACATCTTGGGGCAATCAAGGAGTTTACTGTGTGCTTTAAGTGGTTGTAAAGGCTCAAGGTTTTTTACTTTTATGAATTCTATGCATGAAAGTCAAAAACCTTCTGCATGCAGCAGCAGCAGCCCCCAGCTGCATGTATGGCATGTTTGTTATTTTAAATTAAAAAAAATAATTAATAAATCTGATTTTAATAACACTTTAACAGTGTGTAATGTGTGTTGCCTTTATGTTACTATTTGGTTGTTTTTTTCGCCCTGCTTTTCAGGGAGAAGAAACAGCCAGATCTCTGTTCAGAGTACACAAAGTTCTGTGTGTTTGTAAACAGAGCGCTCTGTGTGTGATTGGACAGAGCCCATCAGCTAGCTTCATACCAAATCAAGTAAAATCATGTAAAAGGTTCCGCCTTCAATTCTACTGACCAGGCCTTTTCTGGAACTTTTTGCTTAAAAAGTCAAATCAGTATTTTTTGCTAGAAAATTACTTAGAACCCCCAAACTTTATATATATATATATATATATATATATATTAGCAGAGACCCTAGAGAATAAAATGCAGATTGTTGCAATATTTTATGTCACACAGTATTTGCGCAGCTGTCTTTCAAAGTAATTCGTTTTTTGAAAAAAAAAATACTTTATTAAATTTTAATGAAAAAAAAATAAATACTGTAGATAACCCAATTTTTTTGTAAAATATAAAAGATCATGCTACACCGAGTAAATAGATACCTAACATGTCACGCTCGAGGAATGGAGACAAACTACGGCACTTAAAAATCTCCTTTGCACATTTTTACAGATTACCAGTTTAGAGTCACAAAGGAGGTCTTGCACTAGAATTATTTTAACGTTCGCGGCGATACCTCACATGTGTGGTTTGAACACCGTTTACACATAATTGCCCAACTAACATATGCGTTCACTTTTTATTTTAACACGGTTCCTTTATTTTGAGTTTTTTTATCTCTTTTATTCCTTAAAAAAGGAATGCAAACATCCCTTGTAATAGAAATGATGACAGGTCCTCTTTATTGAGAGATCTGGGGTCAAAAAGACCCCAAATCTCTCATTTACCTTTAAAAGCAAAAGATCAAAAAAACACATTTTTTTTTTAACTTTTGCTTTAAAAAAAAAAAAAATTACTTTAACGGGAAGTGATGTCAGACGTCGCTCCAAGGGCATAGAGACGAGTGGCGGCCATCTTGGCCTCACTCTTCTCTATACTAGGGTTGCCACCTCATCCCTTTAAACCTGAACACATATGAATTACACAGGTTCTGAGGCTAATTTAATGCAGATAAGGCACCGAGCTTGTTTAATTTCCACCTTAATCAAGTAAAGCGCTACGTAAACTGTTGGCGCTATATAAATACTGAATAATAATAATAATAATAATAATAATATGTGTAATACTATGTGTTTGGGTTTAAGGCCGGGTTCACACCAGTGCGCATTGGATGCGTGTTTCCCCCGCATTAAATCCGCATGTCAGGAGATTGTGACCGGCTCTCTATGGAGCTGGTTCACACATCTCAGGAGCGGCTCCGGTGCAAATTGCACAGGAGTCCTGTGCGTCTTTTGGTCCGTTTCAGGTCCAAATTCAGCCAAAAATTTAGCCTGAAATAGTACCTGAAATGGTGGATGGAGACGCACCGGACCCCTGCTGTGGGACGCTCCGTTCCTCAGTGTGAACCCAGCCTAAAGGAATGAGGTGGCAACTAGGGTGGCAAATTTTTTTCTTTACTTTGGCCCGGGAACCGGAAGTGATGTCAGATGTCGTTCTGGTCCTCCAAGGGCATAGAGACGAGTGGCGGCCATCTTGGCCTCACTCTTCTCTATACTAAGGTTGCTACCTCATCCCTTTAAACCCAAACACTTATGAATTACACAGGTTCTGGGGGCTAATTTAATGCAGATAAGGCACCAACTGAGTTTCATTACTACCTTAGTCAGCCACAGAACCTGTGTAATTAATGTGTTCGGGTTTAAAGGGATGAGGTGGCAACTCTAGTGGCAACCCTACTGCTACTGCCAGCACCAAATCACCCCTGGGCTTCACCAATCGGCCAGGTAGGCCCGGTAAATGACCGGGGGACAACTTTTATCTTAAAGAGAATCACCTATAGTAAAAAAATAAGCTTACTGCTGCCATAACCCTGGTATTTAATGTCAAACAAATGACATATTTTTACTATAGGCCGGTTGGCAAGTGGTTAATGTCTTTGATTTGGGGTTTGGAGATACGTACTGTATAACATTTCCGGAAAACCAGCCTCGCTAAGGAGCCAGTCCGGTCCTTTTCAAGCCCGTCAGATGTCAATCACAGAGGCCACAGAGAAAAAGGGAAAATATTACAAGCTTTTCTCCTGTTAAAGGCAAGAATACAAATTGCCGGCCGAATTTGGCCGTTACGGATGTCAAGTCCTTCTCAACTTCATTTTTTGTCTTTTCTTGTGTTTCGATAGAAGATACGCCATTGAAAAGAAAACCAGCATGTCCGTCACAGCTTAGGAGGCTGGTCAGAACCGCCGGCGTGACGGAAAGCCTTTTGTTTTGGCTCTCACATAATTCGCTCTGCAACTTTTGGCTCGGCCTGTCCGTTTTTCTTTTTTTTTTTTTTCCGAGGTAAAAAATAGCCCGAGCAACCTTTCAATTAGTAACTAATGAGTAGACATGGAACACCTTTTGAAGCTCTGGCTTGTTAGGGCTCTTGTTGAGGAGGTGTTGTTGCTGTTTCTGACAAGGATCAACCAAAGGAAAAGAAAAAACAAAAAAAAAACATTCCTGACAGAACTCAGCTGCGGTTTTGAAAGCCTGATCTGAGAAGGTTCCCTGCGATGTGTTGGACTTGTTTCTTGAGTTCTGCATCTTTTGAGAGACACAGCTGGGGCCTTTGATGACTTTGGATGGAATTTAAATTTGGAGGATATTTCTGACAGCGAAAAAAATTCAAATATCAAAGTCAGCGGCAGATGTTGACACGAGATGTAAACACGGGAACAATATGTATGAAAGATTTTTTTTTTTTTTCTTTTTAAATAATTCTTCTTTCTGTCAGTCGGGGGTTATTATTTAGCAAGAGTGTTTGCTTGAAATTTACTCAGCTAATGATACAGGTGCGTGTTAAAAGCTCTCTCTTACTTTTACCGCTACAATGCTGTTTTACAGCAGTTTCTATTTTTTTTTTTTTAAGCATCTGTCTATATTTTAACACGTCTAAAAATACTTTTAATTCTCTGTTCTCTGAGTACATGTGTAATACATGTTCAAGGTACATTCCTTTTTTAGATGTGTATGAACTTATTTCTGTGTGCCCAGTGGATGTCAACATAGAACACCAGGCAAACCACAAAAAAAAAAAAAAAAAAAAAAATTAATTTAATTTAACCACTTCAGCCCTGGAAGGTTTGGGGTAAAACCTTCCAAGGCTAAAGTGGTTAAATTAAATTTAAATTATTATTATTATTTTTTTTTTTTTGGTTTGCCTGGTGTTCTGTGTTGACATCCACTGGGCACATAGAAATAATTTTTCAGGACCAGGCCATTTTTTTGCAATTCGGCACTGCGTTACTTTAACTTACAATTGCATGGACGTGCAACGCTGTACCCAAATAACATTTATGTCCTTTTTTTCCCCCCATAAATAGAGCTTTCTTTTGGTGGTATTTGATCACCTCTGCGTTTTTTATTTTTTGCGCTATAAACAAAAAAAAGACTGACAATTTTGGAAAAAAAAAATTATATTTTTTACTTTCTGCTATCATACACATCCAATAAAAAAAAACAAAAACATAAAAACAAATTTCTTCCCCAATTAAAGCCAATATGTATTCTTGTATTCTGCTACATATTTTTAGTAAAACAATTCCAATAAGCGTGTATTGATTGGTTTGCGCAAATGTGATACCGTCTACAAACTATGGGATATTTTTATGGCATTTTAATTATTTTTACTAGCAATGGCGGTGATCCGTGATTTTTAGCAGGACTGCAACATTGCGGTGGACAAAATCGGACATCTGACACTTTTGACACTTTTTTGGGAACCAGTGAGATTATTACAGTGAACAGTGCTAAAAATTATATAAAAATATACACGGTCGGATTTTCCGATGGAAAATGTGTGATAGGACCTTGTTGTCGGAAATTCCGATCGTGTGTGGGCTCCATCACACATTTTCCGACACACAAAGGTTGAGAGCTTGCTATAAAATTTTCCGACAACAAAATCCGTTGTCGGAATTTCCGATCGTGTGTACACAAATCCGACGCACAAAGTGCCACGCATTCTCAGAATAAATTAAGAGACGAAAGCTATTGGCTACTGCCGCGTTTATAGTCCCGACGTACGTGTTTTATGTCACGGCGTTCAGAACGATCGGATTTTCCGACAACTTTGTGTGACCATGTGTCTGCAAGACAAGTTTGAGCCAACATCCGTCGGAAAAAATCCATGGATTTTGTTGTCAGAATGTCCGATCAATGTCCGACCGTGTGTACGGGGCTTTACTGTACTAATGACACTGGCAGGGAAGGGGTTAACACCAGGAGCGATCAAAGGGTTAAGTGTGTCCTTAGGGGATGCTTGCTAACTGTGTGGGGGATGGAATCACTTGATAAACACAGAGATCCGTGTTCCTGTTTATCATGAACACAAGATCTCTGCGTTCTTCCCTGTCAGAACGGGGGTCTGCTTTGTTTACATAGGCGGATCCCTGTTCTGACATTCTGTGGAGCGATCACGGGTGGCCGACGGACATCGCGTGCGCCGGACCCGCTGATTGGCTCCCCCCTCTGGCCAATCAGTGCGCACGCGTGCCTCCGCCGTCTGTTGCACGAAATGACGTACAGGTACATCGTTTCGCGTAATAGAGCTGACCTGCCACAGTATATGTACTGCAGGTCAGTCGCCAAGTGGTTAAAGGGTAACTCCACTTTCGTGGGGAAAAAAAAAATAGCAAATAAAGAAAAAATAATATATGGTATACAATTGCGACACACATCGTATTGTAATTGAATGTTTTTAAAAATTACCTTTCCTTTTCAATCTGCAGCTCTGTAATTTTCTAAAAACGCAATATGGCTACCCGGAGGTGTTCTGTACACAGAATGTGTACAGGACGCCCCCTAGAAACATCATTTCCTGATTGTGTGATTGGCTCACCAATTTTTCCACTAAGACTGGCCATCTTTGACTTGTCTCATGTTGTTCCATTAGATCTCCACCTCTTTAACTGCTTGTCGACCAGCCACCATCATTATACTGCGGCAGGTTGGCAACGCTGCGCAAATCGCCGTAGGTGTACGTTGGCCGCTTTAAGAGCGATAGGGGGCCCGCGGCGCGACGTCGGAGCCGATGAACACAGCCAGCGGCTGTGATGTCCACCGGCCACCCGCGATCACTCCTCAGAGAGCCAGAATGGGGATCTGTCACTGTAAACAGACAGATCCCCATTCTGACAGGGGAGGAGAGAGAGATCTGCTGTTCATAGTGATCAGGAACAGCGATCTCTCTCCTCCTCCAGTCAGTCCCCTCCCCCCCACATTTAGAAAATTCTCCCAGGTAACACTTAACCCCTTGTTCGCCCCCTAGTGTTAACCCCTTCCCTGCCAGTGACATTTATATAGTAATCAGTGGCTATTTTTAGCTGATCGCTGTATAAATGTCACTGGTCCCAAAAAAGTGTCAAAAGTGTCTGATCTCTCTGCCGCAATTTCGCAGTCCCGCTAAAAATTGCAGATCACCACCATTACTAGAAAAAATAAATAAATAATAAAAATGCCATAAATCTATCCCCTATTTTGTACACGCTATAACTTTTGCGCAAACCAATCAATATATGCTTATTGCAATTTTTTTTTACCAAAAATATATAGAAGAATTCATATTGGCTCATACAGATGAAGACATTTGTTTTTTCAAATTTTTGGGGGCATATTTATTAGAGCAAAAAGTAAAAAATGTTGTCTTTTTTTTTCAAAATTGTCGCTCTTTTTTTGTTTATAGTGCAAAAAATAAAAACCGCATAGGTGATCAAATACCACTAAAAGAACGCTCTTTTTGTGGGAAAAAAAGGAAATAAATTTTGTTTGGGTACAGCGTCGCACAACCGCGCAATTGTCAGTTAAAGCAACGCAGTGCCGTAACGCAAAAAATGGCCTGGTCATTAAGGGGGCAAATCCTTCTGGTCCTTAACCTTAACTGATTCTCTTTTTGAGATTTGTTGTTTACAAGTTAAAAACTGTTTTTTTGCTAGAAAATTACTTAGAACCCCAAAACATTATACTTTTATTTTCTAATACCCTAGAGAATAAAATGGCGGTCGTTGCAATACTTTCTGTCACACCGTATTTGCGCAGCGGTCTTACAAGTGCACTTTTTTTTGGGAAAAATACACTCTTTTGAATTAAAAAATAAGACAACAGTAAAGTTAGCCCAATTTTTTTTATATTGTGAAAGATAATATTACGCCGAGTAAATTGATACCCAACATGTTACGCTTCAAAATTGCGCCCGCTCGTAGAATGGCGACATTCTTTTCCCCTAAAAAAATCTCCATAGGTGACGTTTAAAAAATTCTACAAGTTGCAAATTTTTTTTATTTTTATGTTAAATTTTTAACAAATAATAATAATAATAATAATAAAAAAAAATAACCTATTAATGACTAGAGGTCAGTTTCCTGGGGCAGAGCTGCCCAAGGAGAAGAAGG
The DNA here is from genome assembly GCA_037952835.1 of Lithobates septentrionalis. Lineage (NCBI taxonomy): Eukaryota > Metazoa > Chordata > Amphibia > Anura > Ranidae > Lithobates > Lithobates septentrionalis. Next base: position 596,772 of record JBBDGP010001041.1, read on the forward strand.
GAAGAAGACACCGTGGAGGAAGATGCCGGACGAGAACACCGGAGGAAGAACCAGAAGAACCAGAAGAACCAGAAGATGGAGGAAGAAACCGAAGGAAGATAGAAGATAGAAGAAAGAAGATAGAAGAAAGAAGAAAGAAGATAGAAGAAAAAAGAAGCATTTAAATAAAGGAATTGTCAAAAACTGTCTCTTGTAATTTTTAACATTTTTGACAGTTTTTTTGTGAAATAGTAGGGGTATTTTTGTACCCCCTTACCATTTCACACAGGGGAGAGGGCTGGGATCTGGGGATCCCCTTGTTAAAGGGGGCTTCCAGATTCCGATAAGCCCCCCGCCCGCAGACCCCCACAACCACCGGGCAAGGGTTGTGGGGATGAGGTCCTTGTCCCCATCAACATGGGGGCAAGGTGTTTTGGGGGGCTACCCCAAAGCACCCTCCCAATGTTGAGGGCATGTGGCCTGGTACGGTTCAGGAGGGGGGGTGCTCTCTCAGGCCCCCCTCTTTTCCTGTGACCTGCCAGCTTGCGTGCTCGGATAAGGGTCTGGTATTGATTTTTGGGGGGACCCCACGCCATTTTTTAAAAAGATTTGGTGCGGGGTTCCCCTTAAAATCCATACCAGACCTGAAGGGTCTGGTATAGATTTTGAGGGGGGCCCCACGCCATTTTTTTTTGGCCGGGGTTCCCCTTAATATCCAGACCAGACCTGAAGGGCCTGGTATGGAATTTAGGGGGACCCCCACGTAATTTTTTTTTAAATTTTGGTTCAGGGTTCCCCTGTGGGGAATTCCCATGCCGTTTTTATCAATGAACTTTTATCTGTATTGTTGGACGGACAATTCATTAATAGCCGCGAGTAGTTTTAAATGACTTTTTTTCCTTTGAGATGTCATTTTGCTGTCAGACTGTTCTAAACACGGGAAACATGCGCCCCTTTACAGGCATACTATAGACACCCCCCAGGTACGAAATGTAAAGGAATATTACACTTTTATTGTTTCACTTTAAGCATTATTAAAATCACTGCTCCCGAAAAAACGTCCGTTTTTAAAACTTTTTTTGCATTGATCCATGTCCCCTGGGGCAAGACCCGGGTCCCCAAACACTTTTTATGACAATAACTTGCATATAAGCCTTTAAAATTAGCACTTTTGATTATTCATGTTCGTGTCCCATAAACGGTGTTCGCGTGTTCGAACAAATTTTTTGCCTGTTCGCAAGTTCTGGTGTGAACCGAACAGGGGGGTGTTCGGCTCATCCCTAGTGGAGACCAAACTTGTTTTAAGTCTACCAAGCCCTTAAAAGAAAAGTATGGGAATGTTTTGTTTTTTTAAAGAATCATACTTACCTAGGTGGATTCAGCATCTGTCCCCTGTCGGCTCTAATGCCGTGTACACATGGGCGGACTTTTTGACCGGACTGGTCCGACGGGACGAATCCGTCGGACAATCCGACCGTGTGTGGGCTTCATCGGACCTGCAGCGGACTTTTTCGAGCGAAAACCAGCCGGATTTTAGATTTGAAACATGTTTCAAATCTTTCTGACAGACTTGACTCTGGTCGAAAAATCTGCTCGTCTGTATGCTAGTCCGACGGACGCTAGGGCAGCTATTGGTTACTGGCTATCAACTTCCTTATTTTAGTCCGGTCGTACGCTATCACGTACGAATCCGTCGGACTTCAGTATGATCATGTGTAGGCAAGTCCGTTCGTTCGAAAGTCCGACAGAAGTCTGTCAAAAGTCCGTCGAAAGTCTGTCGGAAAGACCGTCGGACCTTTGATGCCGAAAAGTCCGCCCATGTGTACACAGCATAAGACTGAGAACCGGGTGATTAAACACCGCCGATCGCTCAGTTCTCGGTGCTCCCTGAGCAGAGAGCTGGTAACTGTCAGTCACCACTGTCTGCCCCTCCCCCTGTGTTCACTGGAGTGCTGGGCTGTGGAGGGGGCTGAAGCGGCTGGCTCAGACTCTCAGTGGCTCGCAGTGAGGCTGAGCCGGGTGCAGGTCCAGGCATGTAGGTAGATCCAGACAGAACAAACTGCACTCCTGTGATCCACAGGAGAAATACAGCCAAACGAGCTTTGGTTGTGCTTCTCCTTTAATGCTTGTGATAGTGTTTGAAACTTGTGCTTCAAGCTCCCTGTTTGCCTGCCTTGTTCCTGTGCCTTGACCTTTATCTTCGCCTGATCCCCACCCTGCCAGCTAGCTTGGATTTCCTTGTTATTGATGTTGGATTGGGCTTTGGACTACTCTTTGAACTCAGCCGGCCTTTGGAGCACAGATTGACTCTCTGAACGTTGCCTGTATTGAACCAGGACTGTCTTTGGACCCCTCTGCCTGTCTGCCAACCAGTACTGGTTTTCTGTGCTTAGCTTGGGCCTGCCCTGGTGTATAAGACCTGGGGGCAACCAAGTACCAGTAGGCTTTCTTGCCTTATGGGAAAGGGGGCTGCTATAGATAAAGAACACAGAGCCAGCTATAATGGCTGATCGTTAATGCTAGGGGTAGGCATGACACTTATGCCGCGTACACACGGTCAGACTTTTCGTCTACAAAATTCCGACGGACGCCGACGGACCAAAGCCGGCTGACAATCCGATCGTGTGTGGGCTTCCCCGGACTTTCAGCGGACTTTTCCAGCCGCACATCTGACGGACTTTAGATTTGAAACATGCTTCAAATCTTTACGTCGTAACTACGCCGGACCCAGAAATCTGCTCGTCTGTATGCTAGTCCGACGGACAAAAACCCACGCTAGGGCAGCTATTGGCTACTGGCTATCAACTTCCTTATTTTAGTCTGGTGTACGTCATCACGTACGAATCCGTCGGACTTTTGTGTGATCGTATGTAGGCAAGTCCGTTCGTTAGAAAGTCCACGTCTGTCGGACGGGCTGTCAGACTTTTGTAGCCGAAAAGTCCGACTGTGTGTACGCGGCATTATATACTGTAATTTAACAAGTAAAGCTAGATTGAATTAAACTACCATGTCTTATTGGAGAGTTGAGCTGTCTATGGAGGGTGATTATCCAGGAGGTGTCCAAACTGGCTGGATGGACCACGATCTAAAGGAGGTATGTCAATGCCTAAACTGGTGCTTGAAACAGAACAATATTTTCAGTATACACTCACTAAAAACACACAATTCTTTCCCTTTAAAGAGGCCTTGAATCATCTTCCAAAAATAAATTGGATTGAAACAGACTATATGGATCATTAGGCTCACACCTTGCAAAACCAGGAGAGTTGCCCAATTGCTTTTCCAACATGTCAGGAATGATCTCAGACACAGGCTGATAGAAGTCATATTCCAGCCTTTTCCAGGATCAGCACAACACCGAAAATTATACGATTTAACCAAATGATATGTAGCAACCCAGATAGCAAGGATAACTTGCCACAAACTTGTGGCAGTGTTGAATTGTAAGTCTGTTAACTTGCTACACATTTTCACTGGCGAGTCGTACACTTGCAGAGCACTTGAAGCACAAGTTCTAGTTGACACTTTTCAATTTGTAGCAAATTTGCGTGGCAAGTTTCTAGCAACAGCAAAGTTGCAGTAGTGAGTCTACAGCAAGAGCTCTGCAAGTCTACAGCATGAAAATTCAGTCACAGTGACCCCCTGTGGTGGGATGACTATTGCACAACATAACTGAACCAGGACTCGCAGCAGACTTGCAGAATGTTTGCAAAGAAAGTTGATCTGGAGTCATGCAATGCGGACTTGCTGCAATTGTGCAACAAACTTGTGAAGCCCGGCAAGTCTAGCAATAGCTTAGCAAGTCATTTTCAAACTTGCAACGCAATTGCTTGCTATCTGGGTATGTGTGCCTAACTATTTGTAACACACATTACACATAGTTAGGCACATTATTAACCCCTTGATCGACCTAAATGATAACCCGTTCCCATCCAGTGTCATTAGAACAGTGACCATGTATAGCATTATCACTGATCACTGTATCTGTATCGTAATGCTTATAGTACTTGGCATAAGCCCTCTTCCTTGGCTCAGCCACACCAAACTTGTACAGAGCCGTAACAGTCAGGGAAAAGACGAAGGTTCCAAAAATGTGGACTCTCAACCTCTTTCCCAGAAGGCTTCACAACACTGGTGAGGTCCACGGCAGTTATTCATCCCCCCCCAGCATCAGTTAGTGTGATGCCGCGTACACACAAGCAGACTTTTCGACGGACTAGGTCCGGCGGACCAGACTTCATTGGACAATTTGTCCGTGTGTGGGCTCCAGCTGACTTTTTTTTCCCAAAAGTCCGACGGTCCTAGAAATAAAACATGTTTCAAATCTTTCCGACGGACTCGAGTCCGGTCAGACTTTGGTTGATCATGTGTAGGCAAGTCCGTTCATTCGAAAGTCCGTCAGAAAGTCCGTCGAAAAGTCCGCCGGACCTAGTCCGTCGAAAAGTCTGCCTGTGTGTACGCGGCATTAGATTGCTTGCCGCACTATCACAGTCCCATTATAATTAATTGATCGCCACCACTAGTAGTATAGAAAAAAAAAATTCTAGTATATATACCATAGTTTGTAGTCGCTATAACTTTTACACAAACCAATCAATATACACTTATTGAGATTTTGTTAATCAACAACATGTAGCAGAATACATTTAGGCCAAAATTTAGAAAGAAATTGGATTATCTATTATTTTTTTTTATTGGCTATGTTTTTACAGCAGAAAGTTAAACATATTGTTTTTTTTTTTTTCATAATTTTCGTTCTTTTTTCGTTTATATCACAAAAAATAAAAAACCCAGTGGTGATCAAATACCACCACAAGAAATCTCTATTTCTATGCAAAAAAATGATATAAACTTTGTCTGGGTATATCGTTACATGACCGCGCAATTGCCAGTTAAAGTAGCGCAGTGACAAAAAGCAAAACATGGCCTGGTCATGAAGGGGGTAAAATCTTCTGGAGTTGAAGTGGAGAAGACCACTTGATCTCTATTTCCTTTGTCACCTCCACTCATCCTTGCCCTCAGGACTTCTCCCGAACCTCTCCCATCCTATGGAACTCCCTACCCCAATCTGCCTGACTATCTCCTACTGTCTACTTTTAGACGATCCCTGAAAACCCTTCTCTTCAGAGAAGCCTATTTTGCCCCCACCTAACAACTGTACTTCTATTTCCTCCATCAGCTCATCCCCCACAGATATTACCTTTTGTATCACTTGACCCTCCCTCCTAGATTGTAAGCTCTAACAAGCAGGGCCCTCTGATTCCTCCTGTATAGAATTGTATTGTACCTGTGCTGTCTGTCCTAATGTTGTAAAACGCTGCGTAAACTGTGCGCTGTGCAACTGCTATATAAATCCTGTATAATAATAATTGTAATTAAGGATGGAACACAACACCCAACAGTGCCCATCAGTGCTGCCTATCAGTGCTCATCAGTGCCACATATCAGTGCCACCTATCAGTGCCCATAAGTGCGGCATATTAGTGCCTCCTCATCAGTGTCCATAAGTGCCACCTCATCAATGCCCACCAGTTCAGCCTATCAGTGCCCATCAGTTCCACCTCATCAGCGCACATGAGTGAAGGCGAAAAATTACTTAGTTACAAAATTTACTGACAGAAAAAAGGTAAAAAACATTTTTTTTTCAAAATGTTCGGTCATTTTTTTTTTGTAAAAAATAAAAAACCCAGTACCACCAAAAGAAAGCTCTATTTGTGTGAAGAAAATTTTATCAATTTTGTGTGTGGTACGGTGTAGCATGACCGCGCAATTGTCATTCAAAGTGCGACAGCGCTCAAAGCTGAAAAATGGCCTGGGTAGGAAAGGGGGGAAACAAGTGGTTAATGTTGCTAGACTGCATTTCACTATACAGTAACACCAGCTGTTTCCTGCTTTGGTTCCCACCGCCACTGATAGACTATGTAAGGGATATCAAAGACCCGAAATAGAGTTTCAAAGGGCTATAAAAAGTCAAACCAACGCTCAGTACCAAAAAGAAACATAAAATACAGCAGCAGTGAAAAATAGTATTGAGCATAGGATATTATTTTCTTGTTCCACTTTTTTTTTTTTTTATTGTGTGTCAAATAGAAGTTAGAAAGATAAAATCAAAAAGGCTTCCCAATCTGTGGCCCTCAAATCCTCTTTAACTACACATCTTGACCTCTCCAGAAAAATATAGATCTGAGAAGATTTAAAGCAACACTTCCTTGTCCTAGGCATTTCATCTGACATTGGCATGCGGGAGACTGATGAAAAACTATTACGAGAAAGTTAAGATATGGCTAGCCTATTTACTGAAAGGGGATTTCCAGGCTCCATTCCCATCTGGGTTTAACAAAAATCTCGATTGCCATCTGGACATTTCTATAAGCTCATCATCACCATGAAATATAAGCGCAAGACAGGCTAGAAAAGTTATAAGTTGGCCAATGCGTTGCAAGAGCGAAGGAACTTCAGTATGACATTATTTTTATAAGTAGTTCTCTGCAGAATGTAATTTAAAGCCCATGTATTACTTGAATTCAGTTATGCAAGCGTAGCAAGGTCCAGGGGTCCAAGAGGCCTAATGGTGACCTCAAGGGTTAGGGAGAGCTGACATCCTTCTTTGTAGAGTGGGTTACAAGGCATGGTGGGTGTAATGCAAGGTGAAATGGTGGACGCCAGACACTTTTTGAATGCAAAGAGATTTATTGTCTCTTGAACAGAACTGGGGGAGAGAGGGTTAGGGCCAGGACACCCTTAAGAAGATGCAATGATAATTGTCAGACTCCTTCTATAGGTAGACAGCTATATGGGTGAAGGCCTCCAGCCAGACACTGCTTCTGTATAGGTAGGACCGCTGTCTCCTATGGCATTAGTCTTGTAGCAGTTACTAACGGTAGTTGTATTCAACTACTGGCAACACAAACAGTTCTCCGCTTACTCCACAGTCACTCACTGTGGATCTTCACTCAATGAACTCCCAGCCTTTCACTATTCTTCAGATCCAATAGCCACTAGATCCCCGGAGCTCTTCCACTATTAGTTTCCTCAAGCGTTATCCTGGCTTCCGTGCTGGGTCCCTGGCTTGGCACTCACAGATACTCTTCAAGCGTCACCCCCGCTGACACACTAGGTCCCTGGCTTGGCACCCACTGATGCTCCGCAAGCGTAACCTCTGCTGTCCTGCTGGGTCCCTGGCTTGGCACTCGCTGAAGTTTTCCCACTTCTTCACTGTCCCCGGCTGGTGAGAAGACTGCTCTAGTACTGGCTTCCGCTTACTCACAGTGGTCTCTGGTAATAAGGTGGATGGTCCCTTAGTGGTGACAGCTTCCCCTCTACCTCCGACCACAGCTGGTTCCATGTCCGGCTGAACCACTACTTCTGGTTGGACTGCAAGCCAGCAGTCTCAACCCTACGCTGCTTCTCCTCCTCCTGCATAGGCCTCAGGCAGCCTAGCAGCCAGGTGCCCCTGGGATAGGCCTCAGGCTTCTGGCCTAGCAGCCCAGGGTAGCACAACACACGTCCGTCTAGACAGCCGTCTAGGTGGCACAGAACCCCGATCACCTGACCCCACCCAAATAAATAGGCTCTCCCAGCAGGCCAAGGGACCAAAGAAAATCCCTGCCCATTGGCTGAGACACCCCATCCATTCATGGCTGAGCTTGCAAAGCCCCTGTCTTATCTAATATCACTAGCATTGTGCCACTTCATGACAGAAGAGAAAGGGTGCAACAAGTCCAGATTTGGAGAGGAATCAATTGATCTCCTAACAATTGGCCATGGCAACTATTGCCTGGCAACTAAATTTGATAGCAACCCTGCCTAAACATCAGGGTGCTACACAAGCAATTGTGCTGCAAGTTTGAAAATGACTTGCTAAGCTATTGCTAGACTTGCCAGGCGTCACAAGTTTGTTGCACAGTTGCAGGAAGTCTGCATTGCATGACTCCAGATCAACTTTCTTTGTAAACATTCTGAAAGTCTGCTACGAGTTCTGGTTCATGTTGTGCAATAGTCATCCCACCACAGGGGGTCACTGTGACTGAATTTTCATGCTGTAGACTTGCAGAGCTCTTGCTGTAGACTCACAATTGCAACTATGCTCTTGCTAGAGACTTGCCACGCAAATTTTCTACAAATTGGAAAAGTGGCAACTAGAACTTGTGCTTCAAGTGCTCTGCAAGTGTACAACTTGCCAGTGAAAATGTGCAGCAAGTTAACAGACTTACAATTCAACACTGCCACAAATTTGTGGCAAGTTATCCTCACTATCTGGGAAACATACTTGCGCTTTTGTTTTTTCTGTCACATACTTTGTGCTGCGGCCTTTGTTGCAGCACTCTAGAGAGTCTGCCTCTGTTCCCACACATAATGTGGTAACCTGGGCTTATAGTGGTCCAACACCCCCTGGCCTCCTTCTACAATTAACAGAGCTGCTCAGGGGACATGAGCACTGGAGCAGAGTGTAGGAGGTGTCAGACCGCTGAAGGTCTTGGCCACTGCGTTGTGTGTTAGAGCAGCAGTCAGACTCTACACAGTGCTGCAGAATTAAAGTGACACTAAACTTTGGTGCAAAAAATAAAAATTTCAGTATGTATTCTTAGCTCAAAAAGTCTCTTTTATTGTTCTCAGTCTATTTCAAATTCCTTTTTTTGCAGCTGCGATCTGACCTTTCTGTTGGAGGGTGCCTATTTTAATTTTCCACAGTCCAATGTTATGTAGGAATGTAGCCACTTATCCTTCTCCTCGCTCTTAAGATGAACTATGGACTGTGGCAAGTGACTGCAACTAACATGTCCTGCCTATTCCTAACAAATGGATGTAAAGGTTTGGGACCATTATTTATCACAAATACGTTTATAACTGTAGCACTATCCCTGCAAGGTTTGCAGATGACTGGGGTAATACTTTAAATGGGGATAGGAATTATGGGATGCCCAACTTGACTTGCACAAAACCAGGGACAACTGCCTTCCTATGTACAACTTCAGATTTGTTCCTTCACTTCCGGACACTAACAGTCTCTGAATAAAAAGATGCAACAGCCCCTTAAAGCGGAGTTCCACCCTAAAGTGGAACTTCCGCTCATCGGATTCCTCCCCCCCTCCGGTGTCACAATTGGCACCTTTCAGGGGGGAGGGGGGTGCAGATACCTGTATAATACAGGTATCTGCACCCACTTCCGGGTACAGCTAGCCGCAGCTAGCCGCAGACTCCCCGCCCACCCCCGTTGTGTTGTGGGAAATACACAGTTCCCACAACACAACGGGGACCAGTGAAGACGCGCAGCGCGACTCGCGCATGCGCAGTAGGGAACCGGGCAGTGAAGCGGCAACGCTTCGCTTCCTGATTCCCTCAGTGTGAATGGCGGCGGCAGCACCCGAGGATCGAGGGACGGCTCGGTCTCGGGTGCCGACATCGCTGGACCCCGGGACAGGTAAGTGTCCTTATTTTAAAAGTCAGCAGCTGCAGTATTTGCAGCTGCTGACATCTAATTTTTTTTTTTTTGGTGAAACACCACTTTAAGGACTAGGAACCCGCATCCTAGAATACCTCCAACTCCCTTGTAGACACTGGTCCCAGTTCTACCCACTGCAGGAAATGCCAGCCCACCTGGCTGCTTCTTTACCAGTCTACCCGACTGACTTCTCACCAGTCTATTCGACTGACTCTTCACCAGTATACCCGACTGACTCTTCACCAGTATACCCGACGAACTCTTGAGCTCTCCTAGGGCAAGGTTAAGGTAGATTTAAGCACACTGCTATCTTCCAGAGAGACCTGCTACGTGTGGAAATCTCTCCCCTTGTAGGTCCCTGGCCAGGGGCGGACTGATAACCCATGGGGCCCCCGGGCAATAGGAGATTATGGGGCCCCAAGGCAATCAGAGATTATGGAGCCACACAGTATACACACACACAGTATACAATCACACAGTATACACATACATGTACACACAGTATACACAGACAGATGTAAAAAAACACAGATTTATACATACTGTCCCTGGTTTTACTGAGGCTGGCAACCCTGATGGGGCCCGCTAGTGGCCCAGGGCCCTCGGGCACTGTCTTCCTTGCTCCAGCTGCCTCTCAGGGAAGACTCCCTCCAAACTGCTCCTGTTTTCAGGATTCTCACAGGCAAGCCCAAGTTCCAGCTCGAGGCAGAGCACCAGCCCCCCCAGACTAGGGGGTTCGCCTCAAGAGCCACCGACAGTCCCCTTAGCACTCCATCTCCATCTTCCACCTGACTCCCCTTGCCAGCATGACTAATCCATACTTATGGGCTGGCCCAACTACCCTGCCAGGCCCACCACCTGGGGATTGGTCAAACTCCCATGAGTATGCAGAACAACCCTCCTAGACTCCACCCTCCAGGTTCCAGAACATTCTCCAACATTCCAGAACCAGTGGGAGGCACCAGAGACTTGTCTGCATGAATCATTAAGTCGGACTAATGTAAACCCATGACCCAGTTAAGACTCACAGATTTAAGCATGAGTCTAACATAAAATTTCCTGCACTCACACTAGTAGCATACTAGAGGGTGCTACATGAAAATAAAATTCCAGTATGTATTTTGAACTCTCTTCTGTTGCTCAAGTCTCTTATATTGCTCTCAGCCTCTTCCAAATATCCAAATTCCTTTTTTTTGCTGCTGAGATGTAAACCTCTCTGTTACAGGAAGGCTGCGTTCGTTTGCCATGGTCCCACGGTATGTAGGAATGTAGCCACTTCTCCTTCTCGCTCTTGAGATGAACTATGGATTGTGGCACATGACTGCAACTAACATGTCCTGCCCATTCCCAACAAATGGAAGTAAAGGTTTGGGACTATTATTTATTACAGGTACTTATACAGTATAACAACGACAATTTATGCAGCACTTTACCTATAAAGTATATTATACATTCACATCAGTCCTTGCCCCTGAGGAGCTTACAATCTAACGTCTCTAACTCACATTCATACATATACATACTAGGGCCAATTTGGACAGGAACCAATTAACCTACCAGCATGTCTTTGGAGAGGGGAAGGAAAGTCTCCAAACTGCAGCCCGGGGGGGGGGGGGGGGGGGATGTGGCCCTTTGCTTGTTTTTATCTGGCCCTTGAGGCACTATTTCATACACTGATACCAATAATGGGGCATAATTCCCCCCACCGACAACAATGAAGGGACACAAATCCCCCCACTGACTCTAATGAACAGGCACAATTCCTCCCAATGACACCAACAATTGGGCACAATTCCTCCCAATGACATCAATGATGGACTCTGAACTCTCTTTTAAGCCGCACGTCCAATCACTGCGCAAATTTTGGCACCTCAACCTCCGGAACATCTGCAAAATACGCCCCTTTCTAAGCAATGACACAACAAAGCTCTTAAATCCTCCCCTGGTTATCTCTCGCCTCGATTACTGCAACTCCCTCCTTATTGGCCTACCTTTGCATACTCTATCCCCCCTTCAGTCCATCATGAATGCTGCTGCCAGACTCATCCACCTTACCAACCGCTCTGTCTCTGCTACTCCTCTCTGTCTATCTCTCCACTGGCTTCTGCTCACCCAAAGAATTAAATTCAAAATACTAACAACTACCTACAAAGCAATCCACAACTCTGCCCCCAGCTACATCACTGTCTGAAAATACCAACCTAATCATTCTCTTCATTCTTCTCAAGACCTCCTGCTCTCTAGCTCACTCATCACCTCCTCCCATGCTTGTCTCCAGGACTTTTCCAGACCCTCTCCAAGCCTATGGAACTCGTTACCCCAATCTGTCCGTCTTTCTCCCACTCTATTGGCTTATAGACGATCCCTGAAAACCCTCCTCTTCAGAGAAGCCTATCCTAACCACACCTAACAACTGTATTTCATTTTGTCCATCTGATCATCCCCCACAGCTACTACACTTTGTTCCACTTGACCCTCCCTTCTAGATTGTAAGCTCTAATGAGCAGGGCCCTCTGATCCTTCCTGTATTGAATTGTATTGTAATTGTACTATCTTCCCCAATGTTGTAAAGCACAAACTGTTGGCGCTATATAAATCGTGTATAATAATAATAATAATAATAATAATGATGGAGTACAATTCCTCCCAATGACACAAACAATGGGGCACAATTCCTCCCAATGACACCAATGATGGGACACAAATCCCCCCACTGACACTAATGAACAGGCACAATTCCTCCCAATGACAACAACAATGGGGCACAATTCCTCCCAATGACACCAATGATGGAGTACAATTCCTCTCAATGACACTAACAATGGGGCATAATTCCTCCCAATGACACCAAAGATGGGGCACAATTCCTCCCAATGACACCAACGATGGGACACAATTCCTCCCAATGACACCAATTATGGGGCACAATTCCTCCCAATGACATCAATGATGGGCACAATTTCTCCCTATGACACCAACAATGGGGACCAATGACACCAATGATGGGACGCAATTCCTCCCACTAACACCAATTATGGGGCACAATTCTTCCCACTGACACCAAAGATGGGGCATTTCTTTTCACCACTGATGTCGGGACCTTTTCTACTTCCAATAGCCACCGTCCAGCCCTCCTAAAGTCTGAAGGACAGTAAACTGGCCCTTTGTTTAGAAAGTTTGGAGACCCCTGGCTTAGTCCATCCAAAACAGATATGCAGTTTTAGGGCTGTTGTAGTATCTAAGACATATAGAAATGAAGGGGCTGACTGCACCAAGCTACACCTGTAGCTGAGATATCACTTTTAGATGAACAAACCCTTCATCTGTGAATATTTACAAACAGTGGTTTCTTGTTTTAATTGAAATAACCAAGGCAGATATCTAGATGGTTTTCACTTGCTAGTTGACCAGATGAGTACTAGACATTTCTTTCACATTTACAACTACTGTAGTTTAGAACTGACCACCATTGGACCTAGGGAGTGGTTTCCACTGCAGCCAAAGATAGCTGACCACTAAATGAAAGGTTCTGGACACAGGGTGTGGTTACCACTAGAAACCAACCTCTAAGTGACAGGTCTGATAATGGATACAGCCTGGAACTGGCTACCACTGCATACAGGGAGTGGCTACCACCACAGTCAGGGACATAACTGATCATCAAATGCAAGGTTTGAAAACTGCTACAGCCTGGAACTGACTACCACTGGCTAAAGAGAGTGATTACCACTACAGCCAGGGACAGATGACCACTAAATGCAAGATTTGATGAAGGCTACAACCTTGAATTGGCTAACATTAGATAGAGGGAGTCCTTACCTCTACAGTCAGGGATAGGTGACCACTAACTGCAAGGTTTGATTACTGCAACCACGTTGAACTGGCTACCACTGGATACAGAGAGTAGCTACCACTACAGCCAGGGGCAGCTGAACACTAAATGCAAGATTTGATAACTACTACAGCCTTGAATTGGCTATCACTGGATACAGGGAGTAGCTATCACTACAGTTATACAGATACAGTAGTTGACCACTAAACCCAAGAATTGATAACTGCTATAGTCTGGAATTGGCTGCCACTGGATACAGAGAGTGGTTACCATTAGAGCCAGAGACAGGTCACCACTAGACGCAAGGTTTGGTAACTGCTACAGCCTTGAACTGGCTACCATTAGATAGAAGGAGTCGTTACCACTACAGCCAGGGAGAACTGACTACTAAACGCAAGGTTTGATAAGTGTAACCACCTTGAACTGGCTACCACTGGATACAAAGAGTGGCTACCACTACAGTTAGAGATAGCTGACCACTAAAGGCAAGGTTTGATAACGGCTACAGTTTTACACTGGCTACCACTGGATACAGAGGGTGATTACCGCTACAGCCAGGGACAGCTGACCACTAAAAGCAAGATTTGATGAATGCTACAGCCTTGAACTGGCTACCATTAGATAGAGGGATTTGTTACCATTACAGCTAGGGCTAGATGACCACTAAAAAAAAGGTTTGGTAACTGCAACCGCCTTGAACTGGCTAACACTGGATACAGAGAGTAGCTACTGCTACAGGCAGGGGCAGCTGACCACTAAAGGCAAGATCTGATGAGTGCTACAGCCTTAAACTAGCTATCACTGGATACAGGGAGTAGCTATCACTACAGTTATAGATGGCTGACCACTAAACCCAAGATTTGATAACTGCTATAGTCTGAAACTGGCTACCACTGGATACAGAGAGTGGCTACTACCACTAGAGCCTGCAATAGGTGACTACTAAACGCAAGGTTTGAGAACTGCAACCACCTTAAACTGGCTACCACTGGATACAGAGAGAGCTACTGCTACAGGCAGGGGTAGGTGACCACTAAATGCAGGATTTGATAACTGCTATAACCTTGAACTGGTTACCAGTGGATTAAGGGGGTGGTTACCACTACTGCCAGGGATAGATGACCACTAAATGAAAGGTTTGATAACTGCTACAACCACCATTGGACAGAGGGAGCGGTTGGAGGAATATCCGACTACTAAACAAAAGAAATGCTGACTGCTACAGGATAAAAAGTTACCACCACTGGTTGGGAAGGGGGAATAATTACTACAACCAGGGACAGTTGACCATTACACCCAAGGACTGACAACTGTTACAGCTGGGAACTACTGCTGGACACACAGTTCGCTCACTGCAGTATCCACAACACAACCATGATTACAGCCACAAAGTAAGCTAGATATGTGTAGAGTATTATCTGATAAAGTGGAAGTTGTTAGTCCTATGTACATTCTACACCAGCATATGACTCCTCTAGCAGATAGCTTCCCCTGTAGATTGCGTCGTTTATGATGACAAGCAAGCTGTGGGCGTAGCGGTTATTTTGAGTCTCCAGATAAAGAGTTATTATTTCCTAGCTGTGACGCCTTGTCTTCAGTACGGTGTTCTACATGTGAGGTCTAGCTTGTTGGTGACATGAGACGTCCATTACTGTGTCTAATAAAGAATTTTTCTCTACGCAGGGAAGAGATACAAGAGGGACCCCTGTGGGGGAAATGCACTTCTCCTGAAACACCATCACAGCGTGATCTTACCCTTATTAGTGACTTCATTATCTCTGCGCTCAGGGGAAAAAAAAAATTACATCTGCAAGAAAAGCTTTGTCAAGGGGTGACATGCTCTACTTTCAAGTCGGCAGAGCAAGTCAGAAAAATTTTCCATTAAACAAAGTAGGCTGTGGCATGCGCTAACTAGTGCAGTCTATCTGCAGTACTCAGATGTTTTTGTCTGCCTCCACCATAAAAGGAAAAGGTAATACTAAAGGCAAAACTTTTTAGGGAAAAGAACGTTCTTGCATGTTGTACATGTTCTGCCAAATGTTCTGTAAAGTTATTTACCCTGCTCTGAGCCTTTGTCTGAAACTACTCAAGTGGTGCATTTGGGATCCTGGCATAAGGAACCTGGGTCTGGACTAGCACATTGGGTTTTGTGAAACATCACTACAAGAACAGGTTAACTTGCAAATAAGTTGATATGGGTAGCCGGAAGTGTGTAGGACAAGGAACAGTATTCTTTTGGAAGAACTCTGCATATAGCACTACACACAAGAGGCTCATCTCTGAGTTGGAGGAATACCTTATTGTTTGATTATTCACATGACCATGGCCCTCACCTGGTCTTGGCATTGGTGAGCAAGGTGTTACCCCTGTGCTATGATGAGTAACACCGTTCATTGCCTGGCATAGCCTAAAGAACCCACCATGATGGGGTAGGCCTCCTATGTGACCCACACTTGGTGCCCAATGAGTTAATGGGGAACATGGATGAAGTGTCAATTGCCTGCCCCTACACCCAGGTTGTAGGAAAGAAAAAAGCTTGATTCCCCCATCAACACAGTCAGTGTTGATGGGGGGAACTCCTCCCACGGAACTATTGTGTTCTCCCAGTGGGGGGGTGGGGGGCACAGAGCCATCCCTGCCAAGAGAACACAGTTATTATTGCTAGCTGCTATAGCCACTGGCAATAAACACATTCTAGAAATCCGACATACTGGTTGTACCCACATTGATCGATGGATTGACTTGGGTACAATCAGCCTGCCCATACATGGATCGAATCTCAGCCGGTCCCTGCTGAACCAGCCTAGATTCAAACTATGGTCTATGGCCAGCTTAAAAGTGAAAGAAAAGCTCAAACTTTGTGTTGTCACCAGAAGAGGAATAGAGGGGGATTAAAAGAGAGAAACTGGTTAACATCGGAATAAAAGTATTCAAATCAATTCGGATCATTCCTTATGTCATTACATTATTTTGCATCATGTCATCTGAATGAATACAAATTAATGTGTTGGTTTCATTATCATTTATTTCGGATTCATTGAAATTTGATACATCCAAATCTCTGAATAATGAAAATTTTGTCTGAATTTTGATTCATAATTAAATGAATCGCACCTGTCTAGTTCACAACAGGACCAAGAGGAGGGGGGTGGGGAAGGGCCTTCCCGCCAGGGCAGTGGTCTCCAAACTGCAGCCTATGGGCCGAATGCGGCCCTTTGGTAGCCTTTATCTGGCCTTTGGGGAGCTACTCCTTCCACTGACACCAACAAGGAGGCACCATTCCTTCCACTGACACGAACATTGGGAAACCATTCCTTCCACTGACACCAGTGATGGGGCACTACTTCTCCTCCTACTAACTACAGGCACTATGTATTTTTTTTTTTACTATCACTGGCCACTCTGGCCCCCCTAAAGTCTGGAGGACAGTAAACCAGCCCTTTGTTTAGAAAATTTGGAGACCCCTGTGCTAGGGTAACAGATAGCAGTAAAACTCAGCAAGCATCAACCCATGCTCTTTCCACCCAAAACGTAAAATAAAAAGAATTAAGAAGCTTTGTTGAATTCCATTCCTAAGTGCTTGACAGCAGGGCCACTGATAGGCCAGTACAACCGGCCCTGTTGTACCGGGTCCGGCGTCCTCGGCTCAGCAAGGGGGCCCAGGCAGACAGACAGACAGCGAGTGCAGAATAAAAAAAACTGGATTTCTAAGTTACACCCCCCCACTTAGCCACTCCTACTAGCTTGTATTATTGCTATTTTCTGGGCCCCTCTCTGATGATATGTGCTGGTGGGAGTGAGGGACTTTTTTCTCATTTTTGGGCGCATGTGCAGTGCATTCCGCATGACGCTACATGTCCCAGCCATCTGCTGCGGCTGCCCATTTCCTAACCTGGCGGAGTGATCTTCCTCCACTCAGGAGTAGTGGGCCCCGGAGAGATGGATAGTGAGAGGCTGTGAGGTGGGAGGCGGCGGTGACAGGCAGCTGACAGGGTCCAGGAGGAGAGGGGAAGCCAGAATTCATTGTGGCTGCTGCGGCACCCCTGTAGGTGTGTGAAAGATATACAGTGCACATTACTATGTCATCTTCTATAATACACAGGCAGCAGTCAGCAGGTTTTCTGTCACAGTGTGTCACATGACATGGCTGTTAGGTGCTGATTTTGTTACCTTATTGGTAATAAGTTAACAAGGGCACCCAACAGCCATGTCCTAGGACACACTGTGACAGAGCCAGCCATGATAGAGCACCTACTGCCTGGGTGTTATAATGCTGATGATCTTAACCTGCATTGGTTGCTGTCTGTTATAAAGGCTTTTTTTACACAGTGGAATCCGTGTGTTCAGTGGGGGATCTGTCTGCTGATCCCCCCCCGCTCAGCGGAGTGGGCAGATGACAGGTCTGTGTCCACTCAGCTTATGTAGAGCGGACACGGACACAGCCAGCTCTGCTCTAAGGGCAGCTGGTGTAAACAAACCGGCTGTCCATTTACACCTGACTGACCTCCTGTCAGGGCTGGGCTCAGCCCTTCCTTTTCTGAGTCTGGAGTCAATGAGGATATCATCGAGATAAACCACAACACATAAATGCAAAAAATCACAGAGGACATCGTTAATAAATTCCTGGAAAACTGCCGGGGCGTTAAAAAGGCCAAAAGGCATTACGAGTTACTCATAATGACCTGTTCTGGTACTGTCAGGGCTAGGCTCAGCCCTTCCTTCTCTGAGCTGGCCGCTCAGCTGTAAGGAAGGGCTGAGCCCAGCCCTGACACCTCCAACCCAATCCGCTAGACAAAGGGGAAAGGATCCCTTTCTGTTTTGTTCAGCGGATCGGATTGGGGACGCGTATGCGTGCGCCTGCTGCTAGCCCACTCTGTCACTGGCTACAGCAGGATTTTGCAGGCTGTCCGATTTTTACATGCGACTGTTTTTCAAGGTGGGGCCAGGGATGGAGTTGAGGGTGGAGCTGAATGGGGGCCCCATCAGGTAGGCTGTACAGAGCCCCATGATTTCTATCAGCTGCCCTGCTTGACAGCATCACATTCTCTGTTCAAACTACGACTTTGTGCTCTCTAGCCAGACCAAGCGATGACACCGTGTAAGTTGGCTGAACAAGCCCAAAACGTGTCAAGCCAGACTGAACAGCTCCAGATTACATCTTCATCCGATGGACAAGATTGCAGTCCCATTTTACTCGGTGCCATCTCTGGAAGAGTTTGAAAGCCGCCTGGAGTGAAGCAAAAACATGTTTTGTCCCGTAGCCAGATCCGTAATGACTGAGTCTTTAATTCTGCTAGGTCTTTTTCTTGGCACTTTACAATTGACAGACAAATTAAGAAGCCAAATTCAAGGGCTTCTCAGCCTTTCAATTTTTTTTTTTTTCTGTGGCTGTGACAGTGATAATTAATCTCCCTCAGTCTGCCTCGATTTTAGATGTAAATCACCTCAATCTCGATAGGGAAGGTCTTCTGGATAAATCCAACTAATCATAATTTTACACAAGACGACCTGCCACGTTGTGTCAAGTAGAGAACATTCATAGTCATGCTCCACTGGCAAGACATGAAAATACAAATAAGCAACAGAATAACATTCTGATATTTATCAAGTGCTCCGGCACGTTGTTCAGCCTTACAATTACACAGTCATTGGATTAAAAAAAAGTATGTCTTCGCAAATCATTATTCATCGTCTGACCCAAATATATTAGCTTTGAATAGCTAATTTTTAATTGTTTTTGTCATGTGAATGCACGAATTATGCAGACACTGTTATTCAGTGGTTTTGTAGCGGAATCCGGAAGCCAGCTGTCAGTGCTGGGCCAATGAGCTACAGGCGGGGATTCAATGATGTCATGAGGCTGGACAGGGATGCTTATAACATCATTTACCTAATATGGCCACATGGCCATTTTAGGTCACTAAGTCATGGACTGAGTGGTAATATGGCCACTAGGTCTGAACCCTGGCTGTTTGGGTGTTCGGATGAATATCCAAACGTTTGCCAAATCGGCCCCCTGTTTGACTGGAGCTGGAAATCATATAAAGAAGTGGTAATGCTACTGTTACAATATACAACAGCTTCCCGCTGTCACTGGTTCCTAAGGCAGCAAGTACCTGCGGTGTCCTTAGAAACCACTAACATCACCAGGAATCCATGTCACTTAAGTAAAGGGGTGGGGATAGCAGTGATATCACTGCCAAAATGATGTCACCAACATCCCCGCCCCTTCCCTTGTATAGCTAATTGACAGGGAATTTACAATAAGGGAATTTTTTTTTAAATTTCTTTAATAAAGGCGGCAAAGGGGGCAGTATCTGGTGCCCCCTTATTATTAAGGGGGGCTTCCAGATTCCGATAAGCCCCCACCTGGATTGTGGGGAAGAGGCCCTTGTCCCTATCAACACGGTAAGGCACTTCCCCCCCCATGTCGAGGGCCTTGTATGGTTCAGAAGTGATGGTCCATGCTTGTCCCCCTCTATCCTGGCCAGTTAGGCTGTATGCTTAGATTAAGGGTCCAGCGTGGAATTTTACGGGGACCTATCGTATATTTTTTTATGTCATTGATCTAATATATCAGTTTGGGAGTATTAGATCAATGATGTCAAAGGATCTACGCCTGTTCATGCACTGTACATGCAGCTGCAGGATGGGGATGCTTATAACCTAATTTACCTAATAGGGCCATATGGCCATATTAGGTCAATGCCATTGACCTAGTATGACCACATGGCCATTTTAGGTCAATGTCATTCATCTAATATGCCCATGTGGTCGTATTAGGCCAATGATGTCATGAGCATCTCTACACCTTTGTGTACCTGCACCTGTGGGGTCCCAGCTACAACTGATTGGCTCAGGAATAAGAGCTGCCTTCTATTTTCAGCTGAACCCAAGTTTGGGCCACACCCAAGCTCCTCACTAGTTGTCACCCTATAACAGGAAGTACCTAAACAAAGATGTGTATGGCTGGATCACTAGGCACTATTTTAATGAAAGATGCAGATTTAAATATTGAAAATGACTTATGGAATTAAATTAACATGTTCTATGAAATGTTGGCAGGCCCCGTTAATCTGCCCCAGGTTCTCTTCCAATTTGGGTGTACAAGCAGCCAGGCACACAACAACTCAGACAGTCTCATAACTCAATGACCAAGCAAGGAATGTCTTCTTACGCTTGAATGCTTGTTGAATTTGGTTGTGGTACAGGGTAGGCTTTGGGATACTCTGAATTTAGTGCACTAAGAAAACCAGAGGACACTCTTTGCCTTGTCTACACTGTTCAGGATAATGCTCCCCTAGGCAAACAATAGGCGGACAGCAATCCTGGGGCTCCAAGCAAAGGAAAGAGCCCAATGCAGTAGCACGGGAACAGGTACCCAAGGAGTTAGAGCAGCAAACAGTCACTAGGATCCTACATCCAGGCGTATACTCACAATGTCCCTGTATACTTGGATGCCTCCGTCCAATATTGGCCAGACACTTTTCCTGTGAATCTCCAGTCCAGATCCTCAGTAAATCCCTTTTATTTTGCTCCATCTACTTCCAGCATATAGGCCCACCATCTGTCTCTTAACTTGGACCTCTGTGAACTTCTGCAGACTTCAGCTACACTGCCCAGAAAGGCAGCGACTTTCAGGCCTGGATCTCCTCCTTTTGGACAAGAACCCTGCTGCTGCAGGCCCCAAACTATTTACGCACTCCCCAGCCACCCACTGGGCATCCCCCAACAGAGATTGACTGAGGCCACATAAATATTCAAGCCAAGGATCTGCCTCTTCCAACCCACTAAATTCTAGAATCCACTAGAGTGCAGGGAGATGTCACACACCGCTCCAATGTTTACAGAGGAGCTTTACCTCTCTAGCAACCTGAGGTGGGGCCTACTCACTCTGGTTGTGGGGGTACCTTTCGCCATGTACACACTCACCAATGCCCGGGACCATGTGGGGCTTAGAGATAAGCCATACACTGTGTGCAGTGGTAGTAAACATACAGAGTCCCTCGGTAAAGTACCTTACCACCTTGCTGTCAAGTGGTTGCATTTTGAAGGGACACTGCTGAGCCTATGCCCACTCCACCAGTACAGCATGCTTCTGCCACCTCACTCCCAGTGACAGAATAGGGCCCCCCTGAGCTCCTAGCGTGAACCTCATGTGTGCTCTTACTTAACTCCTTCATTTTCCTGTACCATGTGGCTAGGTATACGGAGTCTCCGTACCACGAGTTTGGTCTATTTTGGAGAACTGTCTGCTAGGGAGGGAGCCAGATCACTGACCCCCTCACTACTGGAGGACCTGTCACCTTCACCAGGTACCATGCCTCACGACTGTCTGCTATGTACTTTGCACTAGTTATGCCGCGTACACACAATCGGATTTTCTGATGGGAAATGTTGGATGTGAGCTTGTTGGCGGTAAGTCCGACCATGTGTATGCTCCATCGGACATTTGTTTTTGGACTTTCCGCCAACAAATGTTGGCTAGCATGTTCTTAAATTTTCCGCCAACAAATTTTTGTTGTCAGACTTTCCGATCGTGTGTACACAAGTCCGTTGGACAAAAGTCCAAAGTACAAACATGCTCGGAATCAAGGACGAGCCGGAAGCACTCGGTCTTGTAAAACTAGCATTCGTAATGGAGATATCACGTACGTCTTTTACGTCACTACATTCGCAATTGTTGGCCAACATTTGTGTGACTGTGTGTATGCAAGACAAGTTGGAGCCAACACCCTTCGAACTAAATTCCACGGTTTTGTTGTCGGAAAGTCCAATCGTGTGTAGGAGGCTTTACTGGTTATCCATAGCAACTGCATTCCTTCTCCAACTTATCTTGCCGTGTTAACCTTTGTAGTGGCTTTGCGTCATACCCCAATGTGCATTACAGACCCTGTTTTTCTGATACACCATAATGTACCATGCACCCCTTTCAGTATCTTCAGACCAGGCTTAAGAACATTTCCAAACTTTACTGAGAACTTCTTGTGGAAAAGTTCATACAGCACATTTCAGTGCAACACGATTTTAACACAACAACTATCTGAACTGAAGCTGCCCAGGCATACTTTGACAAAGGTGATATTCTATTTCTGGCATCCTCCAAAGCTGGGCAGTTTCTCCAATCTTCCAGTGTCTGGAAGCACTACTGTGTGCAGCAGCCTCTTTTTAGTATCCCATGTCAGTTGCGGTCAGGAGCATGGCTGGAAAGAACTCCAGCCCTCCCCCTCTTTTATGTCACAGGGTGGAGGGCAGGGCCCATAAAGCCCGGGAAGGGAGCCCAAACCTAGTTAACCCTTTCCCAGAATGGGCAGGCTATCTGACTCTCGATAACAAAAACTTACATCGTAGGCAACCTGCCTCGGTTGCAGTCAGAAGCAAAGCGGGAAAGAACTCCAGCCCTTCCCCTCTTTTATGTCACAGGGTGGCGGGCAGGGCCCACAAAGCCTGGGAAAGGACCTCAAACCTTGTTAACTCTTTCCCAGCCCGGGCAGGCTGTCTAACTCTCTATAACAAAAACTCACATTGTAGGCAACCTGTCTCGGTTGCAGTCAGGAGCATAGCGGGAAAGAACTCCAGCCCTTCCCCTCTTTTATGTCACAGGGTGGAGGGCAGGGCCCACAAAGCCCAGGAAAGGAGCCTGAACCTGGTTAACCCTTTCCCAGCCTGGGCAGGCTAACTCTCTATAACAAAGACTCATAATATAGGCAACCTGCCTACAAACCTAATCTAGGCGGGTGCTACATCAGCATTCCATAAAATCTTATAAACCTTCCATATAAGGGTTGTATTATGCCGCGTACACACGAGCGGACTTTACGGCAGACTTTGCCCGGCGGACAGGATTTCGTCGGACAATTCGATGTGTGTGGGCTCCAGCGGAAATCGAGTCCGGTCAAAAAGTCCGCTTGTCTGTATGCTAGTTCGACGGACAAAAAGCCACGCTAGGGCAGCTATTGGCTACTGGCTATGAACTTCCTTGTTTTAGTCCGGTCGTACGTCATCACGTACGAATTCGACGGACTTTGGTGGATTGTGTGTAGGCAAGTCAGTTCATTCAGAAAGTCCGTCGTAAAGTCTGTAGAAAAGTCCGCCGAGCAAAGTCTGCCGTAAAGTCCGCTCGTGTGTACGCGGCATAAGAGTTTCATGATAGGCTTTACCTCTTTAAGAATCAACAATCTTGCTCAATCAGACTATTTACTACAAGCACCTTCTTCATTATAAACTACCTACCATTAGGCATGCAATCAATATCAATTTAAACCTTCCACTTTACATTCATACAGTAGAGAAATTTCGGCGGATGAGAATTTCCAAACATGAATCTCTACCAACAAAGAGCATCTGTGCCAAGCTCCCTGCACTAAACAGAACTGGGATTACCTTTTGTTGAACTTGACAGCTGAAAGGTTTTGAGTGATTAATTACTTGGAGAATTGACGAGCAGAAGAAAATAATAAACAAAACACCCCTTCACATAAAAACAACACAAAAAAAAAACAACACAAACTGCTATTCATTTCAAAAAAGTAAAAAAAAAAATTTTTTTTTAAGGAGACAAATTGGGTTGAGATTTACAGTACCGGCGAAAAACCGTTGCAAGGTTAACTTTGTCGGCAGCGACCATTAAAGGCAGGAAAAGAAAAAAAACATATATGCAAATGTTATTACGGCGCGGGGGGAAATGGGCTGCAAACGGCAGTCAGAAACTGAAAGTTCATTGTCTTACTTTACAAAGGACGGATCCAGATTGAGCCGCGGTTGTCATCTAGTTTGCATACTCTTTCTTTGCCTTAATTGTCTTTACGCAAGAAACTTATCTGGTAGGCCATGGGAACTAAAAGGCAGGCCTTTGAACAGGCGAAGTCCAATTAAAGCCCAATTATCTGTCTTTTACCGTGCTTACACATTCTGAGAGGCAGAGAAGACTTAAAAAAAAAAATAATTAAAAAAGAAAAAGTGATCAGGGCTTGTCTACATTTCTCATAAAACGATGTGTAAAACCAGGGACGAATTCAGAGGAGACATTTATCTATTCAAGGACTGAAGTGGATGATCTGGAAAGTGCGAACGCTTTTTTTTGTTTTTCTTTTCTTCCCTTGGTGAACAACGGCTTCCATCGGCCGCTGCAAAGTGAGATGTCATAGGAGTATGGCAGCGCAATCTAATGGGGAATGTGAAAGACCCAACTAACCGGAGACGAGATGGGTGTGGGGATTTTTATATTTAGGCTAGTTTCAAAATTGTGCTGGTCTTTAGCAGATGCGCGGCGGTGTCATTATTTGTTAATAGTACCCCATGCATCTGCCAACGTGCAGGTTTTCCTGCATCCCGAACCACATGGTGTCACAAAGCTGCGAGACCGTGTGGTTCGGTGCAGGGTGTTTTTTGGAAAAGGGCCTGGGACTTCTTTTCCATGTTTCTCGCCAATAGGGCAGCCCAATGAAAAGAATAAGCTGCCATAAAGGCGATGCTCAGGGTCAAACAGAAACACACGTGCTCAGTTGCACCTGTTCTCTGACACCAACGATGGGGTATCATTCCTTTCACTGACATCAACTATGGGACACCATTCCTTCCACTGACATCAACTATGGGGCACTATTTCTTCCACTGACAGCATTGATGGGGCATAACTTCTTTCTTTGACACCAATGATGGTGCACTATTCCTCCACCGACACCAATAATAGAGAATAGCTTCTTCCTCTGACACCAATGATGGGGCACCATTCCTTCCACTGACATCAACTATGGGGCACTATTTCTCCCACTGACACCAACTATTGGGCACCATTCCTTCCACTGACAGCAACTATGGGGCACCATTCCTTCCATTGACACCAATGATGGGGCATAACTTCTTTCTTTGACACCAATGATGGGGCCGACTAAAATCAACGAGGAGGCACTCTTCCTTCCACTAATACCAATGATGGGGCACAATTGCGCCCACTGACACTAATGATGGGGCACTATTCCTCCCAGTAATTACAATGATGGGGCATTATTCCTTCCACTAATACAGGCAGTCCCCGAGTTACGAACACAATAGGGACTGTAGGTTTGTTCGTAAGTCAAAGTTCTTCGTAAGTCGCAACACTGCATTTGTAAGTGTAACTGGCGCCTGTGCATGGATGTGGGATGTTCCGGGCGCCTGTTATGTTATCTGGGCTGTAGTAGGGCAGTGCGGGATGTGTTCAAAAGTGCTCGAAAGGTATCCAGGACCCGCGTGGAGTACAAGTGGCTGGCATTTGAGGCCGTTCGTAAGTAGGAGTCGTTCGTGACTCGGGTGTTCCTAACTCGGGGACTGCCTGTACCAATGATGGGGCCCTATTCCTCCCACTGACACCAATGATGGGGCCCTATTCCTCCCACTGACACCAATGATGGGGCACTATTCCTCCCACTGATACCAATGATGGGATAATATTCCTCCCGCTAATACCAATGATGGGGCACTATTCCTCCCACTGATACCAGTAATGGGGAACTATTCCTCCCACTGACACTAATGATGGGGCACTATTCCTTCCACTAATACTAATTATAGGGCACTATTCCTCCCACTGACACCAATAATAAGGAATAGCTTCTTCCTCTGACACCAATGATGGGGCACCATTCCTTACACCGACATCAACTATGGGGCACTATTCCTCCTACTGACACCAGCTATGGGGCACTGTTCCTTCCACTGACACCAGCTATGGGGCACCATTCCTTCCACTGACAGCAACTTTGGGGCACTATTCCTTCCATTGACACCAATGATGGGGCATAACTTCTTTCTTTGACACCAATGATGGGGCCCACTAAAATCAACAATGAGGCACTATTCCTCCTACTGATATCAACAATGGGGCACTATTCCTCCCACTAATACCAATGATTGGGCACAATTGCTCCCACTGACACTAATGATGGGATACTATTCCTCCCAGTAATACCAATGATGGGGGGCATTATTCCTTCCACTAATAACAATGATGGGGCACAATTGCTCCCACTGACACCAATGATGGGGCACTATTCCTCCCACTGATACCAGCAATGGGGAACTATTGATCTTTTATTAAAAAGAATCAAGCAACCAATTTTATACAAAAGTAAAAAACAAAACCATAGTACAAAACTTCAACAGAAATCCAAGGAATACACATCCATGTTCAGAATATATACAATATATACATAATCCGTTACCAAAACTATTTACATAAAGCAGCAGAGAGGGCCTAAGAGGCACAACCCATCACCTATGTACGCAGCCATTTATCAAAAATTAATCCAAAAAAAAATAATCTAGGGTGATAAGAGACAGACAGCCACACCCGGGAAAGAGACTCCTGGCAGTCAGGGAGGCTTGTAACCCCTCCACGCCTTCAACCAAGCCCCCTGACTCCGCTTGTCTCTCTCGAGCACCCGAATCTTCTCCACCTCATGCAAAATGTCATACACCACCACCTGAACAGGAAGGATTTTACGCCGAATGCTGACCTGACACCGTGCGTTCCAAGTGAAATAACGGACTACTAGGCTAACTAGAAAAAGTGGATCTAAACAAAAAACCCCACCAGTATTGAATGCTCCATACACCCACTCAGCATAACCCAGCCTGGAGAGGAAAGGAACACTGAGGGCCCGTCCCACCTGTTTGTACACCTCTATGTTAAAAGGGCAATGAAGCAGAAAATGGTCCATAGTCTCCTCCTCACCTGTACACTCCTCCCGAGGACAGCTACGATCCACCCCACTGCGGAATTTCAAATTGCCCCTAACATAGAGCCTCCCATGGAAGCACATCCAGGCAAGATCCCTGAATTTAGGAGGTACTCTGTCCAAATTAATAAGTCTTAACCCTGCCCTTAAAACTGGGCCTGGGCAATCCCTTAAGGCCAGTGGGTCATGAAAGACTTCGCTCAAGACTCGACTCATAAGGACTTTCCTCGGAACCGATCTGAGATCTTCAGCCGACAATCGCCACTGCCGTAGTAACTTCAGGCACGGAGCGACATAGGCTGGTAGCTGACCACGATGACCCCTGAGATTCTTCACTTGGCCACCTTCTTCCCAAAGTCGCAGAAAAGGCCTAAACCAAGATCTAAAAATGCCTACCCATCCAGGAGGTTCCACTGCAAGCATATTACCAATATTAAACTTGAGAAAAAGCAGTGAAAAGAAAAGAACTGGGTTGACCATACCTAAGCCACCCTCCCTCCTGGATAGATAGGTGACATTCCTCTTGATGGGGTTCAGTCTGTTCCCCCACAACATCTGGAAGAACACACTACTGACCCTAGCATTGAGAGACACTGGCAAGATGCAGACAAAGCTGACATACAAAAAGATCGGAATCAGGTAAGTCTTAATCAGATCAACCCTTTCCCTCATAGATAACTTCCATTTCTTCCAGCTGACCACCTTAGTATTGGCAATTTCCAGTCTGCCTTCCCAGTTTTTGAGGCCATAATCGCCGGGTCCAAATTCAATGCCTAGAATCTTAATTCTTTCCTGGGGCACTGGAAAGGTGTCCGGGAGATCAAAACCCTCACCTTCCTTTCCCATCCAGAAGACTTCACTCTTTTCCTGATTGATCTTGGAGCCTGATGCTTCAGAATACTGTGATGTCAGAGAGACCACCTCCTCTGCTTCATCCGCCCCAGTGACAATCACCGACACATCGTCCGCATAGGCAACAACCCTCAAAGGTGGCTCACCCGGGAGCCCCACTGGCACCCCACACAACATGCCGCTCTCTAGCTTCCTGATGAAAGGGTCGATTGCAAACACATAGAGCAGGGGACTCAGGGGGCAACCCTGACGCACTCCAGAGCCAACCCCAAAGGACTGCCCAAACCAACCATTAACAAGAGGAAAGCTTTCTGCCCCCTTATACAAGACTTTCAACCAATCGACAAAACCACCCGGCAGACCGTACTTACTAAGGAGCAACCACAGGTACTCATGGTTAACACAATCAAAAGCCTTTGCCTGATCCAATGTCAGCAAATACTTTCCCCAGCCTGCAGCCCTGCATCGCTCCAAGGCCTCCCGGACAGCTAAAACCGCTGTGAAGGTGCACCTACCCTGAACCAAACAGTGCTGATGGCGAGAAAGCAAAGACTCTGCTACTGACGATAGGCGCCAGAAAAATATCTTTGCCAGTATCTTTCTATCGACATTAAGAAGGCTGATGGGGCGCCAATTCTCAATCATCGAAGGATCTTTACCCTTTGAAAGAAGAATCACAGCTGAGTGCCTCATGGAAGGGGGAAGTACCCCTTCTGCAAGGCAACTGTTAAAAACCTCTACCAAATGTGGGGCCAGAATAGGCTTAAAAGCTTTGTAAAACTCAGCCGTCAAGCCATCCGGTCCAGGTGACTTTTTGATGGCAAGCTGTTCAATTGCCCTCATCACCTCTTCAACTGTGATCTCCTCTGTCAAATTCATCAATGGGACATCTTCATCATTTAGACCTGGAGTAGAGTCCAAAAAGCTTTCCATCTTGTCACGGTCAAGCTCTTTCCTCCCAAGAAGGTCAGCATAAAAGGACCTCACGACCTCCAGAATCCCTGACCTGGACTTTGTCAAGGAACCTGTACTGTCCTTAAGGCCAACGACCGTTTTAACAGCTACACCTTGTTTGCAGTTCTGGTAAGGGTCAGGCGAGTGGTACTTCCCATAGTCCCTCTCCAGAACCAAAGAGGCATGCCGGTCATATTGACACTTCCTGAGAAGGAGTTTCACTTCGGAGACTGCCCCAGGATCTCCTCCTCTCGAGACAAGAATATCCAGCTTCCTCCGTAAACGTTGGTAGGTCATGTATTTATTAAACTGTTTTCTATTTGCTAGGCCCCTGAAGAATCCAGCAATCCTCTTTTTGGTCAGCTCCCACCACTCAGCCTTGCTGCTACAAAAGTCCAGAATGGTCACCTGTGCCTGAAAGAATTCCTCAAAGGATTGTCTAACATGTTCTTCCTTGAGTAGAGTCGAATTCAATCTCCAGATGCCCTTACCCCCCTGAGGGGCATCTGAAGCATTCAGGACAACAGATAGCATACAGTGATCAGAGAACTCTACTGCCTGCACCACTGGGGGTGAGAAAGCAGAGGTCTCCTTCAAAAAAAACCTATCTATTCTACTCTGACTATTACCTCGATGAAAGGTGAACCCGGTGTCATCCGGGAGGTGCTTAATGTGCACATCCACAAGACCAGCATCCCTAACCATACTATTTAAAAAAACGCTATCATATCCCAGCCTGTCCTTGAAGTCCTTCCTGTCCTTGGGCCTAGTTATTGTATTAAAGTCACCTCCAAAGACCACTTGCCGGGATGTAAAAAGAAATGGCTTGATCCTTGTAAAAAGGCATTTCCTGTCCCACTTTGTGTGCGGCCCATAAACATTAATTAGGCGCAGGTCCTGCCCTCCCACAAGGACGTCTAAGACCATACATCTCCCAATCTCCACCTCAATAACCCGCCGGACAGTTGCCATGCCGGTTTTAAACAACACCGCCACACCGCCGTAAGGCTCGGCCGCAAGAGACCAGTAAGATGGACCATACCTCCACTCTCTCTTGGCCATATGAATATCTGCCAAGGAGGTGAGCCTAGTCTCTTGCAAAAATAAAATTTCAGCATCTAATTGGCTGAACAAAAAGAAGGCCATAGAACGAGCTCTTACTGACTTAATGCTGGCGACATTTATTGTCACCACTTTTAACGGAGGGAGAACCGCCATTTGGGTTATTGGGTGGATTGCTTCTTAGCTCCCCTCTGCTGCTCATTACCAGAAGCCTCTCTCTTTCTTGAGGCCGCCTCAAATTCCATCTCAGAATCGGAACTTCGCACCGAAGAAGCTCCAGATGAAGAGATATCCCAATTAGAGGACCTATAACGGTTGGAGACAGGCACTGGAGCCTGTTCTGTCCTCACCACCTGCTTCTTCCGCTTTCCAACCTTCCTTCTCTCCTCCAGGTACTGCAGGTCAGCTTCAGAGATGCCCTCATCTCTTGTTTTTTTCTTTGAAGTCTTTACATAAGACTCCTTTAGAGAGGAAGAAGCGACCTTTTTAGTACCCACTACCACTCCTGGTGGGGGGGGGGTGCTCCCTTTGAATCAGACTTAGGAGGGGTAGACTCCTGGGGGGTAACTGACTCGGGGGGCACAGACTTGGAAGGTTCTGACACATGAGGAGAGGGTACAGTAGGCGGGGGGGACACAGAGACAGATACAGAAGGAATACTTATAGACACAGGAGGGGTGGCCACAGGAACTGGGGAGGGATCCTGAGCAGGACCAGGGGAGTCAGTCACCGCAGAGGAGGATGGTACACCAGGGGCCTCACCCTCCATCCTGTCCAGCCTTGACATGTCATCAATTACCTCCTTCTCCATATTGTGCCAGGCTTCAGGACATCTGCTGTAGGGGTGGCCAAGGCGCAGGCACAGGTTGCACCTGATCATCTCGGTGCAGTCCTTAGCCATATGACCCCGACCCCGACACACTGAACATATCAAGGCTGAACAGGAAGAGCTCAAATGCCCCTTTTCTCCACAGCGGTGACACAGCTTCGGCTGACCAGGGTAGAAAATAGTCATCCTATCCCTCCCTATAAAAGCTGAGGAGGGCAGGTGACGGACAACATTCCCATCCCTGGCCAACCTGACTGTTACTGACCAACCCCCAGTCCAGATGTTACGCTCATCAAGGATTTTGCTGGGCTTAGTCAATACCTCACCATAGTTCCTTAACCAGACCTCTAGGTCCCGAGCAGGAACACTCTCATTGGTGAGTATGATGGTTATCTTTTTCACCGTTGACCTTTGCGAAACCGCAACTGGGGCCAGACCTTCCCATTCAGGTCTTGACCTGCACCGAGCCTCATATCGCTCCCAGAACAGGTCAAGACCCTCTGGCCTGGTGAAACTAATAGTATAATCCCGTGTCCCAGCAACATGTATTAGGGCATACAGATCATTTGCCCCAAAACCCATCTCCAAAATTAAATCTACCACTGCACGCCGTGCTGGAGGGATTGCACCACCTTCCCATTTCAGAATTACCACATTTCTTCTCGGACCCCCAGCAGAAGCCAGAGACCCAAGACCAGATCCCGGGGTGCCCAAAGTAGTAGGCTGCAGGGGGAAACCCCGCTTGGGGGCGGAGCTACCAGGAGCAGAGCGTACCACCTGAGCAAAAGTAGGTTTATCAGGGCCAAGGCCCCACACTGAAGTCACAGTAGTCTGTACATTACTATTATTATTCACTGCTTGAACGGAGTTGGTAGGACTGTCCATCACACTTGAACTGGGACCATTGTTCATCACACTGGTGCTGGGATGATTTTTATCAGTCACACAAACATTCACATTCTCATCAGGAATAATCACAGTTTCTGCTGCAATACCAGCTGTCTCCTGAAGCTGTGCTGTAGAGTCTTCAGCAGGTTTGGGGCAAACAGCTTTAGACTCAGCTAAAGGGGGGTTAATTGGCTCTGCTGAATCTTGTAGTTCATCTGCAGGAATGTCATTTTTTAAACGCAAACTTTGCTGCACTGCAGCATCAGCAGGCACAGCATTGCTACACATAGGACTAGCAGCCTGATTGTCACTGGGCACATTGTCAGTATCAGTCACAAAAACTGTTTTATGCACCACATGGGGCTTGACGGGCTTTACCTTGTCAGGTACATTATCTGTTATGTCCTCCTCATGGAACACCAGCTGATCACCCCGCAAAGGAGACTCCATTGCCTGGATTACCCTGAGCATGCCTCCTGAGTCCTGGGAAGGCATGGGGCTGCTTACCTCTCCCTGAGGGGGCAGGGGGTCTGAACTGGGGGTCTCCTCCTCCACCTCCATCTTTGTCATCCTGGCAAACCTTCGGTCATTGCAAAATTTCTCTTTGAAGGGCCCATCTCTGCCTTCCATCATGGCCACAATGGTCTCCTGGTGTTCAACCCGGACCTTGGCCAGTTGGATCTCCGGATCCATGGATCCACGTCTCTGGCTATGCAAGCCCTCACGCTGCCTTCTCAAGCGCTTCACCTCCGCTCTGAGCTTGTACAGCTTGTCTCTTTCTCTATTCAGGACCTTAATCCCGGCCACCACTCGCTCCCGGATGGCCTCTGAGCCTTCATCTTCACCAGGGGTAGAGAGATCCCCGGCCATGGCTTGTGCAGGGGCAGGCATGTTACCTGATGGCCCAGGAGATGGCTGGGAGCTTCCAGCAGGAGAGGCCCTGCTGGCCTCCATGGCCTCCCCAGAAAGGAGCCAGGAGAGCTGGGATAGATTTCCTCACCACTCCCCTCTCACACGGATCACCTAGAGCAGCTCCAGATAGCTTCCTCCTGACACACCTGTGCTCCAATGATGGGTGGGGCACTATTCCTTCCACTGACACCAATGATGGGGCACTATTCCCCCTAGTAATACCAATGATGGTGCACTATTTTTCCTCCACAAGGGTGCTATGTAACTTTTTTACTCTTACTAAACAACCAAGTCTGAGGTATTATCTACTCCCAGTGGCCACAGTCCACCCCCCCCTCCCCAAAGTCTGAAGAACGGTAAACTGGCTCTTTGTTTAGAAAGTTTAGAGACCCTTGTTATAGACAGTCCAGTTAGGGGGCTTGTTGTGTCACCTCCTCACCATTAGGGATGAGCTCAGGTGTGTTTGGACATGAGCCAGAACCTGCCAGAACTATCTCGCTGAACCTGCCTGAGCTATCTCGCTGGGAAGCCATCAAAGGCGACAGCCAATCATAGGCGGTGGTGGAATTCCCTACCCTGCAGCCACACTTATGCAAGGGGCATGGCTGCGAGGTAGGGAATGCCTTCCCAGCCTTTGATTGGCTGCAGGTAGGATAGTGTAGGCGGGTTCATGTCCGAACACACCCGAGCTCATCACTGCTCACCACCCATTTTAACGCTTAAAAGGCTGAACCACCGCACACGGTTGCAGGGCGATTGCGTCATTGTTTTTGGTCAGGTACCACCCGTTGGATGCGCTAGGCGGTTTCATTTTTGCAGTGGCATATGTACACCCCTGAGCAGCTGCATGCCCTTTTGAAGCATTGAGGGGGCTCAACTGCCTGCTATTTCGATCGTGGGTTCCCGGGGGTTGCGCATCCAATGCTCGGTCCTCTAATGGAAAAGGGGAAGTCATGGAAGCCGCATATCTCTGCAAAACCACAAAATCAGGGGTATGACCTCCTCAACCAGGCCACGCCCCTACGCTCCTGCCATCTGCAGGACAGAAAGGGGAGGGCAATTATTTACAAAATTTATTTACAAAATTTATTTACAAAAAGGAGCACAACATGTAATGTATTTAGGGCAATGTAATGCATAGGGAGTTTTTTTGGGGGGGAAAGTAAGTAAAGGTGTAGTAACTCTTTCAGCCTCTTACCTCTTCTTTTCTGTCTTCAAGAATAACCCATTAAACGGAGATGAAGCTTTCTCTTGGAATGATAAATGTGTGACTCCTTTCGTCTACCTGTCAGAGAGAAAGCAGTGGGGTTATTAATGTCATATTAACATAATAACAGTCTTTTTTTTTTCTAGTGGTTCTAACAACATAGTTATCTTGTAGGTTTTAGAATTGAATACGTTTATTGTGAATTATACAGACATTGTGTGGGGGGTGGCAGAAGTCAATCCAGCTACATGACCTGCATTAGCTTGTATGAAACAGTGTAAGACCCAGAAAATGTTTCTTTAGATCTAAGCACTCTTACGCTCTATTTATATATATAAAAAAAAAAAAAATTAAATTGTTGAACGAGCGTGACAAGCATACATCCAGCTGTGCCAAATTCTGGCTTCAGGGGAGAGGAGAGGACAGCAGACAATGAATGCCCCATAGTAAGCCTATGGGTGACGTCACCATCCTGGCACTGCTGCCGCGTGGGAGATCAAGTGACCGTTGGAGCACCTTTAGATTAGGTAAGTACGGTATATACATCTGTCCTTTATAAGATAGTTAGTACAGGGCTTAGAGGGGTGGGAGCAGGTTTAGGCTTATATAATATTAGCCCAGACCTGTGCTTTGCCCATGCAGAGCCAAGCAACAGGTTCACTATAAAGCAGTGGTTCTCAACCACTGGGCCTTCACCTATCCATGGGCCACCTGGCCATGGGTTTCTGTCTGCTATGACCGCTCTTGTTGTCACATCCAGCCCTAACATACCCATTCTCTGCCCTCACCTATGCTCCAAATGGCCATAGGTGACATGAAAAATACACCATATGCATGCAAACCATTCACTTACTTTTTAACTTCCAGTAAGTGAATAGCTACATGTGTATTTTTCTTGTCAACTATGTCCAGTTGGAGGATGGGTGGGGGTAGAGAAAGGGTGTGCTACACATCCTGTGTACTAGGGTTGGCCTGGCAGGCTACAGGATCAGATGCTTTCTTCTTGCATGAATCATGGTATAGTAGTGCCAGTCTATACAGCTGGCTTCTGGAAGAAGGTAGCTGTCATGTTTTTTTTTTATTTTTTTATTATTATTAATGAATAATGGTATAGTAATACCAGTCTATAAGACCAGCTTCTGAATAAAGATTAACAAGTTTTATTTATTTATTTATTTATTTATTTATTTATTTTTAATTAATGAATGGTGGTGTGTTAATACCAGTCTATACAACCTGCTTCTGGAATAAGGTTTTATTTTATTTTTAATTATTATTATTATTATTGTATTTTATTTTTTTTTGATGAATGGTTGTATAGTAGTGCCAGTCTATACAACTGGCTTCTGGAAGAAGGTTTGTTAGGTTTTTGTTTTTGTTTTTTTAAATTAATGAATGATGATATCGTAGTGCCAGTCTAGACAATCAGCTTCTGAAAGAAGGTTGTCAGATTTTATTTTATTTTTAATTATTATTATTATTATTACTTTTTTTTGATGAATGATGGTGTAGTAGTGCCAGTCAATACAACCCCCTTCCAAAAGAATGGTTGTCAGATTTTTTTCTATTATTACTTGTATTTTTTTTTATTAATGAATGATGGGGAAGTAGTGCTAGTCTATACAACCCCTTTCTGTAAGAAGTTTGGCATAATTTTATTTTATTTATTTATTAATAAAAATTCAGATACCAAGGAGAAATTCTCTTTTGGCATTCCCAGCGATGCAACTTTCAAACAGATGCAAAGGTAACTGGAGGTGTTGCTGTTTTCATGGTTACATTAAAAAAGCTTGCTGCTATGGGAAATGACCCTGTTTTTCTTTCTTTTGTCCTTCAGTAAATTATCATTCCAAATGTATTGTACGACTCTTTTTGTAATGCATAAATAGAGCATAATTAAAGAGGACCTGACTGTTTTTTTTAAGACCCTTCTTTGGTTTCAAAAAACCATCACATGGAAACTGAACCATGAAAGCAGTTTCTGCTCTCTTATCCTGCACATCAATATATAAATTCCAGTGCAGTACGTTTGAAAAAAAAAAGAATTTTTTTCTTCTGTTTTAATATTAATTCGCAGGCCCATAGTAATAAACAGTAACATAAAAATGCATGTGACTTTTTTTTTTCCTGGACACTTTTAGAACAAAAGAAATACAGCATTATTTTATAAGGAAAGCCAACATAGAAAATGATTTAATGTGTTTAAAGCACATTAATTAAATGAACATTAATGTTCTATAATGCTTATTTTTAAATTACATTAACTCATGTTTTTGACTTATTACTCCCTTGTTTACCTGATTAGTGACTACTTCTTTTTTTAGTAAGCTGTACGCATCATCCAGGCAAATTACACCTTGTTTTTTACAAGGTAAATTAGGTTTTTATTTGATGGTAAAAGTTAATGGATATTTCTTGTCTTTTATTTTATTATCAAAGTAAAACTGGCAAAAAACTTTCTAAACTTTAGCTGTATATTTCTTACCATCACTAACTGCAAAAAAAACAAAACAAAAAAAAAAACTCCTACACCAGACAATCACCAGTGATACCTGTAGCAGGGCCAAGAAACAATAGTGCACATTTTGTTATTTTTTTGTTCTATTCTATTTCTATTCTATTCCAGATTTTTTTTTATTATTATGAAAGTAAAACTGGCTCGAAAGATAAAAAAAAAAAAAATTCTTACATGACCCACCAAAAAAAAAAAAAAATTCTCCTACTACTGAAATTCGCCAGCGATACCCGTAGAAGGGCCACGAAACAATAGTGAACATTTTGTTATTGGGTTTTTCTTTTCTATTGTATTCTATTTTCTTTTTCTATTCTATTCTTGCTTTTTTTTTTTTTTTTTTTTTTTTTTTAATCAAAGTAAAACTGGCTCAAAATAGTAGAAAAAATTTTTTTTTTAGCTGTTTATTTCTTACCATGACCCACCACAAAAAAAAAACAAAAAAAAATTCTCCTACTCCTCAAATTCACCAGCAATACCTGTAGTAAGGCCAAGAAACAATAGTGCGCGTTTTGTTATTTTTTTTTTTTTTTTTAATCTTATGAAAACGATGCTGACAGTGGCACTAAAAAAAATAAAAAAAATGTTTTTTAAAATCATGATTAAAGCATACTGACCCTGACCTTTGATCCTAACCTTGACTGTGACAGTAACCCACAGTAAATCAAGCCCTGATCCAGCTATTTTATCTTTATTATTTATTAATTTATTTATTTTTTACTCAGACTTTTTTTCCCCCTCTTCTGACAAGGAGAAAAAGATACAATGTATTGACGGGTTTTGCAGACTGATAGCCAGCCACAAGCTTTCACAGTGATCATGTGTTTAGAAGTTGATCCTCCCGACTCCCTATCGTTAGCATGAGACCCAGAGCCATTGTTGACAGCTCGGCTTCTGTCCTGGGAGAACGCTATGGAGTGCGCTTCTGGCACACACACTTGTAAGCATTTAGGCAGTGCCTTGGAAGAAGGCTCACCACACTCTAAATACATACTTTGCATTCCTATACTTTTTTTGTATGAGTATAAACTTTTATTTTTTTGGGGGGGATGTAAGGTTTTGGAAGAATTTTCCAGTTAATATGTTTTAAGCTTGAGGACCACTGCTTTGAAGCCATCCCACCTTGCAACCTTCCCCTCTCTCCACTTTGTTCTCTGCCAGAAGAAACTCTGTAAGTCAACCCAAGTTGGAGCTTACGCAGAGCAGAAGACTCTATCCCTACTCCGATCCGACAGCACTGAGCCAATCCCCAAGCACCAGCTGGGTGATAGAGGTGCATAGCATCGCTTGTACATATGGGAACCCTTTAAGGGCCAGCTCCTTCCAGAACAGACCACGTTCTTGTGCGTTCCCCCGGCAGTGCAATTTGGCCTGGGCTGCATATCGCATCAGACCACACAAAGGTACTTTTGAAAAACACACTGCACTAAACCATGTGGCAGTGCCTGCAAACGCACCGCTTCCAGCCTCTTGACTGGACAATGAAGGAGTATCATTATGCTTGAAAAAGCTGGGGTTACTCTTGAAACATCGGGAGGGCATACAAGCCCTAAAGCAATGCCTTTGATCATTTATTGAACTCTTGAATACTTTACTTTAATTTGACTTCATACTCTCATAAGGACTAGCAGTTTATACATATTAGGAATGCAGTCTGCAAGACATTTGAACCCAACTCTTCTGGATGCTCTTTGGCAGATGAGGTTTCACCCCTGGTGCTCCAATCCCACTAATCACTTTCCTTTTCCACTTCCCCTGGATATACCCTCCAGCACAACGGCAGGAAACTTCAGGCCCTTGCTTTTGCCCATTAGCACAACACACCCTCCCCAGGCAGCAGGCCTGGGAGGAAGAGAGAACTCCATCAGCACACATCTTTTCCAGACAGCGGGTCTGGAAGGAAGAGAACTTTCCAAAGTCACCACAAAAATATATAACCTTGCCCAATGTGCATCACTGCCACTAAACCTCCTAGTGGTTGGTCAAGGAA
Source organism: Lithobates septentrionalis (assembly GCA_037952835.1). Lineage (NCBI taxonomy): Eukaryota > Metazoa > Chordata > Amphibia > Anura > Ranidae > Lithobates > Lithobates septentrionalis. The sequence goes on from JBBDGP010001041.1 coordinate 634,949, forward strand.
ACATAAATAGTCATCACTTAGATTCAGGGCAGCCATCAGAAATGTTGGGGCCCCTTACACAACTTTAGGCCTGGCCCTAACGGACCTGACCATCAACATTACCAAGGGCCCGCCCACTTGCCATCCCACCGAAACCGCCCACTGGCCATCCCACCAAGTCCTTCAGTGCACCAATTTTTATTTTAACACTCTTACTAAAATGAAAAATGTAAGTTCAAGTCATCAGTGCTTTCAAGTTTTAAGAGTAAGGAATTATATATTGGCCAAAAAAAAAAAAATATGAAGCCTGCCACCTCGACAAGGTAGACTCTTTTGAGCAGGACCCTACACTAACTGCTCTACCTTTTCAAAGAGACAGCCCAGTCCAGCAAAGAGACATCTCAGATAACACTGGTATCTGGTAGTGATCCTACTCATAGATAACACTATACCCCCCACTCCTAACACCAAAACCCCTATACCTCTTTAAGGTAACAACGGACCTCCCTATACCCCCCACCCACCCACTGAGGTGGCGGTGAGAGAGAGGCACTGGGTGGGGGAGCCAGAGAACTGAATGCAGTGAACACAGGCAGGCGCAGCCAGCAGGAATCCTCACTAGGTTGAGGATACCGCAATGAGAGGAGTGCAGTGCTGGAACTTAGTCTGGCACTGGCTTCATCCCCAGGAGCCTCTCATAGGGGCCCCTACTGACTGAGTGCCCAATGGGTCAGTGTGCCCCGCTTGCTACTAAACAGAAGCAACAACTCCTTGGTTACATGGCTTGGCCCCCTACTTGGCCCCCTACATGTGTATGTGCTGCCCCCCCCCCCCCATTGCGGTCCTGCTTAGATTTATTGTATCTTTTCATGCTATTGGCAGGGACACTCCCCACCAGCCGACAGAAGTAAACATTTAGACTCAGGGACTCTACTGCTTATGGTCCCTGCATGTCTAAGCTTCCCATTACTTTGGTGATATTTAATTTCCTTATGTATTTACCAAAGAGGAAATGAAGGTAAATTTTGCCAACATGACACAGCGACCACAACTCTTTCCTACACTATCCAAAACCCAAAACAAAAGTTTTAGCTTTAGATAAACTTAAATTAGGAAATGTTACAGTCAAGCTCTCTATCGCCTAACAAATCAGACATCCAGATGACCCATTCAGCATTGAGGCACAGGTTTGTGCTTTCCAATTTCTCACAATACCTTATTTTCAGACTCTGTACCTTGTTATGCAATCCCCAGGTGTATTAGGAGGGAAGGCCTCTATTAACTGCTGCCACAATGCTAAAACTCAGAAAAAGTCACTTTGTACGACAAATACAAGACCAAATGTGAACGGCAAGTGGCAAAAAACATGAGATTTACCCTGAGAATGTTCTCATTATTTTGTTCTCCTGTGGAGGACACAAAGCTAAGTGTTGGCTAACCTTAAATGATCTTCGTTAAATTGCAAGCCTGGACCAAAACAGCTGGGAGCAGTCAAATGTATTTCGTAGGGCAGAAGACACAAAGTTCTATCTCCTGTAAACTTTTCTGAAGGGTAATAAACTTAAAAATAAAGATGTTGAGATTCTCTATGTGACAGACAACTGTTTTCTAAAAGATTGTTTTTGGATAAATATATAACAAAGAAGATTTTGATACAATCAGGTAATTCTTCTAAAGTCATAAGAGTTCTGCTGTGTGTTTTCGGTGCTTGGCATTTGGAAGAAATAGGAATACAGGAGACATGTTTGCTGTGCCAAAGCGGTACACTTTAGAATCCAACGTAACACTTACATGGCTTAAAGAAACCCTGCCACTTTGCCCATTTAGTGCAAAGAATACCCCCTGCCCCATTACACTTAAACTAACCTCCCTCGTACTCCACTCCATCAGAGAGGAATCAATAATCAAACCTTGTGTAAGCTCCATGTTGGATGGTGTCGGAACTTCCACATGGATGATGAGATCTTTCCTTCCCTTGTAAGATGGTGTTCAGCCTTGACAATTGGCCACTCAGGCGCAAGAACTGCATCCTGGGTGAAGGGGCCATGCTCCCCCATACCTGGAAGCACCGGATATTTTACAAGGACTCTGATGGGTCAACAGAGTTGTGAGTAAGTGTTGCGAAGTTGTGGGGGGGTTGAGCTTTAAAGCGGGTGAGGGTTTGAGCTTTCGAAAGACTCTGTTCAGAGACGATACTGGACGAAGTGATAGGTCTCAAACCACACTCAGATCTCCTAACTTACCACAGTGCCTCACAGCTCCCATTGTGCCCCAATCTCCCATAGGGTCCATGTTTGGTTGTTCATGCCTGGGTAGCATTGACACTTCCTATTGGCTGTCTAGTGGCAAAGTCCTCTAAGGCAGTGGTTTCATTGTGCCCCCAACTTCGCACAGTGGCCCGCAGTACTGCCAGGTCTTCTGAGAGACCTCTTCCCTGCCGCAGAGCTTTAATAAAATTATCTTCTAAAGCTCTTTTTACTTGCCTAACTCCTCCACTAGTGTCCCTTGCTGAATCTGGAAGTGACTGGTAATCCAGTGCGTCAGTCTGTTTCTATGTTAACCAGTAGGGATGCCCGTGGTTTAAGTTCAACGTAAGATCGACTCGAACATCGGGTGTTCACCCGTTTGCCGCATACCGAACATTATTGGGCGTTCGCGGGAATTGCGAGCACCCGCGGAACGCGCCATAATGAATGGTGAGACCGTCAATGCACTGCGAGATCACCTGACCTGCATGCTTTGGCCAATCACAGTGCGCTCTGCTGTGAGAGCCATGATTGGCCAAAGGCAGGGTGCCTTTGGCTAATCATGGCTCAGGGGGCTGAGTCCATGCCCCACGCTATGTAAGGCTGCTGTCACGGCAGCCGTACATAGTTTTATGAATGAGAGCAGCAAAATTACATTTGTAAAGGAAAAAATGTAATTTAAAACTGCTCGCAGCTGTAATGTATCGTCAGGTCCCAGCAATATTCATGAAAATCATTGAAAGAAATGATATGGGTCCCCCCCCCCAGTCCATTACCAGGCCCTTTGGGTCTGGTGTGGATATTAAGAAGAACCCCGCACCCAAATAAAAAAATTTATAAAAATTGCATGGGGGTCCCCCCAAAATCCATACCAGGCCTTTCAGGTCTGGTATAGATAATAAGGCGAACCCTGCGCCAACATTTTAAAAAAATGGTGCAAGGGTCCCCCCCCAAAATCTATACCAGGCCCTTCGGGTCTGGTATAGATTTTAAGGGGAACCCCGAGCCAAAATAAAACAAATGGCATAAGGGGTCCCCCCAAAATCCATACCAGACCCTTATCCGAGCAGGCAACCTGGCAGGCGCAGAAAAAGAGGGGGGGATGGGAGAGCGCCACCCCCAAAGCACCTGGTTCCCATGCTGATGGGGACAAGGGTCTCATCCCCACAACCCTTGCCCGGTGGTTGTGGGGGTCTGCGGGCGGGGGGCTTATTGGAATCTGGAAGCCTCCTTTAACAAGGGGACACCCAGATCCTGGCCCCCCATGTGAATGTGTATCGGGTACATTGTACCCCTACACATTCACCAAACAAAGTGTCAAAATGTAAAAAAAGGCAAGAGGCAATTTGGGCCAAGTTCTTTATTAAAACTGTCCGGCAATGTTCATTCATCTTCGATCACAGCGTCTGACGACCCAATTAAAAAAAAAAAAACTGCAAAAACGTTGCCTCTATGGGAGGCTCCCGCTGACTTGAAGCATCTTTGCGATGACAGCTGTTATATACCTGAGGATGGGGCCATCCGGTGGGTGACCCCGCCCCCCTCTGATGTTACGTGACATCACATAACGTCATGGGGGGTTCGGGTCGCCTGACGCTGTGATCGAAGATAAATGGACAGTTTTTATTTTTTAATAAAGGACTTGTCCCAAATTTTCTCTTGTCATTTTTAACATTTTGACACTTTTTTTGGTGAATGGGTAGGGGTACAATGTGGGAGGGGGCCGGGATCTGGGGGACCCCTTGTTAAAGGGGGCTTCCAGATTCAGATAAGCCCCCTGCCTGCAGACCCCTACAACCACCGGGCAAGGGTTGTGGGGATGATGCCCTTGTCCCCATCAACATGGGGACAAGGTGCTTTAGGGGCGAACCCAAAGCACCCTCCCCATGTTGAGGACATGTGGCCTGGTTCAGTTCAGGAGGGGGGCGCTTTCTCGTTCAACCTTCTTTTTCAGGTTGCGTGCTCGGATAAGGGTCTGGTATGGATTTTGGGGGAGACCCCTACGCCATTTAATTTTTAATTTGGGCTCGGGGTTTCCCCTTAAAATCCATACCAGATCTGAAGGGCCTGATATGGATTTTTGAGGGGGACCCCTACGCCATTTAAAAAAAAAAATTGGCGCAGGGTTCCCCTTAATATCCATACCAGACCTAGAGGGCCTGGTATGGATTTTGGGGGGACCCCCACGCAACTTTTTTTTAAATTTGGATGCGGGGTTCCCCTTAATATCCATACCATGCCCAAAGGGTCTGCCTTTTTTTTCAATAATTTTCATCTATATTGCCGATACATGTCGCCTGGGACAGTACCCACATCCCCAAACACTTTTTATGACAATAACTTGCATATAAGCCTTTAAAATGAGCACTTTTGATTTTTCATGTTCGTGTCCCATAGACTTTAACGGTGTTTGCAAGTTCGTACTAATTTTTTGCCTGTTCGCAAGTTCTGGTGCAAACCGAACCGGGGGGTGTTCGGCTCATCCCTGCTAACCAGTCAACTCTTTGCAATGTCATCATGTCATGAAGTCTGGGGCCTTACAGAAGTAATTCTTAAACTTAATGAGAACAGTTCCTGGTAAATACTTACAAAACTCTGTGCTCCAACGACAGCAACAAAAATGTTTATACCAACACAATAAAATCATGGGAAGGCAAAGCATATATTAAAATTCTAAAAAAAAAGGCTCTGGATGGGGTTGGGTGCCACTGTGGGAGGGATGAGGGTTCTAGAAGGGGTTTTTTGGACTCTGCAGCAGAATTGGTGGCTCTGTTGCGGATGAGGTTTTTGGAGGGTGCTGGAGGCAACTGTGAGGAATGGGATCTTTGGATGAGTCTGGGGTCTCTCTAGTAGGCTGGGGGCTTTGCATGGGGCACTGTGGAACAATGTTGGAGATTTAGGGACCACTTGGGGGCTGGAGGCTCTGCAGCAGGGCTGAGGTCTCTCAGAAGACCTGGCAGTACTGCGGGCCACTGTGCGAAGTTGGGGGCACAATGGACCCACTGCCTTAAAGTACTCTGCCACTAGACAGCCAATAGGAAGTGTCAATGCTACCCAGGCATGGACAACTAAACAAGGACCCTATGGGAGGTTGGGGCACAATGGGAGCTGGAAGGCACTGTGGTAAGTTAGGGGATCTGCAGCTGGCTGGGGTCTTGAAAGAAGAGAGGCTGCAGCCCGGCATGTGGGCCATGGACTGGTGGTTGAGAACCATTGCCTTAAAGTACTCTGCCACTAGACAACCAAAAGGAAGTGTCCATGCTATCCAGGCATGGACAACCAAAGAAGGACCCTATGGAAGGTTGGGAGCACAATGGGAGCTGGGGGGCACTTTGGTATATTAGGGGATTTGCAGCTGGCTGGGGTCTTGGAAGGAGGGAGGATGCTGGCCCGCAGTTGGGCATGGCCTGTTGGTTGAGAACCACTGTCTTAAGTGACTCCACCACTAGACAGCTAATAGGAATTGTCCATACTACCCAGGCATGAACAACCAAAGAAAAGCCCTATGGGAGGTTGGCAGCACAATAGGAGCTGGGAGGCACTGTGATAAGCTAGGGGATCTGCAGCTGGGTGGGGTCTTGGAAGGAGGGAGGTTCCAACCCGGCAGTGGGCCATGGCCTGGTGGTTGAGAACGACTGCCTTGGAGGACTCTACCAATAGACAGACAATAAGAAGTGTCCATGCTACCCAGGCATGGACAATTGAAGAAGGACCCTCCTCATCTTCAGTGAAGAAGATGGAAGGTTCAGGACCTGGCACGTCCAGGTGAAATAACAGTAATTAGTTGGTGAGGGACACAGGGTGGGAGGTCCAGAGTCCAGCTTTAAAAGGTACCTCTGGGCAAAGAGATACATGGTTAAAATACCAGATGTACTGTTTGCCAAAGGATTTTTAATTTTGGCCAGCCCTCATTGTGTACACACCTCTGTACACACATCATGGTTTACCAATAGGAGGTCAGCTCCCTGCTCATTGGACATAGGTGATTCACTGTCCAATGAGGAGGTGAAGAGATTAATTAGGACCAGGAATAAATACAATTTTATTGCAAGACAATGGTTTCAAAGTTTTTTTCTTTCATATCTGCCTGAAGTTAAGGTTCAATCATAGTCCAGGTGTAGTTCTTTCATGCCGCAGGAGCTAAGGTGGGTTTTTATTAAATAATTCCCCTTTAAAAATCGCTAAATTGCACCTCCCCTCTTATGTACTGTTTAACATTCTGCTTATGCCTCCAGAAACTTACTGATTGCAGTACAGTTTTTTTTTCTCTTTCTAAATCAATGTTTTATTGTTCCAATTCTTTCTCTAATGTCACATGCCTATTTTCTCGAATGTTTCATAAACATTTAATAAAAAATAGATGTTTGACAAATAAAAAGCAATCTTAAGATGTATTCTGGTTTATTCGCCCACTTATGGAGTGTAGAACTGTCAATTTGTTGTTAAATATCTTGCAGACGTTTCCTGTGGCGTGCTTCTGAGTAATGTTTGCAAACTGATTTGCGGTGCTATTAACCAAATAATCGCCCAATAAAAATAAATAAGTGCCAAATATCTCAGTTGGGTTTTTTCACCTTTTTTAATAACTTAACATAGTAGCTAGTACAGTATCAATGTTACAATATAGGCCAGTTCTTCTCCACCTTCTTTATTCATGTCACCGTTTGAGAATATGCAAAATGTTCATGCCCCCCAGTCTAAAATGGGGTCCTCTATAACAAGGGTCTCCAAACTTTCTATACAAAGGGCCAGTTTACAGTCCTTCAGACTTTAGGGGGGGTGGGGGGCAGAGTGGCCAGTGGGAGTTGAAAATGCTCCAGCATCAGCGGGAGTAAAAAAAATTACATAGTGCCTATAGTCAGTAGAAGGAAGAATAGTGCCAAATCATTGGTATTAGTGGGGGGACTAGTGCCCCATCATTAGTATTAGTGGGACGAATAATGCCCCATCATTGGTATTGGTAGGAGGAATAGTGCCCCATTATTGGTAATAATAAGAGGAATAGTGCCCCATCATTGGTATTAGTGGGAGGAATAATGCCCCATCGTTGGTAACAGTGAGAGGAATAATACCCAATCATTGGTATTAGTAGACAGAATAGTGCCCCATCATTGGTATTAATGGGAGGAAGAGTGCCCTATCATTGGTATTAGTGGGAGGAATAGTGTCCTATCATTTGTATTAGTGGAAGGAATAGTGCCCTATCATTGGTATTAGTGGGAGGAATATTGCCCTATCATTGATATTAGTGGAAGGAATAGTGCCCTATCATTGGTATTAGTGGAAGGAATAGTGCCCTATCATTGGTATTAGTGGAAGGAACAGTGCCCTATCATTGGTATTAGTGGAAGGAATAGTGCCCTATCATTGGTATTAGTGGAAGGAATAGTGCCCTATCATTGGTATTAGTGGAAGGAATAGTGCCCTATCATTGGTATTAGTGGAAGGACTAGTGCCCCATCATTGGTATTAGTGGGAGGAATAATGCCCCATCGTTGGTAACAGTGAGAGGAATAATACCCAATCATTGGTATTAGTAGACAGAATAGTGCCCCATCATTGGTATTAATGGGAGGAAGAGTGCCCTATCATTGGTATTAGTGGGAGGAATAGTGTCCTATCATTTGTATTAGTGGAAGGAATAGTGCCCTATCATTGGTATTAGTGGGAGGAATATTGCCCTATCATTGATATTAGTGGAAGGAATAGTGCCCTATCATTGGTATTAGTGGAAGGAATAGTGCCCTATCATTGGTATTAGTGGAAGGAACAGTGCCCTATCATTGGTATTAGTGGAAGGAATAGTGCCCTATCATTGGTATTAGTGGAAGGAATAGTGCCCTATCATTGGTATTAGTGGAAGGAATAGTGCCCTATCATTGGTATTAGTGGAAGGACTAGTGCCCCATCATTGGTATTAGTGGGAGGAATAGTGCCCCATTGTTGGTGTCAGTGACGGGAATTGTTCCCCACTGTTGGTGTCAGTGGAAGAAATTGTGCCTTCTTGTTGGTGTCATTGGGAGGAATAGTACCCCAAAGGCTGGATAAAGGCCAGCAAAGGGCTGCACTCAGTTCATGGGTCACAGTATGGAGACCACTGCTCTATAACATTAGAAGCCCACCCCTTTACATCAGAGTCCTCACTGCCCCCCCTCCTTAACTCCAGTGTCGTCAGACCCCACCCTCCCCTTTTTCATATCAGAGTCCTCAGTCCACCCCAGCACCCTTTCACATCAGAGTCCTAAGACCCCTCCCACCTTTTTTCCACAAGCGAGTCCTACCTCCCAATCCTCACCACAGTGTGGCTGGGGCAGCATGGCAGTAGGTGGGAGGTGGACAGGATAAAATGAGGTGGATTTCCATACCCTTCTAAATGATGGGGCTGTTGCTCTGGATTTCCCCCAGCCCTGATGGCCAACCCGCACCATGCAAGCTGCTCCTGATGCTGTGCAAGAATACCAGACAGTGGGCTCCCCCTGTAAAGCCAAGATGGCTCATATAATATAATTAAAGTAGCATTAAACCAAAAATCGAAAATGTATTCTATTGCAGTTTACCAATCATTAGATATGGTGTCTACATTTTTTTTTTCAAGGCTTTTTCCCTCTGTTTTCACCTGGTGATCTGGCCAGTAACACACCTCCTGTATTAGTGAGACACAACCAAGGCCGGACTGGCTATAGGGCACAACAGGCATCTGCCCAGTGGGCCGCCATTGGGCAGCACGTCCCAGGACAGGGACAAGGGGTGGGCAGGACACAGCCAGAGTCAGAGAAGCTTCCCCTAGGCTCCTCCTTGACTTTGATGTGCCCTATGAGAGAAGATGAGGAAGAGCCCGGAAGGACCAACATCTCCCGTCCTGGCACTGAGCCGCAGTGTATGCACAGTCTGAGAGCTGTGTATGGAGGAAATGGTAGTGGACTTTGATTGATGGCAGGAGAGTAAAGAAGAGAAGGTATGGAGAGATGTGGAGGAGAATGATCATAGAGAGGCAGAGTAGGTATTGATAGAAAAGAATGATAGTGACCATAGAGGGAAATGCCGGTGGATAGAAGGGAATGAGAATGATTCAGAGAGGAGCACGGCAAGGACGAAGAATGTTCAGGCTGCAGAGCATGCATTTGTAGAGCAGAAGGATCTAAAGTCACTATATTACCAAAAGTATTGGGACGCCTGCCTTTACACGCACGTGAACTTTAATGGCATCCCAGTCTTAGTCCGTAGGGTTCAATATTCAGTTGGCCCACCCTTTGCAGTTATAACAGCTTCAACTCTTCTGGGAAGGCTGTCCACAAGGTTTAGGAGTGTGTCTATGGGAATGTTTGACCATTCTTCCAGTAGCGCATTTGTGAGGTCAGGCACTGATGTTGGGCGAGAAGGCCTGGCTCGCAGTCTTCTGCTCTAATTCATCCCAAAGGGATATTTTAACGGGTTGAGGTCAGGATTCTGTGCAGGCTAGTCAAATTTCTCCACCCCAAACTCGCTCATCCATGTCTTTATGGACCTTGCTTTGTGCACTGGTCCAAATCATTTGGTGGAGGGGGGATTAAGGCGTGAAAAAAAGAGGTCACATATGCGTATTTCAGCTCCATTTTTTTTATAAGGCACATTGCTATTATTGGACGAGCAAAGCTTGCTGGCGTTCTTGGTTAACAACTGAAATTTCATTGTGGAAAATAACAGTGAAACAAAAGACGCCATACCGACTAATGAACCTTTTCTCAGCTGTAAAACAAGCCGTCCACAGAGCGGAGATCTCCCTGCAGCAACAATAGCGGCAACATTCGTTTAACGATCACAGCTGCTTCCTTCTCACATATAAACGCATTGATGAACCGCCATTGATCGTTTAACCTTGGCGCTATGCGCTTTTCATTTGTTTTTAAATAACAGTTGCCCTTTTCAAGCCGCACGTTGCGGAAGCATTACCATTCGCTGCAGCTCAGCACTTTTCTGACGCAAATTTAATAAGCTCATCAGTTATATGTAAAAAAAAAAAATATTGGCAGCCAATCAATGGTGGGTTTAAGAGGCCACAGCTGGAGCTTAATACCGACACAGATTATCTATGAGACCTGATACAGTATAAGCGCTGACCTGGCAGAAAGAGGCTATACAGGTACCTCTGTTGTCACAGATACTCTCCAGTTGTGAATCACTTCCGCGGGAGATGGTAACAAATCTATGAAATGGGATATTAGGCATTTTAAAGATGCCTATTTTTAGAATTGTGCACAGTGAAAAAAATTATATTAACCCTCAAAAGGACCAAAGCAATGTTTAAATTTCAGCTATGAGCCCATTGACGCTGCAATATTTTATCATAGTAAAGATAAGCATATATCATTTTTTTGGGGGGGGTCAAAAGGTTTTTTGGTGAAACTATTTTATATTTTTATATTATTATTATTCGTATCATTATTATTATATTTTATTTTTATTATCTTTTGAACACAATAAATACATAAAAAGAAAAAAAGACTATTTTAATTCAGTCTGACTAGTGATAGGTTTAAAACAATTATAATTGCTGTAAAAAAAAAATAAAAAAATAAAAAGTGCAAATTTTATTATACAATTTGTTCAGCTTTGGGATAACAGTGGTAGTTGTGGTGAATTTGATTTTGTTGCAAAATTAAATTTTATTTTCTATATGTTTTGATGACAAAAATAAGTAATGGAAAATACAATTTTATTTCACTGTGACAAGTGGTGGGTTTAAATTATTTTGAATTGTGGTAAATAAAAAGGGCACATTTTATTACACATCTTGTCCAGTTTTGCCAACCATGGTTTGGGCAGCCATATTTTGGTATTCTGCAGGCCCCCATCATCACCTTAAAAGGTAGAGTCACTGCCAGCGACTATGTACAATTTTTGTATTTTTGTAATTTTTTGCACCCCATGGTGCAGACATTGTTTCTCGAACGGCAATTTACCAAGACCATAATGCTCTGATTCAAAATCGTGGTGTTGTCAAATCGTGGTTTGATGAGCACCTTCCCTGGTCGCCGGACCTCAATATCAAAGAGTCACTATGGTCAATTTTGAAGAACAAGCTTTGGGCCTGTTTTTCCGTCTCCGGCATCTCTGCAGGTACTGGAGCGATTTTTGCACAAAGAATGGTATCAGATTCCATTATCCACCATCCAAGACTTTTACACTCACCAGTCACTTTATTAGGTACGCCTTGCTAGTACCGGGTTGCACCCCCCTTTGTCTTTTTTTCCACCACATCTCAAAGGTGCTCTATTGGATGAGATGTGGTGAGTGTGGAGGCCATTGGAGTACAGGGACCTCATTGTCCAGTGGTGAGATGATTGGAGCTTTGTGACATGGTGCATTATCCTGCTTGAAGGAGCCATCAGAAGATGGGGACACTGTAGTCATAAAGGGATGGACATGGTCAGCAACAATACTCAGGTAGGTCATGGCGTTTAAATGATGCTCAATTGGTACTAAGGGGCCCAAAGTGTGCCAAAAAAATATCCCCCACACCATTACACCACCACCACCAGCCCGAGCCATTGATGCAAGGCAGGATGGATCCATGCTTTCATGCTGTTTATGCCAAATTCTGACCACACCATCTGAATGTCCCAGCTGAAATCGAGATTCATCAGACCAGGCAACGTTTTTCCAATCTTGTCCAATTTTGGTGAGTCTGTGCATATTGTAGCCTCAGTTTCCTGTTCTCACCCGACAGGAGTGGCACCTGGTGTGGTCTTCTGCTGCTGTAGCACATCTGCTTCAAGGTTCGATGTGTTCAGAGATGGTATTCTGCATACTTTGGTTGTAAGGAGTGGTTATTTGAGTTACTGTTGCCTTTCTATCATCTGGAACCAGTCTGCCCATTCTCTTCTGACCTCTGACATCAACAAGGCATTTTCCTCCACACAACTACCGCTCACTGGATATTTTCTCTTTTTCGGACCATTCTCTGTAAACCAGAGAGATGGTTGTGTGTGAAAATCCTAGTAGATTTTTGAAACACTAAGACCAGCCCGTCTGGCATCAACAACCATGCCATGCCACGATCGCAGTCCCTTAAATCCCCTTTCTTCCCCATTCTGATGCTCGCTTTGAACTTCAGAAAGTCGTCCTTACCACGTCGACATGTCTGAATGCATTGAATTGCTGCCATGTGATTGTCTGATTAGCAATTTGTGTTACCAAGCAATTGAACAAGTGTATCGAATAAAGTGGCCGGTGAGTGTATATTTGTCAGTTCCCAGGAGAATTCAGGCCATCTTGGATGCCAAAGGAGGTCCAACACCATATCGTTCTTTTACCTGGTATTTCCATAATTTTGTCCAACCCCTGTATATACCGTTTTAAATAGAATGGTGTCCCTATGTACTAGATCTGTGCCTGTATGAGAACAGATACCCCAGGCAGGTGGCCCAGCTTCCTTCCTTTCATTTTCAATTTTAACTTTAAAAGGAAAAAAAAAATAGTTTTCTCTGATCTTGTCCTTCTCGCCCTCCATGGAGTCTCAATAAGTCAGGCCTGCCGTCGGAACTTGCAGATCCCGGTTGTTTTATGATTAATGACACATTTTTGCTCGTTCTTCCTTACAATAATGCGGCCTCTCCTGAGAAATAGAGACTAGAAACTGGCTAGAGGACACGGGAAGACGGCAGCTAAAGGTGTGGGGGGAAGACAGTACGAGAACAGGCCACCTGTTTCATGCTTTGATGGTTTTTTTTAAAAAAAACGACTCCAAACAGGCATGAAGTGTCACTGCCATCCGCTCAATGTACCAGCGGAAAGTAGAAGATGCTTCTATAAAGTGGTATTGTTCTTTAACCCATGGGAGCTTAAAGCCTCTAGTCTCTCCTTCAGTCTTGCAGCTGGTGGATGTCCAGGGCTGGGACAAGGGGTGGGCAGGAGGGAGAGTTGCCCTGGGCGCAGTAAAGCAAAGGGGCAAAAAGTGGATGCAGGGAGGTACACTGATTCTATGGAATGTATTAATAGTGGGGGAGGGGCACATTTCTGGATCCTTGCCCTGGGCGCTGGGCAAACCTGTCCCGCTACTGCTCCCCAGCCTGACTGGCCCGCCCCTTTCATTCATTGGATTTCAGTTCTTTCATGCAGGCTCAGCATCACAATACCTAATGCATCCTGCCTAGAAACGCCCACTCCTCCAGACATCCATCCATCAAGGCTTTTTGATATTTGCAAGGCTCCTCCTAAAGGGCCAGCCTTCCTGCTTGCATTGGGGCTGATGGCTCTTTGAGAGGAGTACTGAGGCACAGTTCTGTGATGTTTTCTGGAAGCCATGTACAGCATTCTGCCGGCCCCTCCCACCAGCCATCCTCTGTCTGCATTGTATAGAGAAGCACAGAGACCCAGCGATGACATCACTGGGTCTAAAATAAGGAATATCGGGACTAAGGGCTCCTGAGAGGAGTGCTGAGGCAGGGTGCAGCAATGTTTCAGGAAGCTACGAAAAGTATTGGGATGCCTGCCTTTACACGCACATAAACTTTAACCACTTAAGTACTGAGCCTCTTTCTGAGATTTGTTGTTTACAAGTTAAAAACAGTTGTTTTTTTTTTGCTAGAAAATTATTTAGAACCCCCAAACATTGTATATATATATATATATATATATATATATATATATATATATATATATATTTTTTTTTTTTTCTAACACCCTAGAGAATAAAATGGCGGTTGTTGCAATACTTTCTGTCACACCGTATTTGCGCAGCGGTCTTTTTTTGAAAAAAATACACTTTTTTTGAATTAAAAAATAAGACAGTAAAGTTACCCCAATTTTTTTTTATATTGTGAAAGATAATGTTACGCTGAGTACATTGATATCCAACATGTCACTCTTCAAAATTGCCCAGTCGACAAACTTTTACCCTTAAAAATCTCCATAGGCAACGTTAAAAAAATTGCATGTTGCATGTTTTGAGTTACAGAGGAGGTCTAGGGCTAGAATTGTTGCTCTCGCTCTACCGATCGCGGTGATACCTCACATGTGTGGTTTGAACACCGTTTTCATATGCGGGCGGGCGCTACTCATGTATGCGTTCGCTTCTGCACACAAGCTCAGCAGGACAGGGCACATTTAAAAAAAAAAAAAAAAAATTCTTATTTATTTTACCTTTTATTTTTTGTTTTTACATTGTTCTTTAAAAAAAAAATTGTGTCACTTTTATTCCTATTACAAGGACTGTAAACATCCCTTGTAATAGAAAAAAAGCATGACAGGACCTCTTAAATATGAGATCTGGGGTCAAAAAGAACTCAGATCTCAAATTTACACTAAAATGCAAAAAAATAAATAAAAACTTGACTGGAGTTTTAACCATTCTCTATTAAAGCTAAAATGAATAGTTTGGACTTTAGATATAATTTAATTGGCTGTAGTTAGTCATTTATATATAAATAAATTATCTGTTTTGGGTTCTACTTCAGGAAGGAAGGGCAGAAAACCTCAGCAAATCTTAAATTTCATTTTTATTTGACAGGAAAAAAAATAAATAAAAGGGCCTCAAACAAAAGTGAGTTTTGCAGTGTTCATAAAGGCTCGATTTACACCTCTGTTAAACGATTTAGGCCACTAAAAAATTGATGTCCAGAATCCGGGGTCATAAACCTTAATTTACTCAAAGGTGTAACAACTGCAGAGTAGTATAAAATGTTTATGGCACAAATAAATTGCTGTGAGCCGGTATTAATGTCTATGAGCTAAAAAGTTTCATCTCACTGTGACTCGGATGTACCCGGCGAGCTCGGGGACTGTCACATTAATGATTTGCATATAGCAGTCTATTTAGCGGGACAGTTAACAGGATGTTGTTAACAAAAAAACTTCTCAGAGGAGTCAATCATAGCTCATAAATAAGAAGATAAGGACAAACAACAGCAAAAGACGGCTTACTTTTAGCTTTAATGATGGGAAGGGCTCTAGCTGTAAAAAAATACATCAAGCCACTATCAGCAAAAATCACGAATAACACCCTTGTAAATGTTTTTAATAAGTGTGAAATGTTATTTTCCGATGTGCAAGTTGTCTTTTGCAGGTGGATGTAACATACTGTTTGTTCTGCTGTTAGCAAATCAAATGTAATTGGGATGGGGTAACTATTATACATGTTATTATTTGGACTTCTTAGTCAAATATAAGCAATATTGGTTGCAACATATTCTAAGAGCATTCCATCCTATGAGAAAATACCCTAAGAATATTGGATCAGAAGAGAAAATAGCCTAAGAACATTTAAACAGAAGAGAAAACACTCTAAGAACATTCAATATGTAGAGAAAACACTCTAAGCACATTTAATCTGTAGAGAAAATGCCCAAAGAACATTTGATCAGAAGGGAAACTAACCCTAGACAAACAGGTCTAAGAGAAAATATTACAAGAACTCTTAACCAGCAGAGAGAAAACATTCAACCCTTACATAAAATACCCTAAGAACATATGATCAGAAGAGACTTAGAACATTCTTAAGACTTAAGAACATTCAATCAGAAGAGAAAATACCCGGAAAACATTTAATCAGAAAGAAAAATGCCCCTAGAACATTTAATCAGAAGAGATAATGTCCTAAGAACATTCAAACAGTGGAGAAAATACCTTAAGAACATTCCATAAGAAGATAAAATACCATAAAAACATTTGATCAGGAGGGAAACTAACCAAAGCAAATTCAATCAGAAGGGAAAATACCCTAAGAACTTTTGATCGGAAGAGAAAAAAAACTCTAGGAACAGTCAACCCCTACAGAAAATACCCTAAGAACATATGATCAGAAGAGAAAATACCCTAGGAACATTCAGTCAGAAGAAAACACACCCAAGAATATTTGGTCAGAAGAGAAAATAGTCTAAGAACATTTGAACAGAAGAGAAAATACTCTAAGAACATTCAATACGCAGAGAAAATGCTCTAAAAACATTTGATCAGAAAGAAAACTACCCCTAGAACATTTAATCAGAAGAGAAAATATCCTAAGAACTTTCAATCAGTGGAGAAAATACCTTAAGAATTTTTGAACAGAAAAGAAAATACCCTAAAATCTTTTGATCAGGAGGGAAACTAACCCTAGAAAATTCAATCAGAAGGGAAAATACCCTAAGAACTCTTAATCAGAATAGAAAAAACTCTAGGAACATTCAACCAATACAGAAAATACCCTAAGGATATTTGGTCAGAAGAACATTCAATACGCAGAAAAAATACCTTAAGAACATTCAATCAGAAGACAATACACCCTAAGAATATTTGGTCAGAAGAGAAAATAGCCTAAGAACATTTGAACAGACAAGAAAATACTCTAAGAACATTCAATCCGTAGAGAAAATACTCTAAAAAAATTTGAACGGGAAGACAAATACCCCTAAGACATTTGATCAGAAGAGAATATATCCTACGAACTTTCAATCAGTGGAGAAAATACCCAAAGAACATTTGAACAGATCAGAATATACCCTAAAAACTTTTGATCAGGAGGAAAACTAACCCTAGAAATTTCAATCAGAAGGGAACATACCCCAAGAACTCTTGATCAGAAGAGAAAAAACTCTAGGAACATTCAACCATCACAGAAAATACCCTAAGAATGTATGATCAGAAGAGAAAATCTCCTAAGAATATTTGGTCAGATGAAAAAATACCATAAAAACATTTTAATCAAAAGACTAAATACCCTAAACATATTTGGTTAGAAGTGTAAATAGCCTAAGAACACCTGACCAGAAGAAAGAATACCCTAAGAACCTTCAGTCATTTGAGAAAATACCCTAAGAACATTTGATGAGAAGGAGAAATACCCCTAGAACATTTAATCAGCGGAGAAAAAACCCTAAGAACATACAATCAGTAGAGGAAATACCCCAAGAACATTTGATTAGAAGGAAAACTAACCCTGGAACATTTGACCAGAAGGGAAACTAACCCTAGAACATTCAGGTCCAAGAGAAAATATTACAAGAACTCTCGATCAGAAGAGAAAAAAGAAGATTCAACCCTTACATAAAATGCCCTAAGAACATATGAACAGTTGAGCAGAAGGGAAAATACTCCAACACCATTCAATCAGAAAATAAAATACCCTTGGAACATTCAAACAGATGGGAAAATACCCTTTGAACATTTTATCAGAGAAAGTACAACAAAAGCATTCAAGCAGACAAGAAAATGCCCCACGGACATTTGATCAGAAGAGAAAAATATCCCAAGGGCATTTGATTTTGCCCCTTTCTCACAACAGCTTTATATATTGTGTGAAAATGCCTTAAAACAAATCAGTGAATGCTGGTTTATTCACACAGGACGAATATGCATGCAGTTTTGCTGGATAAATTGTATGCAAATATTTTATAAATAGACCCCTGATTGTTCAGTGGCAGTTAGAAAAGCGAAGACTACTCCGTTCATTTTCAGCGTCACCATCTTAGTCGCATTTGGTGAAGAAACTAAGAGCGTTCTAAGCCAACCCTGACACAAGATGGTCTAGTATACTGTAGATCAGAAGGTGTTAAAGTGGATGCCTATCCACAACTGCTTTATCTAGTTTTGGATAGAATAGAGAAGGGGTAATATTTAGCTTTCTTTGTCTGGTTGAGATTTCCCTTCACTTCCTGTTCCAAAACTCAACAGGAAGCAAGAGGAATTCTCTCCAATGGGAGGAGAAATCTCCTCTTAGCTGTTTCCCGAACATGTTGCTTCCATTGGAAGATTTCCCCTCACCTTCTTTTTCTGGGAGAACTTTCAAATTTTGGATTTCCCATTACTTTTTGTACAGACAATGGTCATCAAGACAAATAGAAAGGGGGAATCTACCCAACGCAGACACAGACAGCAATGAAAACCTGACAGTAGTTTTAACGTTTCCCCATTCTGTCCAAAATGTAAAAAAAATAGACATTGGGCATTACGTACACCTTAAGGCCTATTTTACACCCACGGTGGAACTCTTTTCAGAGGGTGGTAGAGCAGTGGCTTCCAGGGGTTCAGGAGGTGATACTGTCAATCCTGAAGCCTTTTTTTAGCTTATTTTTCAGTCCAATGTGGATTTTGCAGTGAAATACCCGCAAACTTTGAGCCAAGTGTTTGGTCATTTGGTTCGAGGCCACACAGTCCCATAAACTTCAATAGGTAAGTTTGACACATATTGCGGCCACAATGCTTTACATTTCAGTGGCAAACCTATCTCTGCATATTGAGTTTGACAAGTTGTTGGTAGATGCAGTTAGTTAGTCTGCCACTAGGTGGCTCTGTTCCAGCATAGTGTCTGGTTACAGCAGGCAGTGTCATCAGGGGTTAGGCCCTTTTTAGGTTGAGCCCTCCTGCAATGATATCATGGGTGAGGCAGCACCTATATATAAGCCAGGTTGGGAGAAGCCTGAGAGAAGATAGGGGATGAGAGCCAAGTACCCCACATTTATGCAGATGTAGTCTGCTCAGGATAGAACACCCAGGAGAGGTGTACAGAGTTCAGTAGTATCAAAATGCGGCAATCCTGTCTCTGGAACCACTAAAGAGGAGTCGTGAGTTGGATGCCCAAAGCCTATTGGGCGAGTCAGAGCCCTCTGAGTGAGTACTAATGACTCAGTTCTGGGATCAGGAGAGTAACTGCAGGGAGCATATCGGGCTGGGTAGAGCTATGGAGTGGAACTTGAATGGAGAGACTGTCTGAGGAAAGATGGCTGCTAAAGTTTTGCCTATGCTTTCACATGTGACTGCTGTGGACCGTCCATGAGATGTGTTTGGCAATATACTGTCAAGTGACTCCAGAATGTATGTAGATGTGATGTGACTGTTTTGTGCCATTTTCCAAGTACCACCAGTAAAGTGCAGTAACTTATTTATGTGTGGACATCCCTTTCTTTGGGAATATAAAGGTCAATGGCTGGGAATGAAGTGTGAAGGCCTCAGGTATGGATTGGGCACAATATGGCGGAGGGTATAGCCTCAGCAGGAGGGTTAGTGTTCTAGAAAGAACAGGAGAGGAGTAGGGACTTGGGCTTTGGCACCAACATCTAGCTAATTTCAGAGCTCCTCTTACCAAATGGCGTTGGTTTTCAGTGGGCGGTCAAGGGGGGGGTAAAACCATTGCTCCTGCGTTTCAATTAACTTTCCAACTAAGGCAATGCACCTGCATTGCAATGAATTTCCACAGCCCCCCCTAAACAAAACTACCAGATCCCCGGTGTCAAAAATCAACCTACTGTGACAGGTGAAAAAGAATGCACAGAGAGAAACCATTAGAGTTTAGTAGCTTTATGACTGCCATGTGACTTTAGAGTATCAGCTTCATGTTTCCAGTAATAGGATTATAGGAAATAAGGTAGCAGCATAATGGTTCAGCAGTTTTATGATCCTCCAGCACATCAATGAGTGTACACAGCACTGGCTCCATGTTCCCGGTAACAGGGGATTAAGGGAAGGAACGCACGACTAGTAGAGTTCAGTGGCTTCAGCAGCTTTATGCAGGCTAGGAGCCGTCACGACTGCAGCATCATCATGTTAAAGAAGATTTAAAACATGGGAAAAATAGGTGACCAATATAAGCCCCCCAAGACAGTGTTCTAACATGCCCCAACCTCTGTTACATAAAGATCTATGACATGAACAAAATATGTTATCATTAGAATAATGGTTTGGACATGTTTCATATATACAGGTATATATATATATATATATATATATATATATATATATATATATATATATATTAAAGATTAATATATAATAAAACAGTATATATATACGGCTTCAGTGTAAAGGAGCATCAGCCAAAAATGGATACCCCATATTAAGCCTATGGGTAAAGTCATCCCATAGGCATTGGAGGATTGGAGAGCTAGGTCCTCTGTACCTGGGCCCCATGGGACTTGGTGAAGCCCATTCTGCCCACATGTAGTGTTCCCAGAGACTGATATTCCCTACTAGCTGGGGATTACTTGGAGAGGTCCTGGTGACCTGTATAGAAGAGAGTTGGGGATAGGACATAACCTGGGAAAGTGCCGATGACCGTGTCCATAATGGTGAGAATTTATATGCCTTGAAGTTGAATGCTTTAAAAACGTATTGGACTCACTTCTTCTTGTTACCCATCCTAGGCCTATCCTTTAAACTGGAACCTGGCTCAATTGAGGAAGAATACGGGGTGAAATGTCGGGCTTGGTAAAATACCTGTGTTGGTAAATGTATGCTTATTTTGCTCCTTCTGGGAGTGGGGACTCGCACTAACAAGTAACTAGGGCAAGGGGCCTGGTAATGGAAGGTTTTCCTCACATTCTGATGGCCCTGCCTACACACCATTTGGCAGTGATGAAGATCTGTAAACCTCTAGATTAGTGGCTCTCAACCACCAGGCATCGACCCACTGCCTCCCAGTTACTGGGTCTGCAGCAAACTGAACATCCTCTAACATCCCACATGACTGCCCAACTCCCATAGTGCCAACTGAAAACCTTCCAAAGTGGACAGCAGTGCCCCTCAAGTCCCACAGTGCCCCCCAATCTCCCACAATGCCCCTTCACCCTCCCACAGTGTTCTACAATCTCCTGCAGTATTCCTAAGCCCCTTGAAGTGGTTCCCTACCTTCTAAAGTGAACAGCAGTGCCCCTCAAGCCCCTCAGTGCCCCCCACAATCTCCCACAATGCCCCCTCACCCTCCCACAGTGTTCTACAATCTCCCACAGAGTCCCTAAGCCTCCTGCAGTGGTTCCCCACCTTCCAAAGTGGACGGCAGAGCCCCTCAGCCCCCACAGTGCCCTCCAACCTTCCACAATGCCCCTCACCCTTTCACTGTGTTCTACAGTTGTTCCCCACCTTCCAAAGTGAACAGCACAAGCCCCACATGGCCCCCAATCTCCAACAATGCCCCCTCACCCTCCCACAGTGTTCTACAATCTCCCACAGTGTCCCTAAGCCTCCTGCAGTGGTTCCCCACCTTCCAAAGTGGACAGCAGAGCCCCTCAGCCCCCACACTGCCCTCCAACCTTCCACAATGCCCCTCACCCTCTCACTATGTTCTACAATCTCACACAGTATCCCTAAGCCCGCCTGCAGTTGTTCCCCAACTTCCAAAGTGGACTGCAGTGCCCCTCAATCCCCAAAGTGCCCTCCAACCTGCCATAATACCCACTCACTCTCCCAAAGGGCCCTACTACCTCCCACGGTGTCCCTTAGCCCCCTACAGTGGCTCCCCATCCAACTGCAGGGCCTCCAGCCCCTCATAATGCCCCCAGTCTCTAGGAGCGTCCCACACTACCCCCTCAGCTCCCCTTTTTTTTTTTTAATGTCGGGCAAGGAAGGTTGATAATCAATGCTACACTTCCACTTCTAATGTGATCTTTTTCATCTATAATTTTCACTGTTGGTACTCAAACATATTCAGCTGAGACTTCTGGCGTTATCATTATCTTAGAAACCGTGTTTCAGGTCCCCTTTTATGGCTAAGTGAGGGGGATTTTTTTCCTTTTTTGTTCCTTGCAATGGATGGTAAAGTTTCCTACTGTAGGTCATGAAAAGCGGAGCTGCCATGTAATAATTTTGTCACGTGCCGCAAGACTCTGTTATAATTGCTCTTCTCTACACGCCATCAACTGCCGATGTTCAAATGCTGTCCGGAAAAAGGCAAACTGAGCACTTCAAAGCTGAAGATGAAAAACTTCAGCTCTTTCCCTGACTAATTCTTTTTTCATATCCCCTCTTTTGAACTCTGGTGGAACTTTACAACCATGAGTACGTTTGATGGGCAAAAAAGGATAAAAAAAAATATATATATTTTGTTGGGTGAAATTAAAGCTTTAAAAGCAACTCCAGGTATTGAGTAAAACCAGTCAGTGAAAAGCAAAACTACGGAGATCTCCAGCCACAACTTTTTAATATATGTTTTTTGGGTAGTATAAAAATAGGTTCAAGTATATACCTCCTCAACAAATGAACTTCTGATATTTTGTAAATATACCATTGAATTCATTTTGGTATATCAGTTTGAAAAGTGAAAAAAACTTTGATCCTGTCAGAAGTGAACTAATAACTTCCTGTGCTCGCTGTACTGCCTGTTATCACTTGTCAACATTCCCAGTTCTTCTCGCTAGACCATGGAAAAAACTCCCACTTATGTTATGGAGATTAGGAGAGGGAGGTGTTCTATGGTCCTATCACACCTGTCCTAGGATGACAATACTCAGGGCTTTTCTTCAGTGGGAATGCAGTGGAATTCAGTTCTGACACCTCCAGCTGTTGCCCCAGGGAGAGAGCCAGGGAGACAAGAAGCTGCAGTCTTGGCCTCAGAAGTTGCTGGGCTCAGGGCCTGGAGAAGATTGCTGGAGGACCACGTTTGGTGGAGAAGGATCTTGTTATCTCCCTCATTGAGAATCTACCTGTGGTTGCTGGGTCAGGTGGCAGACAGCTCCTGGGACACTGCCATCTACTGGTTGAAGAATAAATCTCTACTAAACACTTATACCTATGTACAGTAGTTGTTGCACAACATACAATTCTGTATTCCAACAATATTCTATTCAAATATGTTTTATCTCAGAATAGTTCCTTCTTTTGCCTTCAGCCTCCTCCAAATCTACAAATTCCTTTTTTAATGAAAAATAGATTTCAGAGCCATTAAGTAGTCGATATGCTTGGATAACTTTTTTTCTAGAAAAAAAAGCTATTATTCAGTGTCACTTTAAGTGTCAGGGCAGCATAAGAATAAATATATAAATATATATATATATATATATATATATATATATATATATATATATATATAATATATTTATAATATATAATATTATATATTTATAAATATAAAAATATGAGGGGTCTTCAAAAAGTTTCCACACTTTTTTATATTTAATATTATAATATTATTTATAATCTAAAAATATAACTGCTCCTGTTTTTTTTTTTTTTCTTTCTTTTCAAGAGTGGCTTTCCTTTTTACAAGCCCAGGGCAGCATAAGAATAAATAAATAAATAAATATATATATATATATATATATATATATATATATATATATATATATATATATATATATATATATATATATATATATATATATATATATATATATATATATATATATATATAATATAATATAATATAATATATTTATAATATAATATAATATATAATATTATATATTTATAATATAATATTATATATTTATAATATAATATATAATAATATGAGGGGTCTTCAAAAAGTTTCCACACTTTTAAAAAAATATAAATATATAATAATCTAAAAAATATAATACAATATATTTATAATATAATATAATACAAGGGGTCTTCAAAAAATTTTCCACACTTTTTCATATTTAATATTATAACATTATTTATATTTATAATCTAAAAAATATATTATAATATATTTATAATATAATATTTTCATACAGTATGTATCCAAAACATTTAAAAACTGCTCCTGTTTTTTTTTTTTTTTTTTATTCAGAAGCCATCCTATATTATGGACCACAGCAGATTGCGGGTTTATAAAGCATAAAGCACATTTCACTAAAATTTGCCATCGTAGAAACAAAGGTTCCTTAGATCCCTTAGAATTATGTCAAAATGTTGGCTAACTATGAAATAAGCTGGCCCGGTTAAATTGTATACTGCAAAGATAATGCTACGGTAAAGATTCCTCGGGCAGCCAAAAGCAAACACAGCACCGTAATATTATCCTCAAAGGTGCTATTGAAAGATAATGACAGATCTAAAGTCACTGTTTACATCACAGGGGCACACTTAGGTCTAAGGTGTCACTCCTGGATAATTTTATAAGCCGGTGCGCTAATGTGACCTGAGCAACTCGCATCCCTGTTCATGATAAACTTCATGGATTAATAAAATAAAAATGCAATACAAACATAATAAAATATAAATCGAATATTATTCCCTCCAGCAGGCATTTCACGGGGCACAGTCACTATTTTTATCATAACCCTAATTTATTGTTAAAGTCAAACAAAACAAAACTAAAACTAAAACTAAAAAAACTAAAAAAACTAAAACTAAAGTCAAACAGTTTTTTTTTTTTGTTGTTGTTTTGGAAAGGGAAGGGTTAAAACCCTTGTCAGTTTATTTTTCATTGTTCTTGTATTGTTGGGAAAATTTCTCTTGTCCCAAAGATACAACAGGAAGTTAGAGCAAATCTCCCAAAGTGAGGGAAAATGCGTTGTGTTGGACGCAAAGCACTTGAATTTTGAACTTTGCTTTTTGTTGTTTTTTTTTTTTAACTCATAAATAATTGAGCATTTGCCAGCACTTTGATCTGTTTGCACTAGCACAGGGAGGCACTTTTGCAATTTATTATCACCTTGGATATATTTATTTAGTGTTTAACCACTAGCCCTCTGTAGATTGTAGATTTACCCCCCCCTTCATGACCAGGCCATTTTTTGCTTTTTGGCACTGTGTTATTTTAACTGACAATTGCGTGATCATGCAACGATGTACACAAATTACATATATTTAATTTTTTCCCTCACAAATAGAACTTTCTTTTGGTGATATTTGATCACCACTGGGTTTTTTCTTTTTTGCACTATGAATGATAAAAAAGACCGAAGATTGATAAGCAACGCTGGTCCCCTTATCGGACAGATGAAACGCATACAAAATATATAATATAAGGGGTCTTCAAAAAGTTTCTGCACTTTTTATTATTTAATAATATAATAAAATATATATTTATAATCTAAAAAATATAATATAATATATTTATAATATAATATAACACGAGGGGTCTTCAAAAAGTTTCCACACTTTTTTTATATTTAATAATATAATACAATATATATTTATAATCTAAAAAATGTAATATAATATAATATAATATAAAATGAGTGGTCTTCAAAAAGTTTCCACACTTTTTTTATATTTAATAATATCATATTATTTATATTTATAATCTAAAAATATAATATAATATTCTTATAGTATAAAATAATATAATACGAGGGGTCTTCAAAAAGTTTCCACACTTTTTTATATTTATTAATATTATTATTATATAGGATTTATATAGTGTCGACAGTTTACGCAGCGCTTTACAACTTTAGGGCAGACAGTACAATTACAATACAATTCAATACAGGAGGAATCAGCGAGCCTTGTTCTTTAGAGCTTACAATCTAGGAGGGAGGGTCAAGTTATACAAAAGGGTAATAGCTGTGGGGGATGAGATAATGGAGAAAATAGTGCAGTTGTTAGATGGAGGCAGGATAGGCTTCTCTGAAGAGGAAAGTTTTCAGGGATCGCCTAGAAGTGGATAAATTTGGAGACAGTCTGACAGATTGGGGTAGTTAATTCCAGAGGATGGGCGAGGCTCGGGAGAAGTCCTGGAGGCAGATATGGGAGGAGGTGATGAGGGAGCTAGAGAGCAGGAGGAATGAAGAGGGCGATTAGGTTGGTATTTTGAGACTAGGCTAGTGATGAAGCTGGGGGCAGAGTTGTGGATGACTTTGTAACTTAATGTTAGTATTTTGAACTTAATTCGTTGGGCAAGTGGCAGCCAATGGAGGGATATAATCTAAAAAAATATAATATAATATATTTATAATATAATATGAGGGGTCTTCAAAAAGTTTCCACACTTTTTTATATTTAATAATATAATATTATTTATATTTATAATCTAAAAAATATAATATAATACATTTATAATATAATATAATAGAATAGAATATGAGGGGTCTTCAAAAAGTTTTAATATTAGAATTACATATATATATATTTATAATCTAAAAAATGTAATATAATATAATATAATATAAAACGAGTGGTCTTCAAAAAGTTTCCACACTTTTTTATATTTAATAATATAATATTATTTATATTTATAATCTAAAAAATATAATATAATATTTTTATAATATAATATAATAAAATATGAGGGGTCTTCAAAAAGTTTCCACACTTTAATATTTAATAACATAATATTATTTATATTTATAATCTAAATAATATAATATAATACGAGGGGTCTTCAAAAAGTTTCCACACTTTTTTATATATTTAATAATATAATATTACTTATATTTACAATCTAAAAAATATAATATATTTATAATATAATATAATACGAGGGGGTCTTCAAAAAGTTTCCACACTTTTTTATAATTAATAATATAATATTATGTATATTTATAATCTAAAAAAATTAATGTAATATATTTATAATATAATATAATATTAGGGTTCTTCAAAAAGTTTCCACACTTTTTTTTATATTTAATATTATAATATTATTTATATTTATGATCTAATACATATAATATATCTATAATATAATATAATGCGAGGAGGTCTTCAAAAAGTTTCCATACTTTTTTATATTTAATATCATATTATTCATATTTATAGTATAAAAAATATAATATATTTATAATATAATATATTATAATATGAGGGGTCTTCAAAACATTTTCCCCACTTTGTTTTATACCTAATAGAGTTAGAAAAAAGCGTGGAAGCTTTTTGAAGAATGTTAATATAATATATTATGATATAATATAATATATAATTTAATTATAAATTTTATTATATAATTTTCCATCCGATAATGCACTAGGATTCTACGACCTCTTGTTTTCATTTTATAAAATTAATTTAAGTGGAACTAAACTCTCCTATCCTTTAGTAAGCCAAGGAAGCTGCCATCTTATATCGGTGAGAGACGAGAATACAGCACTAGAGGTAAGTGGGAAAAAAAAAAAAATTGGTGGGGATGGAGGATATTGAATACTGCTTTAATGTGTTTTTTTTTTATTTTTTATTTTACCAACTAAGAAATACACTTCAAAGAATTTTAATAAAGACATAGTGGATTGCTTGGTCTATTTTTTAATACAAATGTGAACACACAGAATACGTGTTGCACATTAACAAATCACTATACAATTTACAGCTGTAGCACATTTGGTGAAATACGTCGTTTTTTTTTTGGGTTTTTTTTGTGTATGTGTTTACCTTACAAAGTGAAATTCCCTTTGGGACAACACCTGTCTGTGAAACGACCGTTCTTCTGAAGAAACAGTACCCTGCTTATTTCCGCCATATGGCAAGAACACAACGCGCCAGCTGGGCACCGTCTGGCAATATCGACGTTTCCCCATCAATGACACGTAGAATTATCCCTCCCATTAGCATGACATAATCACATAATCAGAAACTGACCAATTGAATTACTGTCTGTAGCGACATCAGCATTGCATATAGCGTACACCAATGCCACATCTAGCTTCAGCCAAACAGCTACTATTAAAAGGAATATTTTGGGCCATTTCAAGCATATTTGCACATAAAAACAAAAAACTAAAGAAATGAAACCGGAATTGCACACTTGTAAGCATCTGAATCTCCACTGGTAAGGTGTTATACAATAATAATGCAGCTTTACCTTTTAAGGATAGGTGTGTGTGCTGATATTTACTTGTATTTCCCCCCCTGCCTATGCCTCAGCTCAGGCTATAAGGTGCTGACCTGTCTCCCGCCTCTGCTATATGAGAGCTTTTGAATGTCTTTTCTAAGCCGTGAGTTAGAAAAGCCATACAGCATGACGCCTCTGCTCTAAGGCTGCATTCACACTTCAGCGTTTTGAATCGCGCGCAGATTTGCCGCAAATCTGCCCGTGATTTGAAATCGCCGACAGTTGAATGACAAATCGCATTTGAGATGCCATTCATTTGAAAGACACCTCAAATTGCGGTTCGGGTCTACCGCAATTATTGCGCAATAAATCGGGCTGCAACCGCGGCAACCCGCATCGCGGGAAGCATGTCTCCCAAAAGTAGCTCCTGATTTGTTTGGGCGACACGCTTCCCGCGATTGCAGCGTGATTTATCGAGCGACAATCGCGGCAGACCTGCACAGCGATTTGAGGTGTCATTCAAATGAATGGCACCTGAAATGCGAGTCCTGCAATTTGTCATTCAAACATCGGTGCTTTCAAATCGCAGGCAACTTCGCAGGAAATCTGCCCGCGATTCAAAACACTGAAGTTTGAATGCAGCCTTAGGGGGAATACAAGTAAAAAAGCAAATGTCGAGCAATCCCTGCAATTCACTAACTGATTTCCCATGTTGCCTGGAAGTGCTCTTAAAGACAATGTACAGTCATGTATTTCAATGTTGTCCTAAAGCAGAGCTTTACTCTCAATTGACGTTCATTTTCAAGACCTGGATCACCTGCTGGTGGCACTGTGCTACCCAGAGAGAGAGGTTGCAGTTCTGGTGTCCACCAGCGGGTGTCTCCAAGCAGCCATAAGTTTCTAGTATTTCATTGCCACCTCTGGCTGCTGGAAAGGTATTTTGTTTCTCCTGTACTTCATTACCACCTGATGCTGGCTGCTGGAAAGGTATTTTGTTTCTCCTGTACTTCATTGTCACCTGATGCTGGCTGCTGGAAAGGTATTTTGTTTCTTCTGTACTGCATTGCCACCTGATGCTGGCTGCTGGAAAGGTATTTTGTTTCTCCTGTACTTCATTGCCACCTGATGCTGGCTGCTGGAAAAGTATTTTTTTTTCTCCTGTACTTCATTGTCACCTGATGCTGGCTGCTGGAAAGTTATTTAGTTTCTCCTGTACTAGTGCCTTTTGCTCCAGTGTTTTGCTTTGTTTTGTTAGCCAGATACTGTCTACCAATTATCCTGCTCCTGATCTTGCTGTTGACCTGCATCCTGTACCCTGCTGCCTTTTCTGTGCATGCACAAGCTATTGGGATCTGAGCACAGGTATATCTTATTTCTGCTTCCTTTTCTGCTCCCCTTGTACCTGATCCCAGTCCTGGTTCCCCCTTCCCATCTGTTCCCTGAATTTCCAGTTTTCTCTGTCATCTGTGTTGCCCATTTTTTTACATATTGTATCTAGTTAGTTTGTAGTTAGGCTTCCTGTTATTTAGGCATTTTGGTTATATAGTTGAAGTTCAATTGTATTTTTTTGTTTCCTGTATGCTGGTGTTTGGATGTCTTTTTTTTTTTTTTACTAATAATAAATTCACTTTAATATGTATATGGTTTGGTCTCCGTTTCCTAAAGCCCCTTTCACACTTGTACGACCTGAAATTGACTTTGCCGTGACTTGAAGCAATGCCTGTGTAAACTTGAGGTCTATGGACCTCAAGTCACATCAAAGTCGTACCAAAGTAGTGCAGGGACCACTTTGAAGTCGCTGCGACTTGAAGTCACACAGATATGAATGGTACTCATTGGAAATCATGGGGTACGACTTGCCAATGCGACTTTGCAGTCCCAATTTGCAGTACAAGTCGCACAAGTATAAAAGGGACCTAAGTGTAGCTGTGCAGATCTGGCCATCCTTGCTGCTAATTCCTGACATTAATTTTACCCTGTCCGCCCCCCCCCTTTCTCATATTTGGATATTAGATGAGAATGACGTTCCTGCACCTTGCACACCCTCCCAGATTCCGTGGGTGCGAAAATGTGCTGCAGAGCTTGAGGTCACAGCAGAATCCTGTTGCCCGTGCACATGCACGGATTTCCCACACATCTGCACATGCTCAAGGATGGGGGCTGTTATTGCATTTTTCTGTGTTACTGCATTGCTATGCGTTGTGGTAGCACATGTTAAAAACACTTGCTTTACCGCACATTACAACAGTGCATAGGTCTGAATAGGCCCTTAGAGTGGACCTGAACTCAAAAAGTAAAGACTTCCTCTTTTATAGGGAATATGTAGAAATGTCTAAGCCAGGAGTGGGCAACTGTGGCCCTCAAGCTGTTTTGCCTCTGCCTCTGGGAGTCATGCTTGTAACTGTCAGTCTTGCAATGCCTCATGGGACATGCAGCTCCTGAACAGCTGGAGGGCCACAGTTGCCCAACCCTGATCTAAGCAGTACCCTAAAAATCTACCCTTTGTCTAGAAATCCTTCTGAAAATTAGTGGTGTGTTTCCTAGTATGTGAGTGTGCCTAGGCATACCTAGGCGTGCAGTCGCATTGCTTTATATTTGTAGTGTGAGATCGAAGGCACTGCTGCCTCTGACTGCTAGTCTCATGAGATTTGGAGTGAGATTTAGTGATGTTACTACTGTGCTTCTCACTGTTCTCCTTGCTGGAGTGGAAGCTGCACCTGAGGACCTGCAGTGCAAGGATCTCCCTGCTTCCTCTTCATCCATTCTGTGGGTCTCTGCTTTCTCCACCAGTGCAGAACAAGACATGATAAGTCATTAATGGGAGAAAAGATCAGCTGCAAGGAGACCACAGGTGCTCTGCCCACTTTTATGTCATTTTTCTATTATTTTTTTTTTTTTTTAACGGCAGCAGGATATTATTACTCTGAAGTGTGCTGACATCTAGTGGCTGTTTTGGACCAATGCAACGTGTTCACTATGTGATTTAATTTCCCCCTCTCTTCTCCCCTCCTGTTTAGTGCTCTTTAGTTCAGTTCTATCTAGAACCACTCTGTTTCTTCCATGCTCCCTCAGTCAGTGTTAGTTATTCCCAGAGACAGGGCACAAGAAAGTCATTGGGGTTGATTTACTAAAATTGAAGAGTGAAGCTGTGCATGGTAGCCAATCAGCTTCCAGTTTTTGTTTTTTTCTCAAAGCTTAATTGATCAGGCTGATTGGCTACCATCAGGGCTTTTTTTCTTAAAAAATAGGTGCAAACACTCCAACCTTTTGAGTCACCCCTTGTGTCCCCCACCTACAAGTACAGTCCCTTGGTTCCACCCCAACCCAAATCTCAGTTGCACCTCTTTCAGAGAATACAGAACCAATAATCACTTTGTGGTGCTAAGTAATTTGTATGCACTTTGTTAATGATAACGTGGACGTGGTGTATCTGGATTTTGCAAAAGCATTTGACACAGTTCTCCATAAACGTTTACTGTACAAAATAAGGTCCGTTGGCATGGACCATAGGGTGAGTACATGGATTGAAAACTGGCTACAAGGGCGAGTTCAGAGGGTGGTGATAAATGCGGAGTACTCAGAATGGTCAGGGGTGGGTAGTGGGGTTCCCCAGGGTTCTGTGCTGGGACCAATCCTATTTAATTTATTTATAAACGATCTGGAGGATGGGATAAACAGTTCAATCTCTGTATTTGCAGACGATACTAAGCTAAGCAGGACAATAACTTCTCCGCAGGATGTGGAAACCTTGCAAAAAGACCTGAACAAATTAATGGGGTGGGCGACTACATGGCAAATGAGGTTCAATGTAGAAAAATGTAAAATAATGCATTTGGGTGGCAAAAATATGAATGCAATCTATACCCTGGGGGGAGAACCTCTGGGGGAATCTAGGATGGAAAAGGACCTGGGGGTCCTAGTAGATGATAGGCTCAGCAATGGCATGCAATGCCAAGCTGCTGCTAATAAAGCAAACAGAATATTGGCATGCATTAAAAGGGGGATCAACTCCAAAGATAAAACAATAATTCTCCCGCTCTACAAGACTCTGGTCCGGCCGCACCTGGAGTATGCTGTCCAGTTCTGGGCACCAGTCCTCAGGAAAGATGTACTGGAAATGGAGCGAGTACAAAGAAGGGCAACAAAGCTAATAAAGGGTCTGGAGGATCTTAGTTATGAGGAAAGGTTGCGAGCGCTGAACTTATTCTCTCTGGAGGAGAGACGCTTGAGAGGGGATATGATTTCAATTTACAAATACTGTACTGGTGACCCCACAATAGGGATAAAACTTTTTCGCAGAAGAGAGTTTAATAAGACTCGTGGCCACTCATTACAATTAGAAGAAAAGAGGTTTAACCTTAAACTACGTAGAGGGTTCTTTACTGTAAGAGCGGCAAGGATGTGGAATTCCCTTCCACAGGCGGTGGTCTCAGCGGGGAGCATTGATAGCTTCAAGAAACTATTAGATAATCACCTGAATGACCGCAACATACAGGGATATGTAATGTAACACTGACACATAATCACACACATAGGTTGGACTTGATGGACGTGTGTCTTTTTTCAACCTCACCTACTATGTAACTATGTAACTATGTAACTATGTATAACAAGAAAAGCAATAAAATAGATCCCCTCCATATACAAAATACCTCCCTCAGTAACAATAGATCCTCACGGCAACAATAGACCACCCTGCAACAAAATACCCTCAATAACAGCAGATGCCCACCAGCAATACAGTAGATCTCCCAGCAGCCACCATCAATAGGCCCTCCAGTAGCCAGCAACAATAAAGGAGAATTAAAAAAAAAAAACAAAATTAACCAAAATTAACCAAAAAGAAGGTTAATTAAATCCACGAGAGCTTTTTTTTTTTTTTACCACTACTATTCCTTTATATTGGCTTTCAAAATTTACAAATGCAGCCATTTAGAAATTGGATGAAAGGTTTAGGGCTGGGAAACACTTTTTGAAAGATAAAAAGTGCATTTTATTTTTGTTTACAAACTTTTTTTATTGAGTATAAAACAGAAAGAAAAACGGCACAGTGCAAAATGTTGTTTATCAAAGGATTAACATCGATAAATAATCATCAGTACAAAAAAAAAAATTAGCAATTTTGCATACAGTGGTTGTGCAAATTTGGTAATAACACTATAAGAATTTATTTTAGAAAGGTAGAGGTAGATAAAAAGTTATTCCACATTTATAAAACGATTTGCATGAGTGAACCAAGGATTCCATTTTTTTTCAAATGTGTGTTGTGAGTTATTTAGAGTGTGAAATATTTTTTCCATAAGGAGGATATTGTTGATCCTTGTTTTAAGTTGAGATAAACGTAGTGTAGGAGATTTCCAATGGTATGCAATGAGCCAGTGTATGGCAACACATATAGTATGGACCAATATTATATGAAAATTATTTAGACCTATGATCGGTGTGAATAGAAGGCAATTTGAAAGAGTGAGGTTAACATTATTCTCGGATATAATGGATGCGAAACCTTCGAGAAGTTTCCAGATCTGGGAGACCTTGTCGCAATGCCAGAAAATATGTGAGAATGAACCTGTAGCTATGCAACCTCTAAAGCATGTATATATACAACTATATGGATCAGACCAAAATGAGGGACAGGTGGGGGGGGGGACAGAGGGACATTGCTCCAAATCAGGGACAGTCACTCGAAATCAGGGACAGTTGGGAGCTATGTCCATATTCTGTGTACTGTGGGAGATCAGATATAGTGAATTTGGTTTAATAACACTTTAAGCTTTGACAATAAAACCTAGAGGCCTTTTGGCTACCATGCAGAGCTGCACCAGATTTTGTACTCTCCAGTTTCACTAAATCAACCTCTGACTGTGTCTTACTGAAGAGTTAAGCTGCCTCTGGATCATGCCAAGTTAGCAGTTGACCATACTGCCTAAACCCAACTGGGTCTAAGGAGGTCTGACAATGCATAAAGCAGCATTGAAAACAGAAACAGGCAGTGGTGCTAGAGACTAGTCCTTTGCCCTCTGCCTGCCTTTTTTTGGCACAGCTTCCAGAGTTCCAGAGTTTTTTGGGCACAGCTTCCAGGGTTCAGTTCCCCTTTCAGGGAAGACAGTGCAATAATAACTGAAAACATATACTCACTCAATGTACACTATACTACCCCTTTATTAATGAGAACACTTTGTGGATAAGGATTGACATTTAACATCAAGAGCACCTAAAGAGCTTTAGAATCGGCCTTGAACATCAACATTTTTCTCAGCCTTGTATCCTTTTATAGTTTGTGACTGCATGAAAAACTTCAGATAAGCAGATTCTTATCAGCTGTGTGTTTGTTGTGGCTTTACGATCGCTGGAATAATGCTATATCTCCATAACATCGAGCACTTCAGCTTCTATAAAAGTGCAACAATTCAGAAGCAATGTTAATAAAGCATATATTCCTGCAGTACGGCATGTGGAGAGGAAAATGTCTGCTTTACAATTCATGCATCCTCGGTAATATCCTCTGTGCTGTAATATAACTGGGCGAATCAATATTTTATAGCCTGGGATCAATATGCGTACATTTTATACTTAACTGTATCTGCTATATTGTTATTTACCTATTGCTGAATGTTGTTGTGTGTGCTGCTTCTTTGTATTGAGTAGAATGCAGCAAAACGCTATGAGACTTGCCATCTTGCTTCTGATACGTCCAGATCTCACCCTCAATTGGGTTGGGCTCACCAAAAGCGCAATTTAAAAAAAAAATTTCTTGAAAGTTGACTTGGAAAGTTAAAGCTAAGCTAGGTTGCTCCTCACAAATTTACTTGCCAGGTATAGCTATCCTGGTTGATTGTTAGAGATCCATTGATTTCTCCCTAAGTTTTGCCTTGTTGTACTTTCCTCTTCTACCACTAGGTGGCCGGGTACTTGGTGGTACAAAATATGAGAAGGGCAACGCAAGGTCAGATTATGGGTATATGGGGTATCTCAGCCAATGGGCAGGGGTTTGCTTGATCCCTTGGCCTGCTGGGAGAGCCTATATATTTGGGTGGAGTCAGGTGATCAGTGTTCTGTGCTACCTGGACGGCTGTCTGGGTGGACGTGTGTTGTACTGCCCGGGCTGCTAGGTCGGAGATTGGGCCTATCCCAAGCACATCTAGCTGCTAGGCTGTCTGAGGGCCTATTCAGAAGCAAGAGAGCAGCGCAGGGTTGGAACAGCGGCTTGCAGTCCAACCAAAAGTGATGGTTGTCGGCCGGAGAACCTGTCGTGGTCGGAGGTAGAGGGGAAGCTGTCGCCAGTAAGGGATCATCTGACTTATTACCAGGGACCACGGTGAGTAACTGAAGCAAATACCGGAGCAGTATTCTCACCAACTGGAGATGGTGAAGAATCGGGAAACTTTGTGGGTATCAAGCCAGGGACCAAGTCAGCGGAGGGGATGCTTGCAAAGCAGCCTTGTGTGTCAAGCCAGGGACCGAGCAGGCCAGTTGGGTGAAGCTTGAGAGGTATCTTGAGTGCCAAGCTAGGGACCCAACAGAGAGGCGGGGGTGACGCTTGAGAAAGATATCACCATGAAGATTGGAGGAGCTCAAGGTATTCAGTGGCAGTGAATCAGGGGGTCTAGAGAGAGACCGGGAGCTCAGTGGGCCAAAGAACTACAAGGAGTGATTGTAGTGGAAGTGGAAGAACTGTTACGCTTTGTATTAGGAACTGTTAAAGACTGTTGCCATAGGTGAGAGCAATCCTGCACATGCAAATATGGCGTCTTGCTGGATGCTTTTCCCTGCATGGCTGCCCTCCTATTGAAGTCTCGGAGTCTGCCAGTTAATCTTGCAACTACCTTGGGTGTCCTGGCCCTAACTCTCTCTCCCTCAAAAAAGTTTGTTAAGAGAAATAAACTCTCTTTTGCATTCAAGAAGTGTCTGGCGCCCAATAACTTGAACTACTTTGCACCCACCATGCCTCACAACCCACCATATACAGAAGAATGTCAGCTGTCTTCGGCCCTGGAGGTTCTCATTAGACCGAAGGAGGCCTGGGACCTTGCTACACAAATATTGAGAGGCATGTGTGTTCTTACAAAAGGGTCCATTTACACTATTGTGCTGTGGAAAGGCAGGCTGGGAACTATAAATAAAATTAATTGAGGGCAGGGCGTGATGGAGGGGAGTGTTGGAGTGTGTTTTGCAGGGAGGAGTCTGACAGATCCAATCAGAGAGAAGAAGTAGTTGGATGAATGTTCCCTCCCTCCCGCCCTAATGATTTTGGTATCTTTGCTGGGATTGCAGTGGTTTTGGTAGACTTTGGCATTCTTGGGTCATTGAAGGTGGTTGAAATATGGTGTTTTGGGAAAAGGTGGGGAACCATAGTAGATATGGTGTCATCTAGATGGTCCGGTCAACTATTAAAGGACAAGTACAGCCAAAGCTCGTTTGGCTGTACTTCTGCTATGGATCACAGGAGTGCAGTTCGTTTTGCACTCCTGTGACCTGTTTGCAGCAGACAGTGGGCTGAAATCCACTGCCTGCTGATGACACAGATCTGGTCCAGGCTTGGGCATCATAACGACCATAGAGTCGGGATCTGTCCACATGCCTGGACCAGCACCTGGCTCAGCCTTTCAGCGAGCCGCTGAGCGCCTGAGCCGGCCGCTCCCACCCCCTCCATAGCCCAACGCTCCAGTGAGCGCAGAGGGGTAGAGCAGAGAGCTGCTGACTGACACAGAGCTGTGAGAATCCAGCAATCGGTGCCGGGGGACAGATGCAGCATCGGACCAATAACCCCAAACCCCATACTTCTCTTTTAATGACCAGGTAGTAGTAGACTAGTAAGGTGTCTAAGATCAATTGGCATAGTCCCCAAGGCAATGTTTTGCGGCTGGTATAACTTTGCTAATTGGTACCACAGATACACATGTATATGGTACATTCAAAGACTTGAAGGTGGTTGAAATATGGTGTTTTGGGAAAAGCTGAGAACCCATCTTAGGTATGCTGTCCATTAGCTGGTCCTGTCAACCAATAGTGACCAGGTAGTTGTAGACGGGTAAGGTGTCTGAGGTCAGCTGGGATAGTCCCAGAGGCGGTGTTTTATAGCTGAGGACATACAAATTTTTTAGTATATGGTACCTTCAATGGCTTGCAACATCATTGGATCTGTAATTTGTATGTTTTTGTTGATTATTTTGTACGTTGTTTTAATAATAGACCATTTAACTCTACTCTTGAATAAAGTGTTTTCTTTTGGGTTAGAGTAGGTGGCGTTAGGCGGGGTAGGCCAGCGGTTATTGCCTTGATTACCTCTGATCTACCCTTGTCATGCACCATATGGGCTTATAAACTAGCCCCACTTGAATGCATTGAGCAGCACTTCCCATAAAGCCCCATACACACGATCGGAAATCCCACCAGCAAAAGTCCGATGAGAGCTTTTGGTTGGAAATTCCGACCATGTGTATCCAAGATTTTTCCGACGAAAACTCAGATCGTGTGTACGCGGCATTACAGTCCCAAAGCAGACAATTTGCCTTGTGTCCTATGGCTTCAGTTCAGTGCACTGAAAAAAATAGGACATGTTCTATTTTTGAACATTACAAACCAATTGAGAAAAACCTTTGGTGTGTAGATGCTGCCAGCCCAGAATCCAGAAACCTTGTTCAAACAAGACTGCAATGCACTTCTAGCACTAATTATCCATTACCACTTTATTACCACCTATGTACTGCTGGGGTGATTGACTCTATTTGTCCCATTGACCATTGATGGGTGTGAACAATGCCATAGGCTCAATGGTCAGTGGAAGTTGAAAAAATTACATCATTGGTGTCAGTGGGAGGAATAGTGCCCCATCATTGTGTTAGTGAGAGGAATAGTGCCCCATAATTAGTGTCAGTGGGAGAATTAGTTCCCTATCTCTGGTTTCAGTGGGAGGAATAGTGCATTCTATCAGTGGAAGAAATAGTTCTCCAAGGGCCGGATAAAAGCAAGCAATGGCCCACATCTGGCCCGCAGTTTGGATTGACAGAAGCAGAAGCCGATGGCTCTGTATTCTGCTCAAAGTATTTGATTGACAATGGCTTCTGCCTTTGTATCCTGTGAATGCAGGGAGAGAGGTATGATCCCCTACAGACGGGTAAAGTGTTGAATTGAGTGAGGATTTGGTGGGACGGTGAGGGGTGGGGGGCGTGCGATACAAACACCGGGACATTTTTTGCCTTAATGCAATGTCATGCCTTTACAACCAATTTAAATATCAGAAAATTAAAGAAAACTTTTTAAAAACTTTTCACGCGTTAAAAACATTTACGTGGGTGCTATTTGCCACTTGTATGTGAATATTGATACATTTGCATAGCATTTTTTTTTTTTTTTTTATATATATAGACCCCCATAGTATGCCAGTACATACTATAGCTAAAAAAAAGTTCAACTGTTTCTAGATGAAATGGCAAATCAAAAGTACATTTTCAAAAATGTTTCCAACGTGTGTTCTATGTCTTCGAACGCGTAGTATTCCAGTAGGAGATTATTCACGGTGATCACAAAATTATTGAAAAAGACTATCAGACCCTTTAAACGTAATTCTCCTTTATTAGCGAGAAGCCTTGAAATCCTTTTAACGATAGCCAGCCTGGAGAGTTCCCCTGTGTTTTACAGCATGTACGCTTTAACTAAACCAAAGAAGATCTCAAAGTCTTGTTGAAAACAGCAAAACTGCAAATTTATGGCTTAGCTGACGGTAGGGCATAAAATGTGTATACATTTTATGGCGCGGTCCAGAGGTCTGGGATTGAGCTCCTCTCCACACTCCTGTTCCTGCGGTGGCGTTTATACAGCAGGACTGAAGGGTAGTAACACGAGTCCTCATCGCTCGGTCCTCTGGGACACTTAATCTTTTGCACTGCGTGCTTTGTGGCGCGGTACGTCAACTGGTGTCCACACTGGATCCAGTAACAAAGCATGTTGGAATATTAAACAAAACATGGGGGGGGGGGGTTGGGGGGGGGGCGGATGAACCGCAAGAAATAAAACAGCAGATCTTGTTAGGGATTTTCGAAGGAAAGAGAAAGGCAGATTTGTAAAACAGCAAATGTACTTTTTGGTGGTTACACGTGTCACCTGAAGGACAAATCTTTTTTCCAGCTTCTCGGGCTCATTGTATTGCTGTCGTAATTACACATCTGCCCGGCTAACTTTTATAGATGTATAAACCACACGTGCGCCTGATCTGCTGCTAAAGGAATGGCAGCTCTTTAAAGGGGTTTGGTTTTAATTACTTTACCATCCAGATTTTTTTGGATTTTTTTTTCTTTACAGCTGAACGTCAATCATGTACAGGTTTTTTTTTTCTTGAATCTGCGGTGGTGTTAAAACACCAAAACAGAAAAACCATTAAGTGAACAAAAAACGAGCATGTGAACACACTAAAAATTGCACTTAAGGGTGTGCTTTGTCCACCCCCCTAAGGGTAGGACCTCTTCCTGATCCTACCGGGGTGCAAGGCTCCTGACAGGGACTTAGGGTACGACATGGTCCACCTAGCCAGAAGGCCTGGAGGACCCCTCTTGGCCAGCCGAGGTCGACCACTAGGTTGAGGGGCTCTCCCGAAGAAGACCTCCACCCATGCCACATCCAAAATATTATCTTGTACTAGTAGAGATTTGCAGGAACATTTCCTACCAGTATACATGAATATACAGACAGCGCTTGCTCAACCACGAAGTATTGGATTATACCACAACTGCTATAGTGAATACTATAATAGTGTAACCAATCAATGTTCCAAAATGCTATAAAGTAACAAGTATAAAAACATAGTGCAAAAAAGTATTTCTGTGCAATGAATAAAGTGCTCTGTTCCCCGGTTGTTTCCTTTGTGTTCAACATGTGAAAAGGTGTAATCACTCTGAACTCACCAAATGTTGGTGACTCCCTTACTATATAGTAAGGAAAGTCAACTAGGCTTGTAGGTCTTTCTGGGAGACCTATCCCACTATAATGTCTTCTGGTTGCTCCCACAGGTCCAGATTCCCTCCTGTTGCAATCCCAGGGGTCCAAAAATGTTTTAATGCAGTTAAAAAATTATTGGAGAGGAAGCCCCTCATAGTGTTATGTCTATTCTTATAGGCGTTTACAAGATAAAAAAACAATGATAGAAAATCATACAAAAAGCGCCAATATATAAAATAAAACGGCCCTCTGTGTACTTAGAGAGATGGAAGCTGCCTGTTACCAGGCATGCATTCCATTCTCTGGGCCGGAAGTGACGGACGGGAGCTTCAGCTTGACGCGTTTCGTCATCAGCAAGCGACATGATCAAAAGCAGTCCTGTCAGTATATGGACTTTAATGGCACCCGCATGAGACGGACACAAGTATTTAAAAAAAAATATAACAAACTGTCAAGTTTTATTGCTGTCTGAGCTCCGGTTAGGGAGATTCACTCTTGCTATTTGTCTTGTTTACCATCATCATCGACAGTGAAAGTAAAGAAAACACCAAATTTTGTGATGACATCAGAACAGTAATAGACAGGAAATCTTCTAATTGGGACAGTTCTGGTGATAATCAGGTACTCCCTCACTTTGGAGGAATTTGCTCTCACTTCCTGTTTTGACTATGGAACAGAAAGTGAAGGGAAATCTTGGCAATTGGACACAGATGGCAAAAAAAAAATTCTGACAGGTTACAACACTGCCTTACTTTATTTCAAAATGAAAAAAAAAAAAGTTTTGCCTGTGGTTACACGTTACACATTTTATTAGCATGTTGATAAAAGAGGGAACCAGAACAGACGAAAGCAGAACACATTTCAGCTTTAAAGAGGTTTGTAGAATATTTTTAGCCACTTCAGAACCGCGCTATAGCTGAAAGACAGCTACAGCACGGCTCTGTTGTTCCAAGAACATACCCATGGATGTCCTCCCAGAATCACTCCCCCGCGCACCCCCTGGGGCACGCATCAGACACGCTCTGAGATTGTGGCCCTTTACCATGTGATCCGGTATGTCCAATCACAGCTGGTCACAATGTAAAAAGACTTGCTGGTTACAAGGGCGAGGAAAGGAGAGACGGTAACCGGCAAGCATGACAGGGGCTCATGTACACAGATAATTAGGGCGCTGATCATCATTGCAGACCCATCAGTGCCAATCAAAGCTGCCCATCAGTGCTGCCTATCAGTGCCCATCACTACCACCTATCAGTGCCCATCAGTGCCTCCTCATCAGTGCTGCCTATCAGTGCCCATCAGTGCTGCCTATCAGTGCCCATCAGTGCTGCCTATCAGTGCCACCTCATCACTGCCCATCAGTGCAGCCTCATCAGCGCACATCAGTGAAGGAGAAAAATTACTTATTTGCATACTTTTATAACAGAAACTTAAGGGGAAGGGGGTGAAAGTGCCCGGTATTGAAGTAGGTAAAGTGTAACTGCACTTTGGAGTGGCAAGAAGAAAAATAATAATTGAGTCAGTCAAATTGAAACAATCATTTCCAATAAAAGTTGATGGGTCAGTGGCCACACTGATTGGCCATTTTCTGCAGCATCTAAGATTCAGATGTTCCTCAAATCCAAAGCTACTCCGTACCATCTGCACGGTGAATACAACCTACTACAGTAAAACTGACAATTGCATAAAAAAAAACATTTTAAAAAATACATTGGCGGTAAATCACAGCTTCTGGCCGCTTACTTCTGTTTGTGAACAGGCCAGGCAGGAATTCCCTTCATCTATTCCAGACCCTTATCCTAGACGTTAATTAGGGACCCCACAAAAAAAAGTGTGTGTGGTTCCCCCTAAAAATACATACCAGATCTCTCTCCTTGATGATGGCCTGGTATAGCTGTCAAGGAGAACCCCACGCCTTTTTTTTTTTTTTTTGCATGGGCTACCTCTCTTGACATTCATACCATACTCTCATCAGACCTTCTCAGGTCTGGTATGAATTTCAAGGGGGAACACAATGGAGAAACATCTGAAAAATGAAAGCATGAGGTTCCTCCAAATTCCATACCAGACCCTTATTTAACCCCTTGACGCCAACAGTATGCAGATACGTGGCCTCACTGGACTGGGCTTTTCTGCGTATCTATCTTTGTGCTGGAAGCGCACCGCACAGCGCACTGCCAGCACAGAGACCGGGTCTCAGCGGGAGTACCGGGTCCCGTACTAACGGTCAGGACCGGTTATGGGTCACCTGATTGCTGTGATAGCCTCTGATTGGATATCACAGTGATCAGTCACTGTGAAGTCCACCCCTGTGTTTCTCTCTGTGAATATAGAGGAAGGATACATTGTATCTCTCTCTGTCTCTCTCCTCTCCTTACAGAGAGAGAGAAACAAACAACTGCGTAACAAAAAAATAAAAAAATAAAATAATAAAAAATAAAGATATAATACCTAGATCAAGGTTCAGTGCCAGGGATAGTGTTTGGGTCAAGGAAGGGTCAAAGGTTAGGGTCAAAGGTCATGGTCAGTATATTTTGGACAGATTTTTTTTAAAATTAGTATTAGTGTCAGTAATGCCGCGTACACACAATCGGAATTTCGGCCAGCAAAAGACCGATGAGAGCTTTCCGTCGGGAAATGCGACCGTGTGTATTCTCCATCGGACTTTTGCTGGCCGAATTCCAGCCAGCAAAAGATTGAGACCAGGTTCTCAAGTTTTCGGTGGGAAAAAGTTTCCCGATCGTCTGTAGCAATTCCGACGCGCAAAGTTCCTACGCATGCTTGGAAACAATTCGACACATGCTCGGAAGCATTGAACTTAATTTTCTCGGCTCGTCGTAGTGTTGTACGTCACCGCGTTCTTGACGGTCGGAAGTTCAGCAAACTTTTGTGTGACCGTGTGTATGCAAGGCAAGCTTGAGCGAAATCCCGTTGGAAAAGCCGTCATATCTTTTTCCGACGAGATTTCCGATCGTATGTACGCGGCATTAGTGTCAGTGTGTTTTAGGTAGGATAAAAAAATGCAAAATATGCACCATTGTTTCTGGGCTGTACTACGGGAACATACAACAACTAACATACACATATGTGATATCGCTGCCATCGTCGGGAGCAGGAGAATTTATTTTGGGTTGTTCTTTGGTGGTAGGTTATGGTAGGTACAAGAAATATACAGCTACATTTAAGAACAATGTTTTTTTTTTATTATTTTGGGTCAGTTTTCCTTTGATAATAAAAACAAAAAATCAGGAGATTTCCATAACCATTTACCACCAAATGAAAGCCCAATTTGTCCTGAAAAAAACAAGGTATAATTTACCTGGATGCACAAAGTAGTTGTGATGATATGTACAGTTTTACTAGCACATGTCAAAGTTGCAAAATTGTGCTTAGGCATTAACATTTGTTTTACATTTAAGCGTGAAAGGGTGAAGCATGCAGCATGGTAAGTCAGAAATGGAAGGCAAGGGTGAGCCTCCCCTCTTCTAAATCATACAAGGATACATGCCTTCAACATGGGAGACAACTGAAACTAAGAGCTCATCCCTAACAAAGCCCCCCCCCCCCCCGACAGGGTCATTAAAAAAAAAAAAAAGGCAAAGAACCTAGAATGGGGACTCTTTAATTGGACAATGCTGTCTCAGCAAATCCAGACGTATTCCTTTTCATAGTGTGGTTTACCTTTAAACAAGTTAGCTACCTGACACCTGCATTAAACATTTCTTTTTTACTATTCCTAAGATATACATTCTTAGCGTACAGGGTTATACAAGGGCAGCAAGAAGCTGATAAAAAATGTATAATACACTAAAGAGTTGTCTTTTTATTCCTAGAAACTTGTCACATTTACATTCATAGTCAATCTATACCAACAAAGGACATTTTTGATGGCTCAGGTTTCAAGGAGATTGTATATTTGACTTGCAATTAAGTTTCTTATTATTCATCCACATGTATTGTATTATAATTTTAGAAGGCTTTGATGGTTGGCATCTGAAAAAAAAAAAAATATATATATATATTTATAAAAAAAAAAAGTTTTTCAAAGTTCTACTTTTAAGATAGTACCAAAATAAAGTACAACATTTGAAATTCAAAGCAAATGGAACTCCAGGAATTCGAACACGCCGTAGTTTTAAAGGGATTTTTTTTATTGTAAAATATTTTTTCTTTCGGTATTATAATCAGAACAAAAAAAAAAAAATAACAAACATGCAAAATATATGTTCCTCGTTCAGTAAAATTGAATATTTAATTTGAATATTATGTGAATATAAATCCAATCAGCACGTGGAGCAGCCAGGACACAGAGCTCTTATGCTGTAGAAAGGCTGTTTACTGAGCTCAATAGCTAAATCTGATGTTTACACACACAAGTAAATAAAGCAGATCAGTAACTCCTACCCCTCCCTATCCAAAGCAGTAATTCCCCCCCCCCCCCCACCCCGGACCTTACTCTCCTTTTTCCAGAGCAGAGACTTCTTAACCCCCACACAGTCCCATTAAATGTTTTAGTGAGAGGTAGAGTGTCTAAATGGAAACAACTTCTACTATCCTCAGACACACGTGAAAGTCCTCCACCCTTCCTCTTCAAAGCAGTGATTCCGCACCCTCACCAGAGAAGTGACTACACCACCTCTCTCCACACAGTGCCATCACATTGCTGTCAAAGCCATAATGTCTAAATGGAGCCTTTTCGCAAACTCAAAATGTGCCATTTTATTTTTTTTCTGAAAGTAATGGCTTTCTTCTGGCCACTCTGCCATAAAGCCCAATTCTATAGAGTGTACATCTTATTATCGTCCCATGTACAAATACTCCAGTCTCTGCTGTGGAACTCTGCAGCTCCTC
Source organism: Lithobates septentrionalis (assembly GCA_037952835.1). Lineage (NCBI taxonomy): Eukaryota > Metazoa > Chordata > Amphibia > Anura > Ranidae > Lithobates > Lithobates septentrionalis. The sequence continues at coordinate 679,319 of JBBDGP010001041.1, forward strand.
CAGGGTTACCTTAGATCTCTGTGCTGCCTCTCTGATTAATGCCCTCCTTGCCTGGTCCGTGAGTTTTGGTGTGCGGCCGTCTCTTGGCAGGTTTACTGTTGTGCCATGTTCTTTCCATTTGGTTATTATAGATTTGATGGTGCTCCTAGGGATCATCAAAGATTTGGATATTTTTTTTATAACCTATCCCTGACTTGTACTTCTCAACAACATTGTCCTTTACTTGTTTGGAGAGTTCCTTGGTCTTCATGGCAGTGTTTGCTTAGTGGTGCCTCTTGCTTAGGTGTTGCAGCCTCTGGGGCCTTTCAGAAAGGTGAGTATATGTAATGACAGATCATGTGACACTTAGATTGCACACAGGTGGACATCATTTCACTAATTATGTGACTTCTGAAGGTAATGGGCTTCATAACAAAGGGGGTGAATACATACGTACGTGCCAATTATCAGTTTTTTATTTCTGAAAAATAGTTTTATGTATATATTTTTCTAATTTTACTTCACCAACTTAGACTATTGTGTTCTGATGCATCACATATAATTCAGATTAAAAAAAACATTGAACTAAAGGCTGTAATGTAACAAAATAGGTAAAAAGCCAAGGGGGGTGAATACTTTCGCAAGGCACTGTATATATTTTTTTTTGTATTTTTTTTCTTTTTTTTAATACTATAATTGTATCAGAAGTGTAGTAATTACATGGTCGGAAACTACTATAACTGGTTCTCAATCAATAGTGGAAACTGAAGCTGTCAGTGAAAGCCAGGTTTCACAACTAGAAGCTGACAAAATGTTGGCTGCCAGCTGTAAAGTGGTAACACTGGCAGTAGTTGGGGGAGAAATTCATGAATGCACACTGATTATTCCTTTTCCACTCAGTAACACCCACTACATTGTCTGAATGTTTAGCGTTGTGAATGGGAAATGGGGTCATGTCAGTGACTACAGTGTTCCAACTCACAAAGCATTCTGCACATAGCGGTCGGTCACAGACACGCTCAGCTTTCCTGTATTGAGAAGTTACAGGTAATAAATACATTTCATAACATAGTTGGCCAGACCTTATTATACATAGCAAAAACAGTTTGCTAACTAATATAAAATAATAATAATCATATATTATAATTTCTATTAGATTGTAAGCTCTTCGGAGCAGGGCCCTCTTAATCCTCTTGTATTTTATTGTATTATTGTATTATAACTGTATTGTCTCCCCTTTATATTGTAAAGCGCTGCGTAAAATTGCTGGCGCTATATAAATCCTGTATATATATATATATATATATATATATATATATATATATATATATATATAGTGAGGAGTTACGTTAAACTCACTTTTAACATCACTTCTGCATGACTTGAATTGAGCATTTCCATGTTACAAGTTAATGATAGGGAAAACAGCTCCAAAGTTAAGCTTTCCTGCACCCCACCACAAGATCTAATTAGTTTAAGGAGGAGGAAACGGCCCACTCAGATGTGTTCCACTTCAGCAAACCTAAAGCCATTTAAAAGTTACAATTCTGCCACAGAGCCAGCCATTGTACATGCTCACTGCACGAAAAGTCATTAAAAAATAAAAGGTTAAGAAACTTATTATTGGGCTTGTTCATTAGGGTATAGACCAATGGGCAAAACCAGATCACAATTTATCTTTTTGATAAAATTGGAGTGTTTGCTCGGGGTTATTGTGAATACATGTTGACAGCATAATTAGAATAAGCTGCATTTTACTTTTTATATATAGCTATAATTTAGTTTAAAGCTGCAGTTTAGATATGGCATTTTTTTTTTTTTTACATTGTATCATTGGTGCAGCTACCCTGTTTCCCCAAAAATAAGCCCTACCCTGAAAATAAGACCTACAAGGACTTTAACTAGGGCTTATTTGGGGGGTAGGGCTTATATTGCAACCATCACCGACAATCACGCTAGGTCTTATTTTCGGGGAAACAGGGTATGTATGTAGGATAAAGAGAATTGCCGGCACACCTCTCGATGCAGATACTCATGCTTTATTTACCAATAGACATGTGCATGATCCGAAATACAAATTTCTATGCTTCTGAATTCTGTGCGAAATACGAAATTTCGTTTACGAATTTCAGATCCAAATTCCTAACAAACATTCGTAATTGTTACGAAAAGTTAACGAACCTAAAAGTTGAAAACCCCAGGTAGTCAGCACAGCACAGGGATGGTGGGAGACCCTCATAATGATAAAATTCATCATAACGAACATTCGTCATTGTTACGAAAATTCGTATTTCGTACAAAATTTCGGACACGAATTACGAAATACGAATTAATTCTAATACGAAACGGAACGGAACGAAACTAATTTATTGACGGCACACATGTCTATCTACCAATGGTTTGCTATGAATAAGCACTGTGATATGTGTGAAATGCATTAACGATACAGACCTGGTGTCACCTGTGTTGTCCATGGTTTATATGGAATAAAGCACGAGTATCTGCATCGAGTGGTGTGCGGACATTTCTACTTAACCTACGATGTAACGGTGGCGATCTGGGGCGAGCACCCACTACAGAGATCTCATTACATGGACTGCAGTCATGCCTGTAGGATCCCTGTGGAAGCTGTGAATCTACTAGCTTCCGGCTCCCGTACTGAGCGGCGGCCTTGTTACATTGTGAACACATTAGTTCACTCGTTTAGCATGGGTGCCGTTCAGAGAACACTTTGCATCTTCTCATTGAATGCAATGCAATGGTCAGTGATGAGCTCTACAATGGCTAGTCGAAGGCTGGTGGGACACACTGTGAAAAAATCAGTCATTGTGTTTCAAGGGTTCTATTGATGGAAAACTCCTGAAACCTGTTGGCTGTCCTTTGGTTTCATGGGGGCAGAAAGACAGAGTATTCTCCAACTAAAGCTACTTAGAGTTTATTTTCCTCAATCTTAGAGGAATGCTTAGCTCTGACCCAACCCATGAAATTCCCATGTGCAATAAATTCAGCATTGAGAGAAAGTAAGATGGCATACATTTTTCAGTCATGTTCTGAGACTTTAGTAACTCATAGGCACATAGAAATATAGAAGAGTGATGGCAAAAAAAACCTAGTGGTCCACTGAGTTTGCCCCATCTCACAAAAGTGAGTACACCCCTTACATTTTTGTAAATATTTTAATATATCTTTTCATGTGACAACACTGAAGAAATGACACTTTGCTACAATGTAAAGTAGTGAGTGTACAGCTTGTATAACAGTGTAAATTTGCTGTCCCCTCAAAATAACTCAACACAGCCATTGATGTCTAAACTGCCGGCAACATAAGTGAAAATCTCCAAATTGGGCCCAATTAGCCATTTTCACTACCCGGTGTCATGTGACTCGTTAGTGTTACAAGGTCTCAGGTGTGAATGGGGAGCAGGTGTATTAAATTTGGTGCTATCACTCTCACTCGCTCATACTGGTCACTGGAAGTTCCACATCGCACCTCATGGCAAAAAACTCTCTGAGGATCTGAAAACAAAGATTTTCAGATCCTAGGCTATAAGAAGATTGCCAAGACCTTGGAACTGAGCTGCAGCACGGTGGCCAAGACCATACAGCGGTTTAACAGGACAGGTTCCACTCATAACAGGCCTCACCATGGTCGACCAAAGAAGTTGAGTGCATGAGCTCAGCGTCATATCCAGAGGTTGTCTTTGGGAAATAGACGTATGAGTGCTGCCAGCATTGCTTCAGAGGTTGAAGGAGTGGGGGGTCAGCCTGTCAGTGCTCAGACCATACGCCACACACTGCATCAAATTGGTCTGCATGGCTGTCGTCCCAGAAGGAAGCCTCTTCCAAAGATGATGCACAAGAAAGCCCACAAACAGTTTGCTGAAGACAAGCAGACTAAGGACATGGATTACTGGAACCATATCCTGTGATCTGATGAGACCAAGATAATCTTATTTGGTTCATATGGTGTCAAGCGTGTGTGGCGGCAACCAGGTGAGGAGTACAAAGACAAGTGTGTCTTGCCTACAGTCAAGCATGGTGGTGGGAGTGTCATGGTCTGGGGCTGCATGAGTGCTGCCGGCACTGGGGAGCTACAGTTCATTGAGGGAACCATGAATGCCAACATGTACTGTGACATACTGAAGCAGAGCATGATCCCCTCCCTTCAGAGACTGGGCCACAGGGCAGTATTCCAACATGATTCCGACCCCAAACACACCTCCAAGATGACCACTGCCTTGCTAAAGAAGCTGAGGGTAAAGTTGATGGACTGACCAGGCATGTCTCCAGACCTAAACCCTATTGAGCATCTCTGGGGCATCCTCAAACGGAAGGTGGAGGAGTGCAAGGTCTCTAACATCCACCAGTTCCGTGATGTCGTCATGGAGGAGTGGAAGAAGACTCCAGTGGCCACCTGTGAATCTCTGGTGAATTCCATGCCCAAGAGGGTTAAGGCAGTGCTGGAAAATAATGGTGGCCACACAAAATATTGACACTTTGGGCCCAATTTGGACATTTTCACTTAGGGGTGTACTCACTTTTGTTGCCAGCAGTTTAGACATTGATGGCTGTGTGTTGAGTTATTTTGAGGGGACAGCAAATTTACACTGTTATACAAGCTGTACACTCACTACTTTACATTGTAGCAAAGTGTCATTTCTTCAGTGTTGTCACATGAAAAGATAGAATAAAATATTTACAAAAATGTGAGGGTTGTACTCACTTTTGTGAGATACTGTATATATAGGTTCTTCAAAAAGTTCTTTTTTATCTTAATAAAACTTTTTATTAATAATTTCGATAACAAAGTACATCACTTTTCTACATTATCACATTCCTTTGTGATGCATTTTTCCCAGCATCGTACCAACTTTTTAATGCCATCAGCAAAACTCCTCCCGCCCTCACTGTTTTCAATGAAAATATAAAAGTTCGGAAACTTTTTAAAGACCCCTCTTATATATATTATTGGATGGCCATGATATTTGGGCCCTGGCACTGCATTAAAAACAAGCATGACTTGTTCACTGTCTAAGAGCATAGTTCGCAGTACCATCTAAAAAATGGAAGCTTAGGCTGGGTTCACACTAGTGCGAATTGGATGCAGGTTTTGTCCACATCCAATTTCACATGACAGGAAATTGTGACCGGCTCTCAATGGAACCAGTTCACACATCTCCGTGGCGGCTGCAGAGCAGATTGCACAGGGGTCCTGTGCGTCTTTGGCTCTGTTTTAGGTCTGAATTCAGGCAAAAATTTGGGCCTGATTTGTCCCTGAAACAAGGAACAGAGACACACCGGACCCCCTGATGCGAGCCACATGAGATCTTAGCATGAACCCAGCCTAAAGCTCTATCATGCAAAGAAGAAGCCATATTTGAACATGATGTAGAAACGCCACCGTCTTCTCTGGGCCAAAGCTAATTTAGGCCCCTTTCACACATACGGACCATTTGTCCGTTCCCCATCCATCCATTGATGGATGAAAAATGGACGTCAATGCATTCCTATGTAAAAACTAATGTGAATGAATGATCATCCATTTTCATCGGCTTCTGTGAACATCTGTTTTTTTGAACGGATGAAAGCCCTATTTTTGATCTGTTAAAAAGTGGATTGGACGAAAAACAGATGTAAACGACGATGGTCTCTGAAGTGGTTAAGGACTCTAGATGGCAGATGTAAAAAAATAGATGAAAACCTGATGTCAAACTGATGTAAAATTCATCATTTTTTTTCATAGAAAAAAGTGACTGAACTGATGAAACGAATGGTTCACATGTGCGAAAGGGGCATTAGAATGGTCTGTTGCAAAGTTGGAAAAGTTTCTGTTGTCAGGTGAATCCAAATTTGACCTTTTGGGAAACCATGGGCGCTGAGGGGAGAGACTTCCGGCTTGTCATCAACGCTCAGTTAAAAAGTCTGCATCTTTGATGGTATGGGGGTGCATTAGTGCATATGGAATGATAAGCTTGCACATCTGGAAAGGCACCATCAATGCTGAAAGATATATCCAAGTTTTAGAGCAGCATATGCTCCCATCCAGAAACATCTTCTTGCATATCTCAGTAAGACAATGTTAAACCGCATACTCCATCTAGTCATTGAACAAAGAATCTCCCTAGGATTGGGATTTTGACAGACCACCAGACCCATTCAAGTAAAAAAATATTTTATTGATCTACTTTAAAAAAGACGTAAAAGCGTCTATAATATACAGTGTATTAAAAAAAAAAAAAAAAAAAAAAAAATCGGAAAAATCATTCCATACAGCATAGAGACAGAATCAAGGACTGAGAAACACTACAAGATGACAATAGTTAATGTACTCTCATGGGGGGTGGTATGCCCCGATACCCGACGCGTTTCCGGTAGCTCTGGTACCTTCATCAGGGGTTTTGAGAGTTGTAAGTGTGGTATACATGTATGGATTCTCTAGGAATGACCTTGTGTTCATGTAGCACCCATGGCCCCTCAGATCAAATATTGTATTTTCATTCGTGCCAGACCAAAATTATATAAGAATAGTATATATGTTGAAAAAATAATGTCAAACAAAGTAATAAGCGAGCCAACTAGGGGAAAACCAATTCATGGGGACCTGTTGTATGCCGGCTGCATGCCGGGAGGAGAAATATCCAGGGACAGTCCCATAATGGTTGGCTCAAAGCCAAATTCTTCAAAAATGTAAATCTCACAAAGGGGTGCCTGCCTCTGTCGGTGCTAGCATACTCCATCTATGACAACACCATGACTTCATGGTAGAAGAGTCTGAGTGCTTAACTGGCCTGCCTGCAGTCCAGACATTTCACCAACTGAAAATATTTGGTGCATCTTGAAAGCAAAATTACAACAAACAAGACGCAGGACTGTTAGAATACCATATAAGGCAAGAATGGGACAACATTCCTCTCCCCAAACTCCAGCAACTGGTTTCCTCAGTTCCCAGATGTTTACAGAGTGTTAAATGAAGAGAGGATGCTACACCATGGTAAACATGGCCTTGTCCCAACTCTTTTAAGAGGTGTTGCTGCCATCAATTTCAAAATTACAGTTTAACCGCTTAAGGACCGCCCTACATACATATACTGCAGCATGGCGGCCCTTTAGCGTGAAATCATGTTTCTGTACGTGATTTTTTCTTCCAGGTCTGGAGTGCACGCCGCAAGCGACCCGTTGTATTGGACACAGCTGGAGCCAATCAGTGGGTCCAGCGGACCCATTGACCGCTGGGACCCGCCGATCGTTTCTTGAGGCAGACAGAACTGCGGTCTGCTTATGTAAACAAGGCAGATCGCCGTTCTGTGACAGGAGAAGAAAGAGATCTTGTGTTTCTGCGAACATGGATCTCTGTCTTCTTACAGTACAAGCACCCCTCACACAGTTAGAAAGCACTCCCAGGGAACACATTTCACCCTTTGATTGCCCCTGATGTTAACCTCTTCCCTGCCAGTACAGTCACAGTGCATATTATTTAGCACTGATCAGTATATTAGTGTCACTGGTCCCCAAAAAAAGTGTCAAAAGTGCACTTAGTGTCCGATTTGGCCACCGGAATGTCGCATTCTCGCTATACTGTAAGTAGCTGATCGCCGCCATTACTAGTAAAAAAAAAGCAATAAAAATTCCATAAAAATATCCCATAGTTTGTAGACGCTATAACTTTTTCACAAATCAATTAATATACGCTTATTGAGATTTGTCTACCAAAAATATGTAGCAGAATACATACTGTATTGGCCTAAATTGATGAAGAAAATAGATTTTTTACATTTTTATATTGGGTATGTTTTACAGCAGAAAGTAAAAAATATTGGTTTTTTTTCAAAATTGTCTGTCTTTTTTTGTTTATAGCGCAAAAAATAATATATAAAAAAAAGATAATTAAAAATATATAAAAATAAAATATGTTTTCTTATTTTCTATTTTTTCTATTGTGAATAAAATATTGCATTCTGTTTTTTTGTAGATTTTACACAGCATCCTAACTTTTTTGGAATTGGAGTTGTAGCTTAGGATCAAGAGATACCTTTTCTAATATATCATTATCATTATATAATCCAACAGTGGCCTTGGGGAGTGATTTTCTTTTTGGGCTCTGTTTTTGGTTCCCGGACCTTCCTCACCCCCCCCCCCCCCCCTCAATGGGGGTCTGAGCGCGGCTTCTCGTGGGCCCTTTTATTGGCTTTTCAATTGACTTGTCCCTGCCTCTGTTCGGTGGTCCGGGAGTTCTAGCCACGCTGCCTGGATCCTTGAGCAATCCCTGAGCACAGTACTTTGGAGGCTACCATTACAGCCGCTAGTGGTATATATGATCATAAAATTGCATCTTCTGTGTCAATATCAATTTATATTGTTGTTTAACGGTACTCCTTTCCCCCAGAAGAAGGCCTCTACTATTAATGGTCGAAATGCGTCAGTGTTTTCCAGTATGATTATATATACCTATACCATGCTATGTTGTTCATGTACACTTACGGCTGTATTATTATGATGTGTGTGCAATGGCCTCACTCACAGAGCTCATGTTTTAAGTTAACATTTTTCATGCAATTGTATGTTAATACTTTTTCAATAAAATCCATATTTTTCTATTTCAATTTTGAATTTTTGTCTGCAACCCAGAACCCCATGGGGGCCATTCCTTCCAATTCATATTTTATTGAGGCGTGCAGCAACCCTTATCTCACTACTCAGTATCGCTTTCCCTTTTGAGCATATAGTACAGTGCCTTGCAAAAGTATTCACCCCCCTTGGCTTTTTACCTATTTTGTTACATTACAGCCTTTAGTTCAATGTCTTTTTTAATCTGAATTATATGTGATGGATCAGAACACAATAGTCTAAGTTGGTGAAGTAAAATTAGAAAATATATACATAAAACTATTTTTCAGAAATAAAAAAATGATAATTGGCATGTGCATATGTATTCACCCCCTTTGTTATGAAGCCCATAAAAAGCTCTGGTGCCACCAATTACCTTCAGAAGTCCCATAATTAGTGAAATGATGTCCACTTGTGTGCAATCTAAGTGTCACATGATCTGTCATTACATATACACACCTTTTTGAAAGGCCCCAGAGGCTGCAACACCCAAGCAAGGGGCACCACTAACCAAACACTGCCATGAAGACCAAGGAACTCTCCAAACAAGTGAGGGACAATGTTGTTGAGAAGTACAAGTCAGGGTTAGGTTTTAAAAAAAATATCCAAATCTTTGATGATCCCTAGGAGCACCATCAAATCTATCATAACCAAATGGAGAGGACATGGCACAACAGCAAATCTGCCAAGAGACGGCCGCACACCAAAACTCACAGGCCGGGCAAGGAGGACATAGAGAGAGGAGCACAGAGACCTAAGGTAACCCTGGAGGAGCTGCAGAGTTCCACAGCAGAGACTGGAGTATCTGTACATAGGACAACAGTAAACTCCATAGAGTTGGGCTTTATGGCAGAGTGGTCAGAAGAAAGACATTACTTTCAGCAAAAAACTAAATGGCACGTTTTGAGTTTGCGAAAAGGCATGTGGGAGACCCCCAAAATGTATGGAGGAAGGTGCTCTGGTCTGATGAGACTAAAATTGAACTTTTTGGCCATCAAAGAAAACGCTACAGTATGTCTGGTGCAAACCCAACACATCACATCATCCAAAGAATACCATCCCCACTGTGACCACATGGTGGTGGCAGCATAATGCTGTGGGGATTTTTTTCAGCAGTCGGGACTGGGAAACTGGTCAGAGTTGAGGGAAAGATGGATGGTGCTAAATACAGGGATATTCTTGAGCAAAACCTGTACCACTCTGTGTGTGATTTGAGGCTAGGACGGAGATTCACCTTCAAGCAGGACAGTGACCCCAAACACACTGCTAAAGCAACACTTGAGTGGTTTAAGGAGAAACATGTAAATGTGTTGGAATGGCCTAGTCAAAGCTCAGACCTCAATCCAATAGAAAATCTCTGGTCAGACTTAAAGACTGCTGTTCACAAGCGCAAACCATCCAACTTGAAGGAGCTGGAACAGTTTTGCAAGGAGGAATGGGCAAAAATCCCAGTGGTAAGATGTGAAAGCTCATAGAGACTTATTGGATCTTTGATAGCCGCAAATGGTGGCTCTATAAAGTATTGATTTTAGGGGAGGTGAATAGTTATGCTCATTGACTTTTTCTGTTATTTTGTCCTATTTGTTCTTTGCTTCACTATTAAAAAAAAAATAAAAAATCTTCAAAGTTGTGGACATGTTCTATAAATTAAATGATGCAAATCCTCAAACAATCAGAAACGTTGGATTGGCCTCTCTTTATTAGAACGTTGGCTGATGCTCATTTTCCTATATGCCTTTTATCTGTTGTGTTAATAATTATTGTATTGTCCTTGTGAGGCTTGCTCAGAGATGACCTTTTGCTTCTAGGAAAATAATTTGAGATAAATTTAGATCGTTCCATCCATGCACTTCTCCTCAACAACCTAATGAATGTTTCAGGAGTTGCCAAGCTCGGAGGGGAGGGGGGGGGGGGGGGGGCTGGAAAATGCTCTTTCCTATTAGTTCACAATCAGCGCAAATTACAAATGTTCTCAGTTGGATATGGCACACCTTGAAAATACACCGGTTTTCGTTCTATGAATAAATAATTGTGATATTGATGGAAATAGCTACATATAAATAGATGAAGTCCGCTAAAGACTACATTTTTAGAATGTAACTCATGGCAGCAGGTCTAATCATTTAGTCGGTGGCTAATGCAATACTGAAAAATCTGCAAATCGCGTTAAACCTGAGCTCCGGGCAAACCGCTAAATAAACATAAATACATACTGTGAATGGGAGCTGTTTTGCCTGCCAAAGGATTTGTATTTCTGTTTATCCAGTTCTGAAATTTACACAACCTGTAAAAGGAACCACAAGGGATCCGTGGTGTTAGGAGTTCAGGAAGTGATCTCTTTGAATGCCTTATTTTTTTTTTTTGCTTTTTTTTTTTTTTTTTGCCGAAAAATGCCTAAGCTTGCAGCTGCAGCAGAGTCCCTTTGGCTTGAATGGCCCAGGTTGATAGACAGTGACACCTATCAACTGGACATGCCAGGGCCGTCTTTAATATTGATTGGACCCTGGGCAAAACTTTTCTTGCCCCCCCCCCATGCAGTTTCGCTCTCCACCTGCTTTGAGACATACAATAAATAGCAGCTAGACTCAAAATCAGTTTACTGAATCAGATCGGGCAGCTATTGCGATTGGTTGCCAGAGGTCACAGTGTATCCTTAATCCTCACTGACTGGTTGCTAGAGGTTACAGCACACATTATGGCTCACTGATTAATTGCTAGAGGTTACAGCACATGATTTCTGCTTGTTGATTGGTTGCTAGAGATTACTGTGGATATGACCTCAGGGGGGCATGATATACATATCAATGTTGCCAGCCGCCACTATTTACATATGAATGTCGCCGCTATTTACATATGAATGTCACCGCTATTTACATATGAATGCCGGTAACATGTAAATGCAGGGTCTGCAGGTGAGTTATCTGTACACAACAAAAGGGCAGAGCTGGGCAGCATTAGTAGCAACACTTCACACTGAGATATTGGGACACAGCACAGGACTAAAACCTCAAGGGGCGAGGGAATTTAAACCAGGATAGTTGGCAAGTATGAGGCGGCTGCTTTGGGCCCCACAACAATGACAGGGCCTTAAAGACGGCCCTGGCCATGTTGAACGCCTTGGGTTGCGAACTACCATACCTAAGGTAAATGTACTGCCCAGTTAAAGCATAGCTCCCAACTGTCCCTGATTTGGAGGGACTGTCCCTGATTTGCAACAAAGTCCCTCTGTCCCTCATTCCTCCTCATTTTGCCCCTCATATAAAATGCATTATTTATCTATCAAAAAGTGTTTCCCAGTGCTAAACCTTTCATCCAGTTTCTAAATTGTTGCACTTGTACATTTCAAAAGCCAATATAAAGGAATAGAAGTGTTAAAAGAAAGCACTTGTTGGGTTTAACTAATAATTATTTTGTATAATTCTCCTTTAAGGGGGGCGTGGCAGGGGGTGTGTCCTATGCCTACATACTTTTGCTAATAGGTGTCCCTCATTCCCATCTCAAAAAGTTGGGAGGTATGGTTAAAGCAGAGTTCCGCCCGGGAAAAAAAAAAATTAAAGTCAGCAGTTAAAAATACTGCAGCTGCTGACTTTTAATATAAGAACACTTACCTGTCCAGGAATCCTGCGATGTCGGCACCCGAAGCTGACCCGTCCATTGGCTCTGGGCGGAGGGACCGGCATCCTTAGTAAGGGAAACAGGAAGTGAAGCCTTGCGGCTTCACAGTCTGTTTCAAACTACCCATGCGTGAGTTGCACTGCGCTTTCTGAATGGTCCCTGCTGTCTTGTGGGACCTCTGCGTCTCCCGTAGGGCAGCGGGAGGGGGGAGGGGCCGGACATAACGTAGTTCGCAGCACAGATTGCAGGTATCTTTCCCCGGAAGTGGGAGCAGATACCTGGATTTGACAGGTATACGCTCCCCTATCCCCCCTGAAAGGTGCCAAATGTGGCACCGAAGGGGGGGGGGGAGGAATCCGATGTGCGGAGGTTCTATTTCTGGTTGGAACTCCGCTTTAAGGACCAGGCCTTTCTCTGACATTTGTTGTTTACAAGTTTTAAATTAGTATTTTTTGCTAGAAAATGACTTAGAACCCCCAAGCATACATGCAACAATATTGCAACGACTGCCATTCTATTCTCTAGGGTCTCTGCTATATATATATATATATATTTTAGCAGAAACCCTAGAGAACAAAATGGCGGTCGTTTCAATATTTTATGTCACGAAGTATTTGCGCAGCGGTGTTTCAAAAGCAATTTTTTGGGGGGAAAATACACTTTCGTGAATTACAAAAGAAAACCCCAAAACAGTAAAGTTAGCCAAATTTTTTGGTATAATGTCAAAGATGATGTTACGCCGAGTAAATAGATGCCTAACATGTCATGCTTCAAAATTGCGCACGCTTGTGGAATGGCGACAAACTACTGTACTGTAAAAATCTCCATAGGTGACGCTTTCAATTTTTTTTACAGGTTACATGTTTAGAATTGCAGAGGAGGTCTAGTGCTAGAATTATTGCTCTCACTCTAATGATCGCTGCGATACCTCACATGTGTGGTTTGAACACCATTTACATATGTGGGCGTGACTTACGTATGCGTTCGCTTCTGCACGCAAGCTCGGAGGGACTGGTCACTTTCATTTTTTTTTTTAATTACATTTTTTTACATGTATGTAATGTATGTAATTTTTACATGAATGTAAACATCCCTTGTAATAGAAATAAGCATGAGAGGTCCTCTTATATTGAGAGATCTGGGGTCAAAAAGACCTCAGATCTAATATTTACGCTTAAAAGCAAAAAAAAAAAAAAACTGTAATTTTACATTTACTATACTAATAAAAAAAAATTGGCCCTTTAAGGCCTTAAGGCGGAAGTGACGTGAGCTGTCGCTCCGGTCCTCCAAGGGCATAGAGTCGAGTGGGGGCCATGTTGCCCTCACTCGATTTCCTGCCCATCACTCCACGAGATCGGATGCTTTCTGCCGCAACCGACAGTGGATACGACCGGAACCTCTCCCGCTGCCCATAAAAGTGATTCCGTGGCGCTGGGACCACTTTTAGGTGAAAGAGAATCGCCCACTGTTAAAAAAAAAAAAAATACTGGAGTTATGGCAGCTAGCTGCTGCCATAACCATGGTATATAACGTCAAAGTAGTGATGCATATATACATTGGGCGGTCCAGAAGTGGTTAACCCCTTCCCGCCGCCGCCTCCTGGCCCCTATAGAGCTTCTAAATGCCAGGAGGTAGAAGCAGGCATTCAGGTCATGTGACCACTGTGATTGGCTGTCACAGGAAAATCCAGTAGCATTTATGAGAAGCCAGATGAATAAGCTAATTTCTTACACAGATTAATAAAGTAATTGTAAACCCTCACATTGTAAAACAACCCATCCATTTTAAAATAGAAATGAAAGGCAATTTTTTTTTTGGTATAGATATAAAAAAAAAAAACATTATAAATGCCTTTTTTCCCTTTTTTATAAGTGATCACATTCCCTTTGTTTTTAGCTGCATGAGAGCTGGGGGAGGAGAAACAGCAGCACTAGTGAATGGCTGTGCAGTGGGGGCATGTCAGGACAAGCTTGATCATTGGAGGAGAGCAGGCTGAGTTCCCTGTACAGCTAGAGAACTGACCACACTGTGCACTCTTGCTTAGTGTGGTCAGTTTTTAATAGAAAAGCAAGGGGACTGGCAGGATCACCAGGGATTTCACATAACGGAAGCAATACAAAGAGAACAGGAGACTTCTTCATGCCAGTACATGGTACAGCAGCCATATATCTGGAATATGAAGTGTTGGAGTAACAAACCCTTTAAGATTGCAAGAATGTCATCATCTGTGTCAGAAGAGTTTCTTTAGTAGCATAATAAAACTTCATCGTAATTTCAGAAAAACTACCACCATGTCTGAGAAGTAATAGGGGTCTATTTATAAACAATTTGCAGCATTCGCACAATAGTCATGAATAATGTCAGTTTTTACTTATTGCCTTTCACAGAGAGCATGGCAGAACCCCATGCGAAAATACCATACCAGACCCTTATCTGAGTATGCAGGCCAGAAAAGAGGGGGGGGGTACAAGCTTACACCCCCCTCCTGAACCATACCAGGCCACATGCCCTTAATATTGGCAGAGGGCATTGCTGGGGGCACCCTCCTGGCAAAGCACCTTGTCCCCAGGATTGTGGGTGTCTGTGTGGAGAGCTTATTGGAAATTGAAACCTCCTTTAACAAGGAGCCACCCAGATACGGGAACCCCCCCTCCTCATGTGAATGACGGGCATGGGCTGCTGGTGCTAAACTTTTTTTTAGGGGGGGCGGCAAACAAACCCCACACCAGCCTCTCCATGGTGACAGTCCCCCAACACTCAGCCCCTCCACAGTGATGGCCACCCCGCACTCAGCCCCTCCACGATGACGGCCCCCCGCACTCACCCCTCCACGGTGATGGTCCCCCCGCACTCACCCCTCTATGGTGACGGCCCCCCCCGCACTTAGCCCGTCCACGGTGACGGCCCCCCGCACTCACCCCTCCATGGTGACGCCCCCCCCCCCGCACTTAGCCCCTCCACGGTGAAGGTCCTCCCGCACTCACACCTCCATGGTGATGGTCCCCCCGTACTCAGCTCCTCCACAGTGATGGCCCCCGACACTCAGCTCCTCCATGGTGACGGCCCCCACTGCACTTACCCCTCCATGGTGATGGCCCCCTGCACACTCAGCCCCTCCATGGTGATGGCCCCCCTGCACTCAGCCCCACCATGGTGATGGCCCCCCTGCACTCAGTCCCTCCACGGTGACTGTCCCCCACACTCACCCCTCCATGGTGATGGTACCCCCAGCACTCAGCCTCTCCACAGTGACGCCCCCCCCCCCCCGCACTCACCCATCCACGACTTCTCCTCCCGGCCAACCTGATCTGCTTCCTGTCCCGATTGGCTGGGAGGAGAACCCGAAAGACAACAGCGATTACTGATTCGCTAGTGTCACAAGTGGGTGGGTTCGGGGCGCAGTGCCCAACCTTTTTCAAGCCAATTAAAGCCTCAGGCTCTAATCAAGTGGCTTGAAAAAAAAAATCATAGAAACCTATGAGTCCGGCACCCTGCATGCATCCCCACATGCAAACTATTAGTGCGGCGCCCCTGCGCCCCCAACGGACCGGCCGCACCTGATAACGGGTACCGCTACCCACAAAAAAAAGTGAAAAGCAAATAAATACACAAACACAGCTTTATTTAAAAAAAAAAAAAAGTCCCACCTTGTAGACCCATATCAATCACGATTCCTGACACCCATCAAAAGAAAAACCCCAACAACCTTATTGTGATGTCCCCGCTCGCTGAATGGCAGCTCCCTGAGATGTTATCACTAACATAAAGGGAAGGGGCCATATTTAGGCAATAATGTCCCCCCCCCACCCCCACTCTTTTGCTTACGTGGTTGGGGATTCCCGGCCATGTAATTGAGTGAGCAGTGTAATGTCAATGGTTGCTAAGGATGGAATGGATGCAGGCACCCACTACCGCCTTAGAAACCACTGTCAGCAGGGAGCGGACATGTTTATCCACGCTAAATGCCCTCAGTGAACGCTTAGCCCATCTCTAATTGTGCAGAATAGATCAATTTTAAAATGGAAATGATCTTTCATTCCATAAGAAATTCCATCTCTACAAATCAATTTTTCCATGTGGCATTGATTTATGAAAAAGCTTCCATATACAGAAGCTTTCTATGATCTCTCTTTAATGAACAAACATTTGACTCGAAATAGCCCATTTCTTCTGACTGCTGTAAACAACACTAGAGAAAATGAGGACACTAACACATACAAGAATAGGCTGCAGGGAAAAGAAAAAAAAAAAAGATTTCACAGGTAGATACAGATGGTCACCATAACAGCGTAAACATTTTTTAAAATTCCCTGTTAAGTCCTGGAATGAGCATGGTTACAGGATAAAATTAGTTACCAATTTTATTTCTGTATTTAATCACTAAACCTTTTTTTTTTTTTTTTTCTGGGAAAAAAAAAAAGAAAATTCTGTGCCTGACTACAGCCAAAATTAATTCTGCATTTCACTAAGATTAATTACTTTAATTATGGTGCATATGCAAATGAGGACATGGATTCAGCTGACCAGGAAAAATGATGCAGCTTAGCTACCATGGATGTTTGCAATCGGTGTGAGATGTAGTAGGTTGGGATGTACAAGGAAGGGGGCAGAGAAAAAAACACCTGGGGCAACAGCAGAAGTGTTTGCCTCATAAACCAGTCAACTTAAATATCAAACCGGGTGCCTAATCTCAGAAACATGGAGCGTGGAAGAGGGGAGTTCTTCAAGAGCAAATGGCTCCTCAAGGCATGAGCTCCAGTTTTCTCCAGTTCTGAATCCTTCTCTTTTCATAAATCAGAAGCTTTAAGGAATCGCATGACTTTATATGAGCAATGGTGCCAGGTTGATTCATTCCTTTTTTTTTTATAAATGATTCCTACTGACTAAAGACAAATGAGCCACTTGGCAAAAATTCACCATAGGTCCAACAAACAATTCACCATAGGTCCAACAAACAATTCACCATAGGTCCAACAAACAATTCACCATAGGTCCAAAGAAGCTCAGAAATACTGAAACATGATTGAGGAGATAAACGAAGAGCTTAGTGGGGTAAGCCGGTAGCTAAGAATTTGGTAAAGAAAGAGAAAAAAATTGGCTTTTGGAAAATTGGAATAACCTTTCAGCTTCATCCTACTGAACAGATAAGCCAGATGTAGAATGTGCGGTAGGATGAATAATTGGAAGACTGGAGAAGGCTTTAAATGTGAGCTCCAGGATGAACATTAAATTCCATTACAAACTTCTTTTCCCAATGTTCAAGCAAATCACCAAAAATAATATATATCACTCTCAGCATTTCTGAGAATTATTTTTAAAGTTCGATGTGAAATCACTAGGGTTTCCCATCACTTCACTAATGCCTGGCAACCTGGAGGAGGGATCTTTTATGTTTGATCTTTCACTGTCTTCTCCCCCAGGATCTACCGTAGCTGCATTTCACAAAACTATGATTCCTGGGAAATATAGTCAGAGCTGAACATGAATAGGCAGCGCCTTACTTTCAAATAACTGCCCTCTAATGCCGCGTACACACGAGCGGACTTTACGGCAGACTTTGCCCGGCGGACTTTTCGATGGACTTTATGATGGACTTTCTGAATGAACGGACTTGCCTACACACAATCCACCAAAGTCCGTCGAATTCGTACGTGATGACGTACGACCGGACTAAAACAAGGGAGTTCATAGCCAGTAGCCAATAGCTGCCCTAGCGTGGCTTTTTGTCCGTCGAACTAGTATACAGACGAGCGGACTTTTCGACCGGACTCGAGTTCGACGGTTAGATTTAAAACATGTTTCAAATCTAAGTCCGTCCAACTTTGGAGAAAACAAAGTCCGCTGGAGCCCACACACAATCGAATTGTCCGACGAAATCCCGTCCGCCGGGCAAAGTCTGCCGTAAAGTCCGCTCGTGTGTACGCGCCATTAGCCATGCAGAGCTGTCAGGAACACTGATGATTGCATATGATGTCCATCAAAAGGTAAGAAGGTGCATAGGTGGGACAGACTGGGGAGCATCACAAAAAAGTTCAACCAATCACAGGCACCTCTGATATGAGGATGTCAGCAGTTGCCTACAAAATTATATAAAGGGTGCTGAATAGTCACAAGGAAAAAGTTGCACTGACCCACATCCCTAAATATAAATGAATAAAGAAGGTTCCTCCTATGCCGCGTACACACGAGCGGAATTTCCGTCCGAAAATCTTGGATGGTTTTTCCTGACCGAATTCCGCTCAAGTTTGCCTTGCATACACACGGTCACACAAAAGTTCTCTGAACTTTCGACCATCAAGAACGCGGTGACTTACAACGCTACGACGAGCCGAGAAAATGAAGTTCAATGCTTCCGAGCATGCGTCAAATTGTTTCCAAACATGCGTGATTTTTTTGCGCGTCCGAATTGCATACAGACGATCGCATTTTCGGATAGGAACTTTTCGCGACCGAAAAACAGAGAACCTGCTCTCAGTCTTTTGCTGGCTGGAATTCCGCCAGCATAAGACCGATGGAGCATACACACGGTCGCATTTTCAGATGAAAAAGCTCTTATCGGAGTTTTGCTGGCAGCGTTTCCGATCGTGTGTACGCGGCATAAGTGGGACTTTTAAGGGGGAGTGAACAACTATACGATCACAAGGAAGTACAAAAAAATATATAATTTTAATTGATCAGGGTTAAAAGGATAAAGTACAATACATAAAAATATATATACTGGATGCAGGTACAGATGTATGCAATAAAGTAACAACAGTTGACAACCACCATTGATCTGTTGGAAATATGAGGTGAGCAACAGAGATATCCAACGCGTTTCAAGTTTTACGGTATTGGTTCTTTTCTTCAGGGGTAGGGGGTTGCAACCGAATGTGAATACATCTATAATTAGCAAATGGAAATATGTAAGGATATATATATATATATATATATATATATATATATATATATATATATATATATATATATATATATATATATATATATATGAGAAAAATCATATTAACGGGGATTCACATTACACTGTTATGCATATACTAACCATATACTGTACATTGCATAGACATTGAGAGTATCTTGCATCTAATTAAAGATGCTAAGAACAAACTACAACCAGAAGTCCACCCAGATTCCGGTCCGTATAGATGCCGCTGCAGCCAGGGCGCATTGATGCCCAAAAAAGTTCACCCACAAAGGGCGTCCCGGGGAAGCACCTCTAATTGTCCTTGATGTGTGTTGGGGCGACAAAATCTCTACAAAGACTTTACAAGGGCATTCACATAACCAGTTGCCTGGCTGAAGGGGAAAGGATGGTGGGGATTGTTTTTAGGAACCGGGACATAGATTATGAAAGCCTTGTGGATGTCATCTTCCAACATGGTTTATACAGGCATTGCTGCCATTTTTCTAAAGATGTAGGGAGCTTCAGGTACAGTAAGGGATTGCTTTTTAAGAGTCCAGGCACAGCGCAATGTGTCCATTGAGCACAGGTAAATGCAAGTGTGGCAACCTGCTTCGGCATGCTACATTGCGGTGCATTACATTGCATTTTAACATGGGCTTTTCTCCCCACTTCCTGGAACATGCAAAGGGTCAATGGCAAAATTTGCACTGACCTGCTGTTTTTCATGTATGATGATGCACAAAAAATAGGGCACGTTTTACACCACGTACCAGCATCTAACAGTGCAACACACTAGTGTAAACTACTACCAATCACACCGTATTATTTACAGGTCCTTGTGTTGGCAAATGCTGCAAAAAATGTGCCAACCCAACTGGTGTAAATGGAACTTAAACACTGTAATGAAAATTCTAACTAGAATTCAGTATTAGATGGAACTAACCCATAAAAAAATAGTAGGAGGTAGAGCTTTTTGTCAGAAGAGGTTTTGTGCGTCTCTTCTTTCCTCGTTCCCCTTTGCAGTGCAATGTACTCAACACTCAGCACTCAAGTGCTAAAAATGCATCTAGGTGCTGTGATGATCAAACCCATACCCAATGGCCAAAGAACGATTCCAAACCAGAAGAAGCAGCAGAGGTATGAGAGTGGCATCTGTTTTTAATGTTATATTGTCAATTTTCTATATCTATGTTTAATAAATTAATTATTTTTCCAATAATATTTTGTATTCCTTTTCTGGTACCTATAAAGTCCACTCCAACGTTCCCCTTTTTTCATTAACAGAGACTATTAATCTGTCGGCGCTTAAGGAGAGCAAACCAAGAGGTATGTCTGCCATTATGTGCAAATGTACTATGCATATTTGCACAGTTTGGAAATAGAAGTGCCGCTCAGCCACACTACAGTTCCTT
The DNA here is from genome assembly GCA_037952835.1 of Lithobates septentrionalis. Classification (NCBI taxonomy): domain Eukaryota; kingdom Metazoa; phylum Chordata; class Amphibia; order Anura; family Ranidae; genus Lithobates; species Lithobates septentrionalis. The sequence goes on from JBBDGP010001041.1 coordinate 699,833, forward strand.
TAAGTCATTTGGGGATAGGTTAGGGAGACGAAAGTGGGCAAAATAGAAAAGCTAGAGAGTGTAAGATGGCAAGGCTCAATGAGGATATAGTGATATAATGAAGACAGAGAATAAAATGATAGTAGAGAAAAGTATATCTATGTTATTATTATATATTTTTTTGTATTATTATTTTACAGGTTTTATATAGTGCCAACAGTTTGTGCATCGCTTTACAATATAACGGGGGAGAGTACAATTTCAACACAGTTCAACACAGAAGGAATAGGAGGGCCCTGCTCATGCAGCTTACAATCTAAGGGGAGGGGGAGGTGGCACAAAAGGTAATAGCTGCAGGGGATGATCTGATGGAGGCAACTCAAGTACAGTTTTTTAGGTGGAGGTGGGATAGGCTTACCTGAATTAAAGAGTTTTCAAGGATCGCCCAAATGTGGACATGGTAGGAGCTGACTGGTTCCAAAGGGTGGGAGAGATTCTGGAAAGGTCCTGGTGGTGAGCATGGGAGGAGGTATCAAGGTTGCTAGAGAGTATGATGTCTAGGGAGGAGAGGAGAGGATGATTTTGGCGATTTCTGCAGATGAGGTTGGTTATGATATATTAGGTTAACCTCCCATGCCCGAGGTCTAATTTCTCCTTACTTTATTCATCTCCTTCTTCCCAAACCAACAACACTAAACCTCCTATGCTCTCTTGGAAGGAGGATAGTGAAACTCCAGACTTTTTGTATTTCCACTCTTTCCCCCCACGCAATCACCTGAAGCTGAAGCCACCACTATTTTTTTTTAAATTCCCTAAATCAGTGTTTCTCAACTTTTTTTCAATCAAGGCACCCTTTAAAATTCTGCACAAGGCACCCCTCTAAAGTGTAAAAAATTAAACCAATAGTTTTACATATGCCAGAAACATCCGCACACAGAGGACACCCAACATTAAAGGTAACGTCATTGGTTGTTAGAACGCCGGTGTAATGGTGCACAATGAAATCCTGTGGCTTTGTGTAACTAAAAGGTAGGCTTGATTCATACAATTTTTGGTCAATTTTTAGGAATTTTGCCAAGGCACCCCTGAAGAAACCTGACAGCACCCCAGGATGCCTGGACACCCTGGCTGAAAAAGGCTACTCTAAATGCATACCCTATAAACCATGACCAGTCCAGTAATATATTGGAATCTTCCACTTCTCCTCCACTGGTCCTTCCTCCTGGACTCATGTAATGATTTGTGAATGGAACCCTGTTCAGGAGTATTATAAGCTCGGGCTTGATGATGTGCCCCTCAGGGGCCATGTCCATGACAGCCTTGGCTTACCGAAAGTGGGTTGGAAGATGCTGGGTATTATTCAACTGTAAGAGGACCAACACTGAATCGGAGAGCAGTAAGTCTGTGGTGGACAATGCTGGAGAAGAGTTGAGTATTGCAGCCACAGTAATCATATCCCCTATTTGACATAGATATAGGTGGATATTCACTATCACCTTTTTATAGTCTCATGTTGCGCAGCTTTTTCTTTTTGATATTTGTTATACTTTACTCTTCTAGATGGCTGCTTTTTAAAAATGTTGTAAAATGGTGTAGTTGGCCGTTAGGTTCATATATGGGTGTTGGAGACAGTTGTGATGTAATCTACTTCATATCCCACTGACGGAAGGCATAGTTATGAAATTACAATATTCCAAACACAGAATACAATAAGAAGCTAGTCATATAGTTCTTACAGCACTCAAAGAAATTCTATCCAGCTCGGAGGAAAATGTAGAAATGAACACAAATCCTAACCTTAATTCATCATAATACAAAAAAACAAAACAAAGTCTAGTTAATCCAAGGGTTAATGGACTAATTTTATACTACACCCCCATCAAATCATCTCCCGCATCTATTACCTTTTATACCACCACCCCCTCCCTTTAGAATGTAAGCTCTACGAGCAGGGCCCTCCTGTACCTTCTGTATTGTAATTGTGCTGCCCCCCCTCAACATCGTAAAGCGCTGCGTAAACTGTTGGCGCTATATAAATCGTGTATAATAGTAATAAAAAATACTAATATTTAATTGACCCGACTAAAAACTTGGCCCAAACTTCCTTCAGACAAATTATCTGCCGGTGATGAATGGAAAACTCCTCTCCCAGTTTGATGGCGTGTTTCAAGCCATACATAATAATAAGTAATTTTGCATTGCGCTGCCTCCATAGCCAGGTCATATTTTGCCCCGGGAAAGCGCGTTAATCAAGCTTGTCTATATGAGATATTATCTCAATAAAAGGCCTCGCTCAGGAATAAAGTGCTCATGAGTCCAGCTTAGATTTGTGGCAGGTGTTCCGACGATACAAATGATTCACCAGGCTGCAAACATCTGGAAAGCAAAGCAATTAGCACGTTGGAGCGTGCTCACCTTCCTAGCCTATCCATTATTTATTGCCGTGGCGTAATATCAAAAGTTTTGGTCCAGTGTGGGACCTTCATCAGGATTAATGAATCTTGGAAAGTTTCTGCGGAGGATTTAAATAGGCTACTCCAGACAAAAGGAATATAAAAGTGTTTTGTAACAGCTATAACTGCATTCCTGTGAAGATTTAATCTTCTGTGCAGACAGTACATAATGAACCGTTGTTTTAACTTGAAGAGGGTGCCACTAGCCAGGAATCTTTGGGGGGGGGGGGGGTACAACCTCACCCCCTGAAATCTTTCCACCCTTGAGGAGCTTTAGTTTTCTTAAAGTGGACCGTTGAGTAAATGGAAGGTCTGTTTTTTTTTTGCTATCTGCAATCAGCAAAGCTTATAACCCTGCTGTTTGGAGACCTCTAGCTCTGACTCGGCAGTGGTTGCATTGGACCTCTGCAGTGAGACCAGCTTTGAAATGAAACCTGGTTGATCCTTTATAACCCCTGCTATAGTATTTAGCAGTGAAAAAGTTGAAAACGAGTACCATATTTATTATTGTATATGCCAGCCATTCTCAACCACGGGTCTGTGAATGAATGATTTGTAAAGCGCTGCAAATGAGAACTGAATCACCTCAAGGCTCTAGATGCATTCTCTGTTGTCAGCTTCTTAGAAAAGGAAGGTCTTTAGTTTTTTCCTGAAGGCCTGATGGTTTTCTTCCATGCGGATGTTGGTTGGAAGAGCGTTCCATAGCCGAGGTCCTTGGACTGCGAATCTTCGTTCTCCCTTTGTTTGTAGTGGTATTTGGGAATGATAAGGAGGTTTTGGTTAGCTAATCGAAGACTGCGATTAGGTGTGTAGTGTTTTATTTTCTCCCGGAGATATAGTGGAGCGTTTCCTTGTATGCATTTGTGGGTGAGGCAGAGGGTCTTGAATGTAATCCGATTCTTTACGGTTAGCCAGTGTAGGCTCTTTAGGGATGGGGAAATGGATTCCCAGGGTTTTTTTCCTGTTAACAGTCTTGCCGCCGTGTTTTGGATGAGTTGCAAGCGCGCAAGCTGATATTGGGGTAGTCCTACGTAGAGCGAATTTGCGTAGTCGAGTCGGGAATTGATTGTTCCCACAACTGCCGCTTTGTCCTCTTCTGGGATGAAGGGGATGAGTCTACGTAGCAGGCAGAGGAGATGGTGGGATCCGCTAACTACTGATCCTATTTGTGCATCCATTATCATTCCTGAGTCAAAGATGACTCCGAGACTCTTGGCTTTGGTGCTTGGAGAGATGGTCTGTCCGAGGATGGTGGGAGGTGTCCACGGAGTCTTAATTTTGGAATTTTTGTTAGCGTGTAGGAGAAGAAGTTCTGTTTTTGATCCATCCGTTGAGTTTGAGGGAGCTAATGGTCATCCAGTCATCTATTAAAGTGAGGCATTTCTCTAATTGCTGATGAAGGTCTTTTTGTCCGGTGATGCGAAGGTAGAGTTGGGTGTCATCAGCGTATGAGTGTAAGCAGAGGTCCGTTTTCCTGATAATATTGAGAAGTGGTCGGATGTAGATGCTGAATAGCACTGGTGACAAGGGTGAGCCCTGAGGGACTCCACAGGACTCCTAAGGTTCCTCCAGAGGTTGCTAGGGGGTTCCTGGAGATGTGCCTTATTGACCTACCATGTGATGGTGTCTGCATGGTTCAATGCAACTTAGCAGAGCCAGTGGCTTGACACCAATGGTCTTTTTGCTCTCTATAAGGGTAGTATTATGACCACCAGTGTAAGGGGGGGCATTCTTCCCACTGACCACCAATGTAAGAGGCATTTTTCCCGCTAACCCCTAATGAAGTGGTTTTAGTAGAGGTTCCCTGAGACCTGAAAATTAGTTCAAAGGTTCCTCTGGGATGAAAAAAAGGTTGAGAAAGGCTGGTATGTGCAATCTGACTGCATCACAGTAATAAATAGTGAAGATTAATCTGGGTTTTAATAGTTCCCAATAATGAAGATAGCCATTACTACTCTAAGAATGCTGGCAAGCTTTCCAGAACCTATACAAAAAGCCAGTGCTTTAGCGGATCAACATTTAGGTATGCTGGATTGTTAAAACTGGCAGATTGCAATATTATCCATTCCACATGCACACTATTCAATAGGAGTATTTGAAAAAAAAAAAATAAGAGAGTTTCCTTTAGTCCTGTTCATCCAGGGAGAATCTGAATTGCAGAAAAGAATTTCCGGAGACGCAGAAAAGGGTTTTGAAAGTTGTGCTGAAATGGAGAGCAGAGGCAGCTTAAAAAGTGACTTTTATCTGACAGCCCATCAATCATATTTCAGACTCTTCAAAGTGTCTTTCAGAGCCGTGTCCCAATTTGGACTCCACTGTCTGGACGTCCTCTGCACTTGTCTATGGGCGATTTGCAGCCTGACTGCCAATGGCCCAGTAGCATCTCTTGAAATAGGGCATAATGTAATGCATCAATTCAGAATAGGAGAGTATAACTGTATGACCTTGATTCTACCCTCACCGCTAGATAGCCATTATTGCTAAAGAGGACAATGAACAGCCATTTATATTCATCAACATATACAGAAGTATAGTTTGGTAATAGACAGTCCTGTAACTATGTGTGATTGGGCCCCACAGCAAAACCATTAAGGGGCCATCCTGTATCTCTTAAACAAATCTAGTGATACACAATACATTAATTCTCAACCACAGTTTGGTGGAACCCTAGGGATCCTCCAGAAGTCGTTGGAAGTTCCTTGAGCAGCGAGTACCAGAAGGCTGGATCTTCTGCCCGATGGTACCCCACAGTTGCTGGGCCAATATCCCTTTTCTGGGGACATTCTTTCTACTGAGCACTAATGGAAGTAAGCCTCTTCCAACCCCACTGACCACCAAAGATAAATGGGCACATTTTCACTGATCACAACGTATGGGGGCTAAAAATTATCAAGTTTGTGTGTCAAATGCTCTAGGTACACTAGGTTTCTTATTGTATAGGCATTTAATATGTTTGCAACTTAATGATCATGCTGTGACCTGTAAATATAATTATTTGTAGCAAGGGTTCCCTGAGACCTGAGCAAGCAGCAGCACAAGCAGCCAATCAGGTCATGTGCTGAAAAGGATCATGCTGATAGGAGGAGAAAGCAAAGTGATAGAAAGATGGGTTCTTCACTGTGCTGCTTCTTCTTTCACTGTCCAGTCACAGGATGGGTAGGGTCCATGAAGACCTGGCTCAGAGGAAGTGGGTTGAATAATGTTGGCCATAAGGACATTTTGTAGAGGAAAAGAAATACTGCTAGGGAAATTTCTGGATTGAAAATAAGTATTGCAACAAAAGCTGCTTCAATGCTATTGCTAAATCTCTGTCTAGCCAGACAACTCTGGGCACCGCCTGTGGCCCCTATACTAGACTTACCGGACTGCTATGGCTATAGTTATATCCTCGGTGACATACATTAAAGTGGACCACACCGTTTGCTCAGCTTTCAACATACAGCCAAGTATTATGCCGGCAGTGTATGGGAGCGAAAGGCAGAAAAAAACATACCTACAAGCTGTAAAGAGCAGGTCCCAGTAGAGGGATAGGTGCATACATAAAACTTCACATTCTTTTTGGTGTCAAAAGCCATCCCAAGAACTACTCTATTGAACTTCTACAAAGATGGACAAAACGAAACCTACTTTTTCTAGATTAGGTAAGTTCACAACTCTTCTTTTATGTCTCTGCCTGTATGATTACAGTAGATTAAGGGCCAATTTACACTGTTGCACTGCGTTGCGTCAAGGCAGCATATCCATTTTGCCAATCCACCAAATGCACCAGAAAATGAGCATGTGCTATTTTCTCTATAACAGTGCTATGCACATCTGTTGGCAAGGTGCATTGGGGTGCTATTCAGAATGAAGGGCACTGCGTCGTGCCAAAGTGTATAACACACATTACTGCAGCATGGGGCCTTAAAGCAGCCAATGTCCTGGCATGAATACTGTAGCTAAGGAGAAGAAGACAGTAACAATGTGTAAGCTCTAATACCATGCGATATGGAGCTTACATGCAGTTTGGTCTCCCAAACCTGGTGGAGGCAGGAAGCATATCACAGTTCAGTATAAGTGGGTTGGAGAGGGAGTTAGGATTTTAAGTGACTCTATCTCTTTAAATTTGTAGCCAGAAAACCTTCTTCAAGCAACAACATACTCTACATGAAGAGGATTTGTGTGAAAACATGCTCACCAGACATCCACTGCAAAAATCTGTAAAAAAAGCCATCCACATCTCTGCCTCAAAGTACAACACCAACTAAAAATATCACTCAGACTGTCCACTTCACTCATCAAAATACCTCCTGCTCCCTAGCTCCCTTGTTCCCTCCTCCATGTTCTTCTCCTGGACATCTCCAGAGCCTCTCCCGTCCTCTGGAACAGCAAAGCAATCTATAACTCTTCCCCTAACTACACTGCCCACCGCATCTCAAAATATCACCCAACCTGTCCTCCTCATTCCTCTCAGACCTTTATCTCCCTTGTCACCTCCTCCCATGCTCTCCTCCAAGACTTCTTGGAAAATACTGCATACAATGAGCAATGCTAGCCAGATATCCACTGTAAGTCTGTAAGAAAGCCATCCACATCTCTGCCCCAACCTATGTCACCAACTCAAAATAAAACTCTCAAACTGTCTACTTTACTCCTCCCAAGACCTCCTGCTCCCTAGCTCCCTTGTTCCTTCTTCCATGTTCTCCTTCAGGACATCTCCAGAGCCTCTTCTATTTTCTGGAACAACAAAACCATCTACAACTCTTCCCCTAACTACATTGCAAACCGCATCTTAAAATATCACCCAACCTGTCCTCTTTATTACTCTCAAGAACTCTAGATCCATTATCACCTCCTCCCATGCTCTCCTTAGAGACTTCTTGGAAAGCAAAGCTACTGCATACAATAAGCAATGCTAACCAGACATCCACTGTAAAGTCTGTAAGAAAGCCATCCACATATCTGCCCCAAGCTTTGACACCATCTCAAAATATCACTTAAACTGTCTACTTTACTCCTCCCAAGACCTCCTGCTCCCTAGCTCCCTTGTTCCTTCTTCCATGTTCTCCTTCAGGACATCTCCAGAGCCTCTTCCATTCTCTGGAACAACAGAACCATCCACAACTCTGCCCCAGCTACATCACCATCCTCATCTCAAAATGTCACCCAAACCGTCCTCTTCCCTCCTCCCAACACCTCCTTGCTCCGTCTCCCATGCTTTTCCTTAGGACATCTCTAGAGTCTATCCCATCCTCTGGAACAGGGGTCTCCAAACTATGGCCCTCCACTTGTTCAGGAACTACAATTCCCATCATGCCTAGTCATGTCTGTGAATTTCAGAGTTTTACAATGCCTCATGGGACATGTAGTTCCGCAACAGCTGGAGGGTCGTAGTTTGGAGATCCTTGCTCTGGAACACATCCCTACCCCAATCTGCCCAGCTATCCCCTATTCTATCTGCCAGAAAACTCACTTCTTCAGGGAAGCCTATCCCACCTCTACCTAACAACTGTACTTTTACTTTCTCCATCAACTCACCCCCACACAAGTATTACCTTTTGTATCACTTGACGTTCCTTTTTTTTAGAGTGTAAGCTCTGACGAGCAGGGCCTTCCTAACTCTCTTGTCTTGAGTTGTATTGTTACTATATTGTCTCCTTTTATTTGCAAAGTGCTGCTTTTGGTGCTTTATAGATCCTGTATAATAATAACTAGAGCAGACGATGGTATCCTGATTACTTTAGTTGAATCTGACAATTTTGGCTCAGATTCCACTTCCGTCAATGTTGTCCCGAATGTTATACAAAAACTTTTCACAAGCAGGCCTGCATAGCTATAGATGGCCGAAATCTGGATAATCAGCTTTTCTGCCAAACGAAGCACAAAAGGCAGACACAGATAAGCAGCTTGTCTCATGGCTTATTTATTGCGGATTTATTACTGACCCTTCTGATAAAGCCATGAAGCCTCCATCAGCTCAATGTCTTTTTCACTTCCTATTATTTGTTACACGCCATCTTATTCCCCCCCCCCCCCCCCCCCCCCCACAAGGAGGAAGTGTCATCAATCTTGTGATAAAAGTTAAAAATAAAAAAAAAGAGAGATCACTTTCATTAAGTGCGCAGATCAGAGGAAAATGAGATCAATTATCACACCTTTTTATTCTAATTAACCAAACAGGCAGGGCATTATTCCATATACCCTATCAGTTTCCTCCATTCGACCTTCACTCAGTAGCCTTGTCGTTTAGCAAGGAGCCATTGAACAAGAAAGGTTTAAATCACCTCGCATGACGCTGTAGACAGCCACAGTGCCAGGATTCTGAGTAGTCAGAGGACAAATGCAATAAATTAGAAACAAAAATCAATTAAAAAAAAAGATTCACATCCAATATCCCGGAGTGATATATAGCCACCGAAGGTTTTCTCTGCAGTCGGATTTCCAGAGAAAATAGCAAAAACATAAATTATTTTTTTTAAAACTCTTATTTTCCATTGCTGTACTGCCACTAATGATTTGACTGAAGCCGCTGACAGCTCTGCATTCAATATAATAAATTTACAACCAATCAAAAAATACCATGCTGGGTTTTAATGCATCTATCACGGTTTTAAGACGCTGTCACGCTGATGACACAACAATATTTATGATTGCTCTGATAAAAATAAAACTTTTAAGTGTCAGTCTCAAAACTTCTCACCAGGACTGAAAAGATTTTTTTTTTTTACTTTTCTTTTTATGGTTGTTTGTTTTGGTGGGATTTTGTGAGCTTACATGCTGTCAAATAAAAGGGGACATTTATACAACCCAGGAAGGAAAATGGCAATTTTCAGTGCTAAGAAAACACAATCTGGCTAATTATTTACCATGCAGAACAGTAAGGAGTGCTCAGTGGGACATTAGAAATATAATGACCTTCAGAAATAATATATAGACTTCCAGAAAAACACGCAAGATACAAACAAGTCTGGATTTTGAGCTAGGTTTTATAAAAAGCCCAAATATATACATAAAAAAAAAAACATTATAAATACACACACATATATATAGATATATAGATAGATAGATAGATAGATAGATAGATAGATAGATAGATAGATAGATAGATAGATAGATAGATAGATAGATCAATATCTATCTATCTATCTATATAGATATATAGATATAGATATATCTCTATATATATATACAAACAGTATCTCACAAAAGTGAATACACCCCGAATATTTTTGTAAATATTTTATTATATCTTTTCATAAGCCATTTTCCCTCCCTGGTGTCATGTGACTCGTTAGTGTTACAAGGTCTCAGGTGTGAATGGGGAGCAGGCATGTTAAATTTGGTGTTATCGCTCTCACTCTCTCATACTGGTCACTGGAAGTTCAACATGGCACCTGATGGCAAAGAACTCTCTGAAGATCTGAAAAAAAGAAGTGTTGCTCTACCTAAAGATGGCCTAGGCTATAGGAAGATTGCCAAGAACCTGAAAGTGAGCTGCAGCACGGTGGCCAAGACCATACAGCGGTATAACAGGACAGGTTCCACTCAGAACAGGACTCGCCATGGTCGACCAAAGAAGTTGAGTGCACGTGCTCAGCGTCATATCCAGAGGTTGTCTTTGGGAAATAGACGTATGAGTGCTGCCATCATTTCTGCAGAGGTTGAAGTGGTGGGGGGTCAGCCTGTCAGTGCTCAGACCATACACCGCGCACTGCATCAAATTGGTCTGCATAGCTGTCATCCCAGAAGGAGGCCTCTTCTAAAGATGATGCACAAGAAAAACCCGCAAACAGTTTGCTGAGGGCAAGCAGACTAAGGACATGGATTACTGGAACCATGTCCTGTGGTCTGATGAGACCAAGATAAACTTATTTGGTTCAGATGGTGTCAAGCGTGTGTGACGGCAACCAGGTGAGGAGTACAAAGACAAGTGTGTCTTGCCTACAGTCAAGCATGGTGGTGGGAGTGTCATGGTCTGGGGCTGCATGAATGCTGCCGGCACTGGGGAGCTACAGATCATTGAGGGAACCATGAATGCCAACATGTACTGTGACATACCGAAGCAGAGCATGAACCCCTCCCTTCGGAGACTGGGCCGCAGGGCAGTATTCCAACATGATAACGACCCCAAACACACCTCCAAGATGACCACTGCCTTGCTAAAGAAGCTGAGGGTAAAAGTGATGGACTGGCCAAGCATGTCTCCAGTTCAAACCCTATTAAGCATCTGTGGGGCATCCTGAAATGGAAGGTGGAGGAGCGCAAGGTCTCTAACATCCACCAGCTCCGTGATGTTGTCATGGAGGAGTGGAAGAGGACTCCAGTGGCAACCTGTGAAGCTCTGGTGAACTCCATGCCCAAGAGGAATAAGGCAGTGCTGGAAAATAATGGTGGCCACATAAAATATTGACACTTTGGGCCCAATTTGGACATTTTCACTTAGGGGTGTACTCACTTTTGTTGCCAGCAGTTCAGACATTAATGGCTGTGTGTTGAGTTATTTTGAGGGAACACCAAATTTACACTGTTATACAAGCTGTACACTCACTACTTTACATTGTAGCAAAGTGACATTTCTTCAGTGTTGTCACATGAAAAGATAGAATAAAATATTTACAAAAATGTGAGGGGTGTACTCACTTTTGTGAGGTACTATATATATTGTGTGTAATTCAGTGGAGGAATAATTTTAGGTGTTTTGGGATATTCAGTCACTTGCATGCCTAGAAAACTGCCCAGAGTTGCAACAGCTTTCAAATACACAGTAGAGAGTTGAGCTTGGAGCAGTGGCTCCCATGCATAACATTATCAGAAGACGCACTTTTTACATTTTTTTTCTTCTTCATCTGATTATTATCAGGGCTTTTTTTCAAAGAAAATAGGTGCAAGAACCCCCTCCCACTTCCAAGTCACCCCTTGTTTTCACCCCTACCCACCTCTGAGCACCGTCCCGTGGCTCCACCCCCTATCCAGCCCCAAGTACCACCTCGTTTAGAGAATTCAGAACCAAGCATCATTTTGTAGTACTAAGCAATTTGTATGGAGTTTGTTAAAGTGGGGTTCCACCCAAAAAACAAAACTACCTGTAAAAATTCTAAAAAAAAAAAAAACATTTGGATATTTTTTTTTTTCACTTACCTCTAAATGCCTGTTGCTAGGTGGTCCCTCGTAGTCTGCCTGTTCCTTAGCCTGGGCTGGTGACATCACTTCCTCCTCGGCACAGGAAGGGCTCCGCTCTGCTCCCTCCCTCCTGTCAATCATCTGGGACCCATTACAGGTCCCAGGTGATTGAGCGGCCAATCACGGCGCGCGGCGCAGCTCGCGCATGCGCAGTGGGTGCCAGGCTGTGAAGCCACAGCCCGGCGCCCACAGTTGAAATGCCGGCGCCGACGAGCGGAGGGGGGAGACGAGCGGGGCTTCGATCCCCCGCATCGCTGGACCCAGGGACAGGTGAGTGTCCAATTAAAAGTCAGCAGCTGCAGTATTTGTAGCTGCTGACTTTTAATTTTTTTTTTTTTTTTTGACGGCCCCCCTGGGTGGAACTCCTCTTTAATGATAACAGGAAAAGCAGCAAAATAGATCCCCCCCCCAGCAACAACAGATCTCCCCCCAAAGAACTAAAGACCGCTACATCAAAATACTACTCCAGTACCAACAGATCCACCCCAGCAGCCAGCATCAATTGACTGTCCAGCAGCCAGCAACAACTGACCCCTCCTCAACAGTAGATCTCTCCCAGCTACAATTGATCCCCCTCCCCCCAGCAACAATAGATCCCCTCAGCAACAATAGACACCCCCCCCCAGGAAATAATAAATCTCCAGCAACAATAGCCCCCCCCATGACAAAATACCTCCAATTACCAATAGATTGACTCCAGCAACAATGGACCCCGACCAGTAACAATAGACCCCCCACCAGCCAGCATCCATAGACCCCTCCTGCCGAAAGCAACAACAGACCCCTTCCTCAACAATAGATATCTCCGAGCAATAATAGACCTCCCCTGCAACAACAGATCCCCACCGCAATAATAGACTCTTCAGCACACCCCACCACACCTTGCCATTACATGCATTCAGTGTTGAAAGAGCCGATCCCTTGCGTTCCCGATGAAAAAAAAAACCTTGATTAATATTATTATTATTATTTTTAATTTATATTACTACTTATAATAATAATTATTTTATTGTTACCATTTTTATTTATTTAATATTTTAATTGTATCAGACAATTACAATGTTAAACAGAAGCACACTGCCATTGACAGGCTGCAGTAGCTTTTGCAAGCTGAAACTATTTGTTCTCAATTAATCTTCAACTCATATGTGATCTATTTGCCATAACTGATGTAGTAATTACATGAGCTGCTAACCTTCTACACTAATATTGTTAAACCCTGCTATTGCTATCTCTGTCTTAGCTGAAGACACAAAGACATCCAGCAATGATAAATAAATACCAACTAATAGTGCAGCGCTATTTAAATGAACTTATATAGCGGAATGCTTACATAATCTTAAAACCTCTGTTGATGTGCTATACCAAATTGATAGACCCAAATCTATTAAGCGCTCAGTGCAACAAAAAGTCATCGATCGTGTGTCTCCAAATGAACTCTGGAAAAAATGTACACAAATACAGATATAAAATGTATGCTAAATAATAATAAATAATAATGTATAATAAATTAACAACAACAATAATAATAATAATAATAATAATAATAATACTAATAATAGATATAAAATGTATATATAAATATATAAAATTATACTGATTTCATGATGATCTAACTCTCATGCCCACAGCTGAACACACACATTTGTCCAGAAGGCTGACCCTCATGGTCCTTCTTCATAAGCTAAAATACCTCCCAGATTTGTAACCAATAGCTCATTTCCTAAATATCAGGAGATAGGACAGGTTCTTGATCACATGATTGCTTTGGTAGCCTGTGATTGGCTATTGGCTGTGATCAGTCCCTGTACAGTCTGCCCTTGTTGTTTCTCCTCTTGGATGGAGAAGAAGATACACTGTATTTTTTTCCCCTTGCTAGAAGAGAAGATTTAAAAAAAAAAAAAAAATGTGTAAAAATAAATATTTATATAAACATAAAATAGCTAAATTATGGTTTGATTTAGTTCGGTGTCAGGATTTGGATCAATGATAGTATCAGAGGTCATGGTCAGGGTGAACAGTCAGATTCAGTGTGCTATAGGTAGGATTTAAATGAAAGAATTTTATAGTTAGTGTCAGTGTGTTTTATGTAGAATTGAAAAAAAAAAAAGTGAAATGGACACTATTGATTCTTGGCCCCAATACTGTATGGGTAAAAAAACATCAAATACTGTAACATATACATATGTGGTATCCCCCTGCGACCATCAGGAGAATTTGTTTTGGGTTGTTCTTTGGTGGTAGGTTACAGGAGTAGCATGAAATAGACAGCTAAATTTCAAATAATGATTTTTTTTACCTTTTTGGGACAGTTTTCTTTTGATAATAAAAACAATCAGAAGATTTCCAATACTGATGAGCACCAAATGAAACTCCAATTTGCCCTAAAACTAAGCAGTGAAATTCACCTGGATATACTAAGTAGAAGGGTTGATATGTAACACATGCCAAAGTTGTAAAACTTCAGGCATTAGGATTTGCTTTACCCTCTGCCATAAAGGGGTTAAAGCAAAGGTGGTTATTCCAAGTCCTTTACCTCTGCTGTAGGCAACTAGGCACCATTTTATATGTTAGTAGCAATGTGAATTTGTCTTATTGCCTATAGTAGGCAACCTGTGGCCTGGGGATGCATGTGGCCCTTTGACACTCTTTATGCAGCCCTCAGGGCCTCTGCAGACACTAATCTGTTTTCCTATGGCTCTATTATAGCCATCATTTCTAGCAGTTTCATGTAATATGTCTTCAGTTTATGACTGTCTCCTGAAGTATGTCCCTGGTTTCCAACAACTCCTGTAGCATGTTCACAGCCTCTGACCCTCTCTTGTATCATGTACACAGTGTCTGGCCATCTCCTGTATTTTATCCACAGTCTCTGACCCTCTCTTGTATCATGTACACAGTGTCTGACCATCTCCTGTATTTTATCCACAGTCTCTGACCCTCTCTTGTATCATGTCCACAGTCTCTGACCATCTCTTGTATCATGTCCACAGTGGCTGCCCATGTCCTGTATTACATCCACTACAGTATCTGACCATCTCTTGTATTGTGTCCACAGTCTCTGACCATCTCCTGTATTATGTACACAGTATCAGACCATCTCCTGTATTATGCCCAAGGTCTCTGACCATCTCTTGTATCATGTCTGCAGTCTCTGTCCATCTCCTGTACTACATTAACAGTATCTGACCATCACCTGTATTATGCCAAAAATCTCTGACCATATCTTATATTATGTCCACAGTCTCTGACAATCACCTGTATCATGTCCACAGTCTCTGACAATCTCCTGTATCATGTCCACAGTCTCTGCCAATCTCCTGTATCATGTCCACAGTCTCTGACAATCTCCTGTATCATGTCCACAGTTTCTGACCATCTCCTGTATCATGTCCACAGTTTCTGACCATCTCCTGTATCATGTCCACAGTCTATGACCATCTCCTGTATCATGTCCACAGTCTCTGACCATCTCCTGTATTATGTCCACAGTTTCTGAACATCTATTTTACGTTCACAGTATCTGACCATCTCCTGTATCATGTCCACAGTCTCTGAACAGCTCCTGTATTACATCCACAGTATCTGGCCATCACTTGTATCATGACCACAGTCTCTGACCATTTTTTTTATCATGTCCACAGTCTGTGACCATCTCTTGTATCATGTCCACAGTCTGACCATCTCCTGTATTATGCCCAAAGTCTCTGACCAGCTCCTGTATTACATCCACAGTATCTGGCCATCACCTGTATCATGACTACAGTCTCTGACCATCTCTTTTATCATGTCCACAGTCTCTGACCATCACCTGTATTATGTCCACAGTCTCTGACCATTTCTTGTATCATGTCCACAGTCTCTGACCATGTCCTGTATTATGTCCACAGTCTCTGACCATCTCCTATTTTACGTTCCCAGTATCTGACCATCTCCTGTATCATATCCACAGTCTCTGACCAGCTCCTGTATTACATCCATAGTATATCTGGCCATCACCTGTATCATGACCACAGTCTCTGACCATCTCTTTTATCATGTCCACAGTCTCTGACCATCTCTTGTATCATGTCCACCGTCTCTGACCATCTCCTGTGTTATGCCCAAAGTCTCTGACCAGCTCCTGTATTGCATCCACAGTATCTGGCCATCACCTGTATCATGACCACAGTCTCTGACCATCTCTTTTATCATGTCCACAGTCTCTGACCATCTCTTGTATCATGTCCACAGTCTCTGACCATCTCCTGTATTATGTTCACAGTATCAGACCATCTATTATATCATGTCCACAGTATCTGAACATCTCTTGTAGCATGTCTGCAGTCTCTGACCATCTTTTGTATCATGTCCACAGTCTCTGACCATCTCCTGTATTACACCCACAGTATATGACCATCGCCTGTATTATGTCCACAGTCTCTGACCATTTCTTGTATCATGTCCACAATACCTGACTATCTCCTGTATTATGTTTACAGTCTCTGTCCAACTCCTATTTTACGTTCACAGAATCTGACCATCTCCTGTATCATGTCCACAGTCTCTGACCAGCTCCTGTATTACATCCACAATATCTGGCCATCACCTGTATCATGATCACAGTCTCTGACCATCTCTTTTATCGAGTCCACAGTCTCTGACCATCTCTTGTATCATGTCCGCAGTCGCTGACCATCTCCTGTATTATGTTCACAGTATCAGACCATCTATTATATCATGTCCACAGTATCTGACCATCTCTTGTAGCATGTCTGCAGTGTCTGACCATCTCTTGATCATGGTCTTTGAATATATCCTGTTGTGTGCATGTTGTCTCTGGGACTGAATATTCACTGGATTTTATGTGCAGCCCATTGGTGATGTCGGGGACTGCACTTGGGGCCCCGTCCATATCAAGAAAGTTGACCACCACTGGCCTATAGGCTCCCAGGCTGCTGTGCATGCTGCTTGCTATAGGACAAAGAAATGGCAACTGCCCCCACCCATTAACTGACCTTTGCAGCAAGGAGCACATGGAAGTGCAAATGTGTGCAAACTAAACCCCTGTTTTTTTAAGCATACTGTTAAACAGGGTAATTTGGTTGGTTGCAGACTGCTCGGTAAGTTGAGCTAGGAATTTTCTTTGGTTTTCTCTGACTATAGAGGTTTACAGCCATAGGGAAGAGAGGCAGAGGTTCCTATTGGCTGCATTGGAAAGGAAGCACAGGGACAATTTCATGTGGTTCAGGTTCACAATCTTGGATTGAAGTGTTGGGGTTCTGGGTCAGATTTAAAGCGGCTGTAAACCTCAGAGATGAAATATGAACAAAGCATATCCCTCTATAGAGTGCACTTGTAATTTCTGCTTCTTTCCTCTGCTATTAGCATGGATCACTTCTGACAAGTTTTCCTGACACCAAGAGAGAAAAAATGGTGACAGGGGAGGGACCTCCAGCACACAGCCTGTGATTGATAGCCTCAGCTCTGTTCCTGTGTGCTGTGTAAAATGGGGGGTGTGGGGGGAGGGGCGTTGTCCCTTCACTCCAATCAGCTCTCAGAGCTCTCCTCGCTGAGCTCTGCAGAATATAATTTCATCTCTCCACCCTCTTTTTCTCTGACAGCTTGGACAAGCTTTATAAATTCTGGACTTTAAACGGTTGTAGAGAAGAGAAGTCAAACATGTACAACTTATGTAGGAGGATTTGTTTCATCTCTGTATATCACCTGAGGCCAGTCACATCACTGGGTGTGTGTGTAAGGGTTTACAACAACCATGTATCGCTAATAATTGCAGAATGTAAATAGTTTTGTACCTTTTACTCAGCTCTCCCACTCATTTTTATTTTCAATTATTAAAAAAAAAAAAAACGCAATTAAATAGAGACAGATTTTCAGAGGCCCACGTGGACAAGCATTTCTCCCACTGCAGAAGGCAGCAATCAGTTACCTTACCAGGAAAGACAAAGCATAAACAGTAAGACTCACCATATGCATATGACAGATGGTGGCCTTGGAAAGAAATAAAATAGAACTTCTGATTTAAAATATCCTGAGAACAGAACACCTAAAGAGAGCCAGAATGACAAGACAGAAGACGTACAATCACATATGTCAAATAAAACAAACCTATATTTGTAGATGAGTTTTTAAAAATGGCTAAAGCTGAACCTTGGGCACAAATTGCCTTCATTTAAACATACTCCTTAATGGCCACAAAGGATATACTGTAAATCCACCTTTGAAAACGCAGATATTACTTTGTAAGTGCAGCAGTGACATCATCACTGTGTTGTACATAGCCTGTGCAGGGAACAGAGCTGTGGGAGGGGCCCAGCAGGCTCCACCCATTACATATAACTGCAGGAGGGGGCGGCAACAAGACCAGTGACCCGGCACAAGGAGAGAGAGCAGCAGTGACCGGACTTTATTACAGGAAGCTCCTACACAGAGGGAAAGATTGACACTGGATTACTGCACACATCTGGAATAAATACACAAAGAATATGGCCGGAGACATGCAGCTTACGGCATCTATTGCAGTATAATATATGAACCAACCTGCTATGTGATCCCTGCCCTCCCCCGCTGTCATTCATATATACAGCTTAACCCAATTTGGTCTGTATCTGCCTCCTGTGGCCACCTGTTCGGTGGAATTAGCACTTTATTAAGTTTTTTGAATACATTTATGACCTCATTCTAAGTGCTGTTTCAGAAATACAGGAAGGCTGATACCCCATGCAGACAGCATCTCCTGAGGAAGCCCAATACACAGGGCGAAACATGTCGGGATTCCACATTTTGCCGCTTTAAACAAGTTTATGAGCCATATCCTTAGGTTTAAGCTTATGTCTTTTAAAATAAGACTCTGTTTTGAATATATAATACATTTTAAAAATTTTATCTCAACATATTTTTCTTTGGTTTGTTTCTTGCACCGCTTTAGTCCTATCCTTTCTTTGCTCCAAAGAATATGATGAATTTTGAACATGATGGATGTGTGGCTATCAAGCTGGGCCCCCTACTTCAGTCCTTTAACTACTTCAGCCCCGGAAGATTTTACCCCCTTCCTGACCAGAGCACCTTTTGCGATTCGGCACTGCCTCGCTTTAACTGACAATTGCGCGGCCGTACAAAGTTGCACCCAAACAAAATTGACGTCCTTTTTTTCCCACAAATAGACCTTTATTTTGGCGGTATTTGATCACCTCTGCAGTTTTTATTTTTTGCGCAATTAACAAAAAAAGAGCGACAATTTTGAAAAAAAAGCAATATTTTTACTTTTTGCTATAATAAATATCCCCCAAAAATATATGAATAAAATATATAAAAAAAACTAATAAAAAAACTATTTTTTTCCTCAGTTTAGGCCGATATGTATTCTTCTACATATTTTTGGTAAAAAAAAAAAAATCGCAATAAGTGCATATTGATTAATTTACGCAAAAGTTATAGCGTTTACAAAATAGGGGATAGTTTTATGGCATTTTTATTAATCATTTTTTTTTATTAGTAATGGCGGCGATCAGCGATTTTTATCATGACTGCGACATTATGGCGGACAGATCAGACACTTTTGACACTATTTTGGGACCATTTTCATTTATACATCGATCAGCTATAAAAATGCACGGATTACTGTGTAAATGACACCGGCAGGAAAGGGGTTAACCACTAAGGGGCGATGAAGGGGTTAAGTGTGTCCTAGGGAGTGATTCTAACTGTGGGGGGGATGGGCTTCCACTCACATGACAGCGGTCACTGCTCCCGATGACAGGGAGCAGTGATCTCTGTCATGTCACAAGGCAGAACGGGGAAATGCCTTGTTTACATAGGCACTTCCCCGTTTTGCGGCTCCGTGACACGATTGCCGGGACACCGGCGGACATCGAGTCCGCGGGTCCCACGGGCACGGTCACGCGGTATGCGGCAGGCCCGCACGCCTGCTGCCGGCGGCACGTGCGCCCCGATAGTCCAATTAAAGGGGACGTACAGGTACGCCCATTTGCCCACCGCTGCCTTTGTGCCGACGTATATCGGTGTGCGGTGGGCGGCAAATGGTTAAAGTGTATCAAAACCCCAAAACAAAAATATATTGTAATCTACTCAGGGGCGTATTTACTGTGAGGCAAACAAGGCATTTGCCTTGGGTGGCATTTTTCAGGGGGGCGGCGCTTGTACCAGGATGATGCCTGCAGGGAGATCAATATACTGGAGCTATACATATATGTAGGCAGTCACACACACACACATTTTTGAGCTTTAGGGCGAACACCCTAATGCAATAGGCTGTGCACACCTATGGGTATGAGGTATGCATACTTACAAAATTCCAAGCTGAACCAAAGTAACTATGCAATAAAATGTATACCTAAGCTCCAGCTTTAATTCGCTGGCTCGCAACAAGTATTTATTTATTTTTAAGAAGGAGGTCAGCTATGACCTGGGTTCCTTTTAGAAGGGCACGTTGGTCATGATGGGAAAAATCTTCTTTCGGCATATGTCTGCCTTGGAGCCGCTGAATGCTGATAATTCATTATAAGATGGGTTCTTACACCTATTGCATTTAGAGAATTTTACTTTGCATTTGCTTCTCTTTTTCTTTTTTTTTTTTAAGCATCCCACTCACAAAATCTATTCCAGCATGTTTGCACCTGTTAAAAACACCAGCTTATTGATGTTTTTGCCAATTCTTACTGAGAACATTCGTGCATTCAGTGAGGACTCTTATGGCAATTAGACCTGGTTATTTTAGGAACACCTGTCACTTGGAGAAAGTTATCTAAAGTTGCACTTCTTGCCTGGGGGGGCACCGGCGCTGAGTCTGAGCAATGTCACATTGGGGGGGTCCTTTGCAAACTGTCAAGACTGGTGGGTAAGTCAGCACTAATAAAGTACTATACCCACATATTTAAAAAATATACAGGACAAATATAGTTTAAGAAGAACTCACACTGAGAGTAAAGAAATCTTACAATCTTACATTCATTTAATACATAGTCACCCCCTTTCTGTAACCCAACACTTCTTCCCTCAGGGGGACAAGGCTGAATTGCCTGCAGTGATCACCGATAACCCTCCAAATCCTTGCCAATCAGTGTAGGACTGATATCTAATAGGGTGCCCTGCTTATGGAGGAACTGTTTTTTTTTAAAAATTGCCTATAGTTCTATAGGCAATAAAACCCCAAATTCATCTTTTGCAGTTGAAAGCATTCAAAACGCCAAGAATATGTTCACTTTTCAAAAAAAGCGCAGTTGACAGCCAGGTAAACCGGAAGTGATGTCATCGCGTTCGTGTTACCATAGCAGAGACCCGATCAAAGCTGATTCTGGCTCTGTATGGGTCTCCAGCCAGCCGGGCGGATTTGCCGGCTGGTAGCTCGAGTCTCCCGGTGGGACGGATGAGCCCGAGTAAGTCGCGGAGGGCGGCAGGAGGGGGGGGGGGGGACGTCCCCTTCCGCTGCTTGTAATAGCAACTGAGTGGCGAGTTACCCGCTCTGGTTGCCATTACAAGAGAACTGACCGTCGGCCCCAAAAAATGGTACCAGGTTGATGCCTGCAGCTGCACCCATCCTCCCAACACAACCACTTGAAGTCCAATGGCGTTCCAGGTACGTGATTTGGCAGCAAGTGGTTCATTTCATATCATAGCCTGCCTTTTTTGTGGACCAAGTGGTGTCAGCCCTGCCCATTGTCTTTTGTTAATTTACACAATCACACCGATTTATTCTCATAGCTACAGCATAGGCACTAATTGATGTACAGTATCAGCGCTGAGTTCATGGTTGGGTTTACACACACTTTAAAGACAAACAGCAGTCTGCTCACATAATTTGTAATAAAAACATCTTTGCCATTCTGCAGCTTCCCTCCAACCACTTTGCATATTATTTTATATATACTGCGATTCTGTACTTGCCAAATATGCTGAAGAAATCTCCCTCTGTTAAGTGCGGCTGCAACCATTTTAACTGTGGGCAGCTGAAGCTGCTGCCTGTTCACTTCCTGGATTTACACAGACACACACCTCCAGGTCTGCAGCTCTCATTGGCCCTCTTATGACTCCCCCCCCCCCCCCCCTTCCTGGCAAACTCTTACGAGAGTGGGCTGTATGAGGTATTTACTGGCAGAGAAAAAATGTTTTACTATCCAAAGTTAACCGCTTGCAGACCGCCGCACACAGATATACATTGGCAGAATGGCACAGGCAGGCAAATGGGCATACAGGTACATCCCTTTAAATTTGCCGCCTTTCAGGGCGCACGCACGCCGCGCACCGCGGGAGCGTGCCCGAGGGTCCCGGGAACTCGATGTTCTCCGGCAGCCCGGGATTGCGGTGTGGAGAGGTAGAACGAGGAGATGTAAACAAGGCATTTCCCCGTTCTGCCTTGTGTTATGACAGAGATCTACTGCTCCCTGTGATCGAGAGCAGTGATTGCTGTCATGTCCTAGGTAGCCCCTCCCCCCACAGTTAGACTCACTCCCTAGGACACACTTAACCCCTTCATCACCCCCTGGTGGTTAACCCCTTCCCTGTCAGTGTCATTTACACAGTAATCAGTGCATTTTTATAGCACTGATTGCTGTATAAATGACAATGGTCCTAAAATAGTGTCAAAAGTGTCCGATGTGTCCGCCATAATGTCACAGTCATGACAAAAATCGCAGATCCAAGCCATTGCTAATAAAAAAAAAAAAAATGAAAATGCCATCTATCCCCTATTTTGTAGACGCTATAACTTTTGCGCAAACCAATAAATATACGCTTATTGCGATTTTTTTTACCAAAAATATGTAGAAGAATAAATACCGGCCCAAACTGAGGAAGAAATTAGTTTTTTTATATATTTTTGGGAGATATTTATTATAGCAAAAAGTACAAAATATTGTGTTTTTTCTAAATTGTCGCTCTTTTTTTGTTTATAGCGCAAAAAAAAAACAAAAAAAAAACGCAGAGGTGATCAAATACCACCAAAAGAAAGCTCTATTTGTGGGGAAAAAAAAGACGTCAATTTTGTTTGGGAGCAACGTCGCACGACCGCGCAATTGTCAGTTAAAGCGACGCAGTGCCCGAATCGCAAAAAGTGCTCTGGTCAGGAAGGGGGTAAAAAGTGGTTAAAACAACAAGGGCAGAAGTTTTAATAGATGGAAAGATAAAAAAAAAAAAAATGACTAAAGTTCCACTTTAAAACAAGTTTGGGGCTTACATGCACTTTAAACAAGAGAGTGGAAAACCCAATCACTAAATCTCATATAAGCCTAAAAATATTACTGTGATTTTAAAAGCCATTTTCAATATTTATTTTTTTTCACGTTTGTAGCTTTCAGTATAGAACAGCTGGTGGGTTACAGAACAAACTGGTTTTGCAATAAACGAGTACAGTCGTTTAATTGGCTTCCTCGCAAACCGACCCCAGCACTGCGCGAGTTGTCAGCACTACATCAAAAGATAAAATAAATAGAAATGCAACTTTTTTTTTTTTTATTTGGTTATTGAATTCCCAGGTCAGTACTTCCACTTCAAGGCTTTCACGGAACAAAAGCAAACCATACTCTTTTCAGCAAAACAAAAATCCAGCCACTTCCACGTCAGGAAAAAAGCTACTATTTAATGTTGTAATTGCTACATTTATCCTAAGATTTGCTGTTAATTGTCTATTGATGCATTTTCAAATATTTAATACTGAGAAAAGGAGAGTGCCTAAATAACCCGCTATCAATAATAGCTTGAAAGACGCTTCGAGCATTTAAAACCGGCATTTTTTTTCCCCTATTGATTATACTCCTGCTGCTTTCTGCAAATTATTTAACAATCTTGACTGTTGAGGGATCTGAAAATGCACTTTCACTCAGGATGCCAGACTGTCAGATTTAGCACAAAAGGGGGGAAAAAAATAAGAAAATAAGATACAATGGAAAGAAAAAGAAAAGAAAAAAATCATAGATTTGTCAGATTGTTGGGACAATGAAAAAGGTCCTGTAAAATGAACCTGTGCCACCTTCAAATATTTGCTCATAAGTGATTTGATTAAACTTTCTGTGACCAGAGATCATTGATGCCTGAATGCCCAGCAGCAACAGTGTGCCTTGATTACCATCAACTGTATGACCAATTTGCATACTTATTTTTATCTATTTTTAAAGTATAACTACAGGCAAAACTTTTTTTTTTTTAGTTTTGGATGGAGTGGAGAGGGGTTAGAACCCATGTCAGTTTTTTGTTTCAGTGTGAAAGGGCTCTAAACCACTTGCCGACCTGCCACTGTCATTATACAGCGGCAGGTCGGCACGTTCCCGCGAGCCGTCGTAGCTGTACGTAGGCTCCTTTAAGCGGGATAGCTTAAACACGCGCCTGCTGCACTGTGGGGGTGCCGATGCTCATGGCCGACGGTCGCGATGATGTACAAGAATACATATCAGCCTAAACTGAGAAAAAAATTTGCTTTTTTTGTTTAAAATTGGGGATATTTATTATAGCAAAAAGTACAAAATATTGTGTTTTTTTCTAAATTGTCGCTCTTTTTTTGTTTATAGTGCAAAAAATAAAAAACGCAGAGATGATCAACTACTACCAAAAGAAAGCTCTATTTGTAGGAAAAAAAGGACATCAACTTCGTTTGGGTACAGCATCGCACGACGCAGTGCCGAATCACAAAAAAAATGCTCTGGTCATTGAGCAGCCAACTCTCCCGGGGGTGAAGTGGTTAAGTATGTATCAGGCTTTTATTTAATAGACCCGGATCTTTTTTTGCAACAATATAAAAGAACACACTTTTTTTCATTATTATTATTATTTTTTTAATATTGTAATTGTATCCAACATTTGCATTACATGGCAAAGCAAATCCCAGTGCAGGGGCAGTGTTCATCTACAAATTGAAGGCTTATTTAGTCAATGAAGCCTTCAGTGGATTCATTACTATATCATATGGTTGAGAACTATATTGGTTAAGGCTGGGTTTTTTACGCTAGTGCGAATTGGAATTGGATTTGGGTTTCCCCACATCCAATTCGCATGTCAGAAGACTGTGACCGGCTCTCAATGGAGCCGGGTCACACAGCTCCGAGGCGGCTGCGGAGCGGCTTGCAGAAGAGCCCTGTGCGTCTTCTGGTCCATTTCAGGTCCTAATCCAGCCAAAAATTCGGGCCTGATTCGTCCCTGAAACGGAGAACAGGGACGAACTGGAACCCTGCTGTGAGCCGCTCCACACAGCAGTGTGAACCCAGCCCGAGGGTTGTCAATGGGCATTGGAGCTGTCACTGAAAGCTGGGATTGAGAGCCACCAGCCACACAAAGTGTTGGCTGGTGGTTCTCACAGGTAGGACGTTTATTAAAGTGTCGGTAAACCCTTCCATATACCCAATGAAGTGAATAGTCTCAAATGATACACAGAGGTGAAACAAATTCTCCTACATAAGTTTTACTTTTCACTTATTACTAATATCTACTGTCTTCCCCTTTCTACACCCTTTCAAAAGTGCAGATCATGTTAAAAATCTTTCTTCATCTACCGGCAGTACATAGGGAAGGGTGGAGAGACTGCACTGTGTGAGAGCTGATTGGAGGAAAGGGACACCCCCCCCCCCCACCTCCACATAGGCAGAGGAACGGAGGAACAGCGTTGTATTCTGAATAGACAAGCTTAGTGCTTATCTCCCTCTAAGCACCCTCTTCTTTCAGTGTGGTAGGATCATTCGATTTCAAGCTCCTTCAGAGGACAGGAACATGATTCTATGCAGTAGGTTCTAGTGAAACCACGACTCCCTAGTTCTAGATTTTGGTCTGGGTGTCAGGACCTGGATCACCTGCTGATGGAACTGTGCTTCTCAGAATGGAACTACAATCTTTTGCTCTGGGAAGCACAGTTCCACCAGCAGGTGATCCAGGTCCTGACACTGGGACTCTCGTTAGAATCTTTACACATAAACTCTAAACCAGCCTTTCTCGACCTTTTCAATACGGAGGAACCCTTGAGATATCTTTCCGGTCTCAGGGAACTACTGATAATGACTATATCTACAACTCTTAAACCATTAGTGTGATGGTCAGTGGGAGGAATGCTCCTTACATTTGTGGTCATTGGGGAATTACCCCATTACAGATTGCTAAAAAGATCAGTGGTGTCAGTGGGAACTTATCTGAGAAGCAGAAATTGCTCATTGCTCAAGGAACCCCTAGCAACCTCTGGAGGAACCCTGGTTGAGAAACCCTGCCCTAAACTCTGGGTTCCCTGGCTAGGGGTGCCTTATTTGTGAATACAACAGTCTCACTGGAGTCATTGTGCTTTATAAATATTTGAATAATCTTCTTTAACTGTGAACTATTGATGAATTTAATCTTTCATACACTTTCCAGTTCTTCCCCACAGTTCCTATGATAGTGGTATAATCCATCGGCTAACTCACTTACATTCTTTGTACTCTCTAAATCTGACTGCTAAGTGTGGGACACACACTCTATAACCACCTAATCAGTCTAATGCCGCGTACACACGAGCGGACTTTACGGCGGACTTTGCCCGGCGGATTTTTCGACGTACTTTACGACGGACTTTCTGAATGAACGGACTTGCCTACACACAATCCACCAAAGTCCGTCGAATTCGTACGTGATGACGTACGACCGGACTAAAACAAGGAAGTTCATAGCCAGTAGCCAATAGCTGCCCTAGCGTGGCTTTTTAGTCCGTCGAACTAGCATACAGACGGCGGACTTTTCGACCGGACTCGATTTCAACGGATACATTTTAAACAAGTTTCAAATCTAAGTCCGTCCAACTTTTGAGAAAACAAAGTCCGCTGGAGCCCACACACATCGAATTGTCCGACGAAATCCAGTCCGCCGGGCAAAGTCCGCCGTAAAGTCCGCTCGTGTGTACGCGGCATAAGTGTTGTAAAATGCAGTGACTTCAATAAGCTGATGAAGAATATGATGCTTGTTTTTCTAGGGCAGTGGCCTTCAAACTTCAGCCCGGGGGCCAGATGTGGCCCTTTGCTTGCGTTGAACTGGCTCTTGGGGCACCATTCCCCCCACTGATACCAACAACGGGGCATAATTCCTGCCACTGATACCAACAATACGGCACTATTCGTCCCACTGACACCAACCATGGGGCACTATTCTTCCCACTGACACCAGCAATGGGGCACTATTCCTCCCACTGACACCAATGATGGGGCACTATTCCTCCCACTGACACCAATGATGGGGCACTATTCCTTCCTGCAATACCAAGTATGAGGCAATATTTTTCCCACTAATATCAATGATGGGGCATTGTTTACGCCCGCTGACGCTGGGGCATTTTCTACTCCCACTGGCCACAGCCCAGCCCTTTCAAAGTCTGAAGGACAGTAAACTAGCCATTTGTTTAGAACATTTGGAGACCCCTGTTCTATAGGATGACCTAAAACAGTATTACTTACTTTTTACTCCATGGTTCCACAGTCTTCCTCCCTGCTAATTTTGGTTGTGAGGTCTGATCCTCCAAACCCAATCTTCTTGCCAGGTACCGGGATTGCTGACTTCCAGCTGCTGTGGGACCATGTGGAGTTATATAAGACATCCAGTGTTTTAGGTCATCCCCTAGATAAAAACTATTATCTTCTTTATCAGCTTGGGTGGGGTTTAGGTTTTACAGTCTAAATTGTTTTATCCTTGCCTTGAGAACTCAAACTCCAAAAGCATGAGTAGAAGAAAAAAATCAATAGCAACACTGCATACAGCTAGTTGGCATTTTACCAAGCATATCACCCAATGCAGGTTAAAAATAATAGCTACAAATTCTCTTTGCTTCAAACATCCATTATGGGTTATGAAAATGTTAGAAGGTCAAATGTGACATAAGGAAACAAAGAAAACAAAATGATTGTTTTTATACTGGTGTCTATTTCAAGAAGTTTGTTAAATTTATAACCCCGCAGCAACTTTTTCAAGAAAAATCCTAATTCACTGCAAAAATTTGGGTAGGTGCACTTGAATGCTTTTATTCCATCACAAAACAAAAAAAAAAGTTATAAACATTTAACAAACTTCATGTCACAGCAAAGCAGGAAACCAGAGCCGAAGAAAGAAAAACTGGCTCCAGGGCTTTGTGACCAGGATGGGGTTATTATGAAGTTTGATCATGTGTGGATGGAAGTCCTCACCTTACCGGGGTATGGAGCTTAGATGGGGGGGTAGGAAAAGTCACTTGGGTATGTTATGGGCTGGCAGGCATTTCAGAAAGTTTTTCAGAAGAGAAAATGTGCCATTGTTGTTTTTTTTTTTAAGAATGGTGTAGATGGGTTGTCTGTTTGGCTACAGCTAGGCTGGTATGGGCCTTTGGAGGTCCAATAGACAATAAGGGTTGTGAAGAAAAAATGGCCCACATTGTGTTATTGAGACCTATTTTTTGTGTAAGTTTTTGGTTTTCTCTGGGGAATTCATAGGTACTCAAGTTTGTGTGGCAGCTGAGGACATAGGATGCTGGTAGTTACGTTTTAATGCAACTTACACCCATAAGCCCCCCTCTCCCACCAACCTTGCTAAGTTACTATATGTAGAAAAGGGAAAAAAATATTAATCTTAAACCTTAGATCAGACATTTCAGCTAGAGTTCCTCCAGAGTTTGCTTTGCTTGTGGCTGATCGACTTCCCATCTGATGGTACCTGCATGGTTCTAGGGCCAACACAACATGGCAGAGCCAGCAGCATGACACCAATAATCGTGTTTGCTGTCTGTAAGGGTGGCCAACACTGTAAGAGGGCAATCTTTCCACTGGCTACCAATATAAGGCAAATTTCTCTGAAAATGAATTGGTTTATGCAGGAGTTCCTGAGACCTTAAAATTATTTCAAGGGTTCCACTGAGGTAAAAAGACTGAGGAAGGCTTCCTTAGACCCTGCCCTTGGGACCATCCGTCTGGGTGCTGTTGACGTCAACCAGCCTTTTCACAGCCTCTTAAGGCAGAACTCCCACAAAAATTAGAAGTTACCCCTGCAGTCAAGTTAAGTGTTATTTTTTGTTTAGGGGGTGGGGTGGGAAGCAGTTACCTTATTCCTCACACATACAAACCTCCTTGCAGCTGCACAGACAGTCCCCAACAATCCTGAAACATTTTCCTGGCAGTTGCGCCTGAAATTTTAGTTGGTCTACCTGACCGTGGTTTGGTTTCAACAGAACCCCTAATTTTCCACTTCTTGATTAGAGTTTGAACACTGCTGATTGGCATTCTCAATTCCTTGGATATCTTTTTATATCCCTTTCCTGTTTTATACAGTTCAACTACCTTTTCCTGCAGAACCTTTGACAATTCTTTTGCTTTCCCCATGACTCAGAATCCAGAAACGTCAGTGCAGCACTGGATGAAAGATGCAAGGGTCTGTCAGGAGTCCAGAAACTCATTCACCTTTTATACACACACACTAATTACAAGCAAACAGATCACAGGTGAGGATGGTTACCTTTAATAGTCATTCAAACCCCTTTGTGTCAACTTGTGTGCATGTTATCAGGCCAAAATCACCAGGGTATGTAAACTTTTAATCAGAGTCATTTGGATAGTTTCTGTTGTGATTATGATTTAAAATGAGTAAACACAGTTGACTGATAATAAATGCCTTCAGCCAAACACTAACCATGAGTGAAAGAAATGTTTTTGTGTTATCATTCATGCTCTCTGAAAAATGGCCAAGAAATCATAAATTCTGTAATGTAAACTTATGAGCACAACTGTATATACAGTGAGGGAAAAAAGTATTTGACCCTCCCCTGCCGATTTTGTACGTTTGCCTTCTGACAAAGAAATGATCAGTCTATAATTTTAATGGTTGGTTTGTTTTAACAGTGAGAGACAGAATAATAACAAAAAAAAGTTATAAATTGATTTGCATCTTTAATGAGTGAAATAAGTATTTGATCCCCTATCAATTAGCTAGATTTCTGGCTCTCAGGTGTGTTCTATACAGGTAATGAGCTGAGATTAGGAGCACTCTCTTAAAGGGAGTGCTCCTAATTTCAGCTTGTTACCTGTATAAAAGACACCTGTCCACAGAAGCAATCTATCAATCAGATTCCAATCTCTCCACCATGACCAAGACCAAAGAGCTGTCCAAGGAAGTCAGGGACCAGATTGTAGACCTACAGAAGACTGGAATGGGCTACAAGACCATCGCCAAGCAGCTTGGTGAGAGGGTGACAACAGTTGGTGCGATTATTTGCAAATGGAAGAAACACAAAATAACTGTGAATCTCCCTTGGTCTGGGGCTCCATGCAAGATCTTACCTCATGGAGTTTCAATGATCATGAGAACGGTGAGGAATCACTCCAGAACTACATGGGAGAACCTTGTCAGTGATCTCAAGACAGCTGGAACCATAGTCACCAAGAAAACAATTGGTAACACACTACGCCGTAAATGGACTGAAATCCTGCAGTGCCCGCAAGGTCCCCCTGCTCAAGAAAGCCCATGTACAGACCCTTCTAAAGTTTGCTAATGAACATCTGAATGATTCAGAGGAGAACTGGGTGAAAGTGTTGTGGTCAGATGAGACCAGCATCAAGCTCTTTGGCATTAACTCAACTCACCGTGTTTAGAGGAGGAGGAATGCTGCCTACGACCCCAAGAACACCATTCCCACCTTTAAACATGGAGGTGGAAACATTATGCTTTGGGGGTGTTTTTCTAATAGGGGTCAGGACAACTGCACCGCATCAAAGGGAAGATGGACGGGGCCATGTACCATCAAATCTTGGGTAAGGACCTCCTTCCCTCAGCCAGGGCATTCAAAATGTGTAGAGGATGGGTATTCTAGCATGCCAATGACCCAAAACACACAGCCAAGGCAACAACGGAGTGGCTCAAGAAGAAGCACATTAACCACTTCAGCCCTGGACCATTTGGCTGGCTAAAGACCAGAGCGTGTTTTGCGATTCAGCACTGCGTGACAATTGCGCGGTCGTGCGACGTTGCTCCCAAACAAAATTGACGCCCTTTTTTCCCCACAAATAGAGCTTTCTTTTGGTGGTATTTGACCACCTCTGCGGTTTTTATTTTTTGCGCTATAAACAAAAAAAGCGAAAATTTTGAAAAAAACGCAATATTTTTTACTTTTTGCTATAATAAATATCCCCCCAAAAATATATAAAAAAACATTTTTTTTCCTCAGTTTAGGCCAATACGTATTCTTCTACATATTTGTGGTAAAAAAAAAAAATCGCAATAAGCGTTTATTGATTGGTTTGAGCAAAAGTTATAGCGTCTACAAAATAGGGGATAGTTTTAGTTGCATTTTTATTAATAATTTTTTTTTTTACTAGTAATGGCGGCGATCTGCGATTTTTATCGTGACTGCGACATTATGGCGGACAGATCGGACACTTTTGGCGCTATTTTGGGACCATTCACATTTATACAGCGATCAGTGCGATTAAAAATGCACTGATTACTGTGTATATGTGACTGGCAGTGAAGGGGTTAACCACTAGGGGGCGCTGTAGGGGTTAAGTGTGTCCTAGGGAGTGATTCTAACAGTGGGGGGGGGGGGGATGGGCTACGTGTGACACGACACTGATCACCGCTCCCGATCACAGGGAGCGGTGATCAGTGTCCTGTTACTAGGAAGAATGGGGTAATGCTTGATTACATCAGCATTTCTCCGTTCTTCCTCTCCGTGAGACGATCGCGGGTATCCCACGGACATTGAATCCGCGGGACCGGCGATCACATTCACGGAGCTTGCGGCGGGCGTCTTAAAGGGCAACGTACAGGTGCGTTAATATGCCTGTATGTGCCCTTCTGACGACGTATATCGGCGTGAGCCGGTTGGCAAGGGGTTAAGGTCCTGGAGTGGTTCTAACCAGTCTCCAGACCTTAATCCCATAGAATGTGGAGAAAGCTGAAGGTTCGAGTTACCAAGCGACAGCCTGGAAACCCTAATGACTTGAATGGATTTGCAAAGAGGAGTGGGACAAAATCCCTCCTGAGATGTGTGCAAACCTGGTGGCCAGCTACAAGAAACGTCTGACCTCTGTGATTGCCAACAAGGGTTTTGCCACTAAGTACTAAGTGATGTTTTGCAAAGGGGTCAGATACTTATTTCACTCATTTAAATGCAAATCATTTATTAACTTTTTTGAAATGCGTTTTTCTGGATATGTTGTTATTCTGTCTCTCACTGTTATAATAAACCGACCGTTAAAATTATAGACTGGTCATTTCTTTGTCAGTGGGCAAACGTACAAAATAAGCAGGGGATCAAATACTTTTTTCCCTCACTGTATACACTATATTGTCAAAAGTACTGGGACACCTGCCTTTACATGCTCATGAACTTTAATTGCATCCCAGTCTCAGTCCATAGGGTTCAATATTGAATTGGCCTACCCTTTTGCAGCTATAATAGCTTCAACTCTTCTGAGCAGGCTGTCCACAAGGTTTAGGAGTGTGTCTATGGGAATGTTTGCCCATTCTTCCAGAAGGGCATTTGTGAGGTCAGGCACTGTTGTTGGAAGAGAAGGTCTGGCTTGCAGTCTCCATTCTAATTCCTCCTAAATGTGTTCTATTGGGTTGAGATCAGGCCAGTCAAGTTCCTCCACCCCAAACTCGCTCATCCACGTGTTTATGTGCACTGGTGTGCAGTCATGTTGGAACAGGAAGGGGCCATCCCCAAACTGTTCCCACAAAGTTGGGAGCATGAAATTGTCCAAAAAGTCTTGGTATGTTGACGCCTTAAGAGTTCCCTTCACTGGAACAAGGTGGTCAAGCCCAACCCCTGAAAAACAACCCCACACCATAATCCCCCCTTCCACCAAATGATTTGGACCAGTGCACAAAGCAGGGTCAAGGTGTAAAGACAGGCGTCCCAATACTTTTTGTAATATAGTATATATATATATATATATATATATATATATATATATATATATATATATATAGTGATACTATGGGGTCTTGAACAACCAGCCAGGGGTCCACAAAAGGGCCACAGGAGTCCAGGTAGTGTCTCAGAAGCCAGTCGCAGGCAGCTTAACCTTTATAGGACCAAGGTACCCATAGTCAGGGTTGAAAGCTCTTTCCCACCCAGAAGTCTCTCTGAGCTTCCGTATTCCAGGTTCCATTCAAAGACTTAACAATCCTGGGAAATCTGCGAGTCAGTTTCCTTTTTTGTGATGGATGACCTACACTGGTGAGATTTCCTGGCTACTTTAACATGCTTTTTGTTGTCCCCCTTAAAGGGACCAGAACCCATTATGTGTATATATATATATATATATATATATATATATATATATATATATATATATATATATATATATATATATAAAATATATATATATATATATATATATATATATATATATATATATTATATATATTTTTAACCTGTTTACCATCCTCAGCATTCACTGCCTTAAAAATCAATCTTAGTTCAGAAATGATGTGGAACATCTTGCTGAGGAGTAAGAGATCAAAGCCAAACTGAAGCTGTGCTTCTGTACAAGTACTTCTATGGAGGCAGAGGTAAGCCTTAACATTCAAAGTATTTCTATATTTATTATAGAAAATGGCCTTTTAGAAACCAAAAGTGCATAATGGAATTCTATATTGAGGAAGCAGATGCTGTTTACATCTCTACATATAACCCATTAAAGCTGAATTCCAGACAGATATAAAAACATAAATTAAAGGCTCAGTCCATCCTTTTTTTAAAATGAATAAATATATAAAAATTAGTCAGAAGTGCCACTTCCGACTAGGGATAAGCTAAAGCAAGTTCATATCCTTGTCTGAACCTACCTGAGTGATCCCACCCCAAAAAGCAAACAATTGAGCTGCAAGTTTGAAAATGACTTGCTAAGCTATTGCTAGACTTACCAGGCTTTACAAATTTGTTGCACAATTGCAGCAAGTCCGCATTGCATGACTCCAGATCAACTTTCTTTGCAAACATTCTGCAAGTCTGCTACAAGTTCTGATTCAGTTATGTTGTGCAATAGTCATCCCACCACAGGGGTCACTGTGACTTGCAGAGTTCTTGCTGTAGACTAAGCACTGGAACTTTGACCTTGCTAGAGACTTGCCACGCAAATTTTCTACAAATTGGAAAAGTGTCAATTAGAACTTGTGCTTCAAGTTCTCTGCAAGTGTACAACTTGCAAGTGAAAATGTGCAGCAAGTTAACAAGACTTATAATTCAACACTGCCACAAATTAATGGCAAGTTATTCCTGCTATCTGGGACCGATACTAGGGATGAGCTCAAGCAAGTTTAGATCCTACAGTAGTTTGAACCCACCTGAGCGATCCCACCATCCCAACTATGAGTCTTGGCGGTGCCACTTCTGACTAGGGATGAGCTCAAGCAAGTTCAGATCCTAGTCTTAACCCACCTGAGCAATCCTACCATCCTAACTTTCACTCTTGGTGGTGCCACTTTGACTAGGGATAAGCTCAAGCAAGTTGACATCCTGGTCCGAACCCACCTGAGCGATCCCATCAGGTGGGATCCTAATCCAGATCCTAGTCTGAAATCACCTGAGCAATCCCACCAGGACTAAGAACGAGCTCAAGCAAGTTCAGATCCTAGTTTGAACCCACCAGGAAGCTGTTACCTGCACTGGGTCAATCATAAGAGGACAAGGTATTCAAGCAAGATCCTGGTTTGAACCTACCAGAGCGATCCCATTATCTCAACTTTGAGTCTTCCTGATGCCACTTCTGACTAGGAATGAGCTCAAGCAAGTTCACATCCTGATCTGAACCCACTTGAGTGATACCACCAGGTGAGATCCAAGTTCAGATCCTAGTCTGAAATCACCTGAACAATCCCACCAGGACTAGGGATGAGCTCAAGCAAGTTCAGATCCTAGTTTGAACCCACCAGGAAGCTGTTACCTGCACTGGGTCAATCATAAGAGGACAAGGTATTCCTTACCCGACAGCTGCACGTATGCAAGGTATGCGGGTGGAGAATGCCTATGCTGGTTATGATAGGGCCAGTACAGGTGACATCTTCCTAGCAGGATTGTCTAGGTGAGTTCAGACTAGGATCTGAACACACCTGAGCTCATCCTTAGTACTCCTGACCATGTCTCCCTATGCATTGGTCCAGCAGAATTCTATGATATTAGGAAAAATTCAAGCCTGGCAATACAGGTGTGTGAAGAACACCATCCTATCTGATGACAATATTCCGTTTTCCCTCCACTGTGCAATAAAGTGACCGTAAAATCAGCCCTGTCATTAGCCGCAAGTCATTTTTAAGGCCAGTGCACAGCCCTGTAAAAGATAACGGGCACAAGGCGAGTGGCAGGCTATAATTCTGTGCCGTGCAATGTAATGTTGAATCTACATGCTGATAATTGACTTTCTCCCAATCCACAAATCAAAACGTGCTCATGGCGCCAGGCTCGGCTGCCAACGCTGGAACTCTGCACAGACCTCACAGTGGGCAAAGCAGACAAGGCAACACCTGTTCGTTGTAAACAAGCGCTTGCCAACCTTTCCAAGCATCACAAAATTATCCCTGTGCAGGCTGAGAAGTGTGCGGATGGCTTTATCATCCCAGGTAATAACCCTCAGTGGTATTTTCCCTGCAATAAATGTAGTTATAAGCCCTTGTTCATCTGTAACAATAAACTAGCTAGACGAATAAGCTTTTGTGTTATCTAAAGGTTCAAAGTTTGAGATCTCTCTTTGTATCTGGCACTCTGGAATCAGTTTTGTGGTCTGCTGCCATCTCTGACAGTTAACGTGAACCTGTCACAAACCTGGGCAATTCAAAGTGAGAATAAAAAGAAAAACAAATGCATATGCCCAACTCTGGGTTACATTTTTGTTTCTTCAATAGACAGCCCTGCTAGTGCTAAAATAAAAAAAAAAAAAAAAAAAAAAAAAAAAGCAGGTCTGGCTGCAATACTCACCTTGTCTCCGCAGTACATTTTCTGTGCCACAAGATGTCCTCAGTCTTCAGGCTTAAATGCTGCCCAGTGCTATTCAACCTGGAGGACTGAGGACATACTGTGAGTACAGGGTGTTGAGAAGACAGAGATTTATGATGCAGGCAGAGATACAGCTAAACTACAACATAATTATACACATGAATGTGCTGTGGGGGTGTAGGATTATACTAAAAAGTCCAAAGATAACTGTAGACTGAAGTAATCTCTGCAATATATAAAGGTAACAGCAGAAGATGGCAACTAAGTGCAGTTTATAGGAAAAGACTTTCTTAAAAATCACAAGTGGAAACTCACAAGATGCATAAGGATAAGAGCATGTAGTCCACCCAGTGCGGTTTTCTGTTGAGCCCCAGTGTGTAGTTAGGAACCAGGTAGCAGATGCCGCTGTCAGGAGCTATGTAGGACACCAGAAAACAAAATACTCCCCCCGCTGCGCCCCCTCCGGCATGATGTTACTTCCAGTCCTGTGCAGTCCAGGGGGTCCAGGATTTCTGATTTTGTTTCCCAGTGTCCTACACAGCTTCTGACAGCAGCATCTGCTTCTTGGCTCCTGAAGACAAACCAGGGCTCAACAGAAAACCACACTGGGTGGATTACATGCTCTTATCTTTATGCATCTTGTGATTTGCCTCTTGTGATTTTTAAGAAAGTATTTTCCTATATACTGTACTTAGTTTGCGCCCTCTGCTGTTTCCTTTATATAGGGTTTTGAGAAGATACTGTGAGTGAAGGGTGTCATTGCTCTGCCCCCTATTGTAATATATGACCAACACGCCATTCATTAACAGTGTACTGGTAAAGAGTGTGGTAATGATGTCATCACATTAGTGAGGACCCAACTGTGAAAAGAGGCCAAGAAGGACCCTGAAGACTTTGGGGAATGTAAAACATACAGACAGTGGGAGTATCAGGATCATTTAGTGCTCCTGCTCCTCATTCCAGCAACCGGGTGTTGGCTGTTGCATTCCCCCTGTCTGTGTTCACCTGCAAGGTGATTGATCTGGTCAGTCACCTGATATAAGCAAACCGAACACTCTATCCCATGCTTGTGATAGAGACAGAGTTACCTGCATTGTTCCTGATCAAGCCTGCCGTTTGTCTGTCCTGCTTTGCTGTTGGACTTCCCTATGTATTGGATATTGGAATATTCCCTGAACTCAGCCTGCCTTTTATTTAGACTGTCATTGGTTCGGATATTGGACTATTCCCTGAACTCAGCCTGCCTTTTACCTGGACTGTCATAGAACCACGCTGTCTGCTAAACTGCAAGTAGTCTGTTTGCTCTGTTCGGGTCTGCCCTGGTGTGGTGGCCAGGCACTATAGCATTGTGTATAAGTCCTGGGGGCAACCAAATACCGGTAGTCCTGCTTGCCTTAAGGGAAAGGGGGCTGCTATAGGTGAAGCACACAGTAGCTAGATATAGTGTCTGACCACCTACATTGGAGTAGATGTGACATTTGTGACAGGTGGCCACAAGGAGGAGTTGGGGGGGGGGTGTATGGAGCCTGAAGTTGGGCTTTAATTCAGTGATTACCTCATGTCAATACCATATTCAGATGCAGAGATACAGGTAGTTGAGTTCATATACGAATCTGGACCTCCCACCTTCCCTTTGCTCTATGGGGGTGCATGACTGATGGCGCTTGGTGATTGGCCACCCAACAGCGTCACAAGGGGACGGTGGGGGAATTGTTAGTGCTATGTTAATTTGGCCACACAATCTGATTGTACAATGTCCTTTATCTTTACCAAAAAAGGACAAACCAAAACAATACGTTCAGTTAGCATCAAATCAGGCACATCCTTGTACTATATACTGTAGTTAATGGTAGATTCTAAAAAAAGATGGTGCAATCAGCTTGTATAGTGCATTGTCAGCCTGAGGTTCAAGGCAAGACTTGGAGCATGCACAGGGCTGTGTCCAAATACATCATGGGGTTAGCTGGAAGTACCTGTGCCTGGCTGTGCTGCCCGCTCACAGGACATCTACTGTGTGGGTTGGCAAGAGGTTCATAAAAGACTTTGTATATGGTATGATTAACCACCTCTCACCCGCCATATAGATAAATGATGGTGGCAGGGTGTCTCTCTGGTTCTGGCATGACGTCATATGATGTGGTCCCACTCTTGTCAAGCTAGCGCACCTGCGGGGGACACGCAGCGCGGCGATCGGCGAATCGCTGTGTCCCTGGGACACGGCGCATCCCCGATCTCAGTAAAGAGCCAATGGTGTGGCTCTTTACCCATGTGATCAGCTGTGTCCAATCACAGCTGATCACATGTAAACAAGGAAATACTGGTTATCGGCTTTCCTTTCCTCTCACTGACAGAGTGTAAGGAGAGGAGAGCCGATTAGCAGCATTTCCTCACTGGGGAGACCTGCACAGATAATCAGGTCACTGATCAGTGCAGCCCCAACAGTGGCTAGCAGTGATGTCTTTCAGTGCCCATCAGTTCCTGCTCATCAGTTCAGACTGTCAGTGTGCATCAGTGCCGTCAATCAGTGCTGCCTATTAGTGCCCATCTGTGATGCCAATCAGTGCCCATCAGTGATGCTAATCAATGCTACTTA
This sequence comes from Lithobates septentrionalis, assembly GCA_037952835.1. Taxonomy (NCBI): domain Eukaryota; kingdom Metazoa; phylum Chordata; class Amphibia; order Anura; family Ranidae; genus Lithobates; species Lithobates septentrionalis. The sequence continues at coordinate 737,925 of JBBDGP010001041.1, forward strand.
TCAGTGCCTGCTCATCAGTGCCGGCCATCAGTGCCCATCAGTGCTGCCAATCAGTGCCCATCAGTGCTATCTATCCGTGCTGCCTATCAGTGCCAATTAGTGCCGCTTATCATTGCCCATCAGTGCCACCTATCAGTGCTCAGTGCTCATCAGTGCTGCATATCAGTGCCCATTAGTGCCTCCTCATCAGTTTCACCTCATCAATGCCCCTCAGTGCCATCTCATCAGTGCCCATCAGTACCGCCTCATTAGTGCTCATCATTGAATCCTATCAGTGCAGCCTCATCAGTGCTCATCAGTGAAGCCTATCAGTGCCCTTCACTGCCGCCTCATCAGTGCCCATCAGTACCGTCTCATTAGTGTTAATCGGTGCAGCTTATCAGTGCCCATCAGTGCAGCCTCATCAGCGCACATCAGTGAAGGAGAAAAATGACATATACAAAACAGAAACTAAAAAATGTTGGTCTTTTTTTAGCAAAAAATAAAAAACCGTGGTGAATAAATACCACCAAAAGAAAGCTCCATCTGTCTATAAAAAAAATGATAAAAATTTCATTTGGGTACAGTGTTGCATGACAGCGCAATTGTCATTCAAAGTGCAACAGCGCTGAAAGCTGAAATTTGGCCTGGGCAGGAATGGGGTGAAAGTGCTCGGTACTGAAGCGGTTAACAGACCAAACGGGAGCAAATAAGAGCAATTTTTTTGAGTTAGAGTTTACATACACTTTAAATATGTATAGATTGTGGTGAAGGAGAATCTCCCCAACAGGTACTTGGATAGAACTGAACGGTTCTAACCCTTTCCCACACTGTCCAAAACTAAATAAAAAATATGGCTGAGGTTCCACTTTAATACATACCATGTTGCCGTAATGCCTTTTGCTGTCTGAAACAAAATGATACTTAGATATTCTGAGCTGGTACAGATGAGGTAGATGCTAAGCTATAATTTCTCTTCTTTGCAATAAAAAAGAAAAGGGAAAAAAAGTTACAGAGTCCTTAAATCAGCAGTTCTATGCAATTCAACAAAAGGCAGTAAGTCTAGAGAGAGATTCATAGGTGGACAAGGCGGAGGCAGACTCTTGGCAAAACACGGTTTCCAAGAGACTATTTATAAGAGGAGAGATCAAGGTTGGCATGAGAGACTCTTGAGTTTTTTTGAGAGGCTGCAGTCGGATTTGAAATTGACTTTGGCCAAAAGAGAAGACATACAACAGAAGCCCTTGAAAAGTCAAAATGTACGAGAGTAGGCAATAACAGACAATAGACACAATATGACCACACGATCCAGCCATTTGTTGGGAACTATTTCTAAACTAAGAAGAGGCTGACCTGAAAGTCAAGAACCCAACAATCTCACGCGCATCAGCACTTCAACACAAATGCACTATTAAGAGGCAATTGTGGAAAGAAGGAAGGCACATAGGCATTATTTGTGAAAGTAGATATTTATGGTAGGAGAGACTCTGTATGTCTCTCTTGCCCAAATTTTTTTTCCCTAGCCAGATAGCGTTTTTTTGTTTTTTATTTTTATTTTACATTGACAAACGCACATGTGCAGCTCAAGGTAAAACCCCGACATTTATAAGTAGGAACGTAAGTGTCAAGTACTTTATCCCAACCTGGCCGATCAAGGCGACCAAAGCCTCCTGAACTTGGAAGAAGGTAGAGAAGAATATGGATACACCAGTAAAAGAGCAACATGGGAGATTGAGGAGATCGATATCATATATTGTTATGATTTATCATTCAGCTCCCTACTCCTGAAGAACCAACAGGAGAAACGTATTGAGTGAGGCCATACCCATAACCAATTGACCAGTTGTACATTGTCCTGGTTTATTGTACTTAAAATGGAATAAATGGATCAGAGTGATAGAATGGGAGTTATGGAATGCCCTCTTTTAGGGTGTGGTTAAGGCTTTTCAACAAATGCTGTATTTTACTGTTTTTGTTATGGAGTTTTTTTTTAATTCTATGATGCATGTATTAAAGAAATCTTCTTTTAACAATTTTCTGGTTGAAATTTGCTGAGAGGTCACACCTTAAAAGTCCCACAGCACAATCTGTTTTTGATCCATTTACTACAATTAAAATGATCTTGAACTATTTTATCTGACTTTGGTCTTGTGCTCCTTTTTATATTCCTATGGTTTGAGTTAGAGTTGGGTGCCCATAGAGGGAAGCCTTGCTGTGTGGGAACCGCCTTGCCAAAGCTATTGAGCTTGTTTGAATTTCTTGACCAGACTACACTTGTAAGTCTAAAAATTGCCAGCACCTCTTTGAGTATGTCGTTCTGAGATCTCTTACATAATACCAGTGTCAGGGCCTTGATCTGAACCCAGGACCTCTGCTGTGTCTGGCAGTATCTCTTCTTCCTGAGCCATCTGAGATGCTGGAAAGCTCACTGCCTGATCGCCTAGACAACCTTGCCTTATGTCTTGTTTTTCTTCAACCCTTTGTTCCCACCATGAACTTCTGGATTTAGGTCATATTTTTACACTTCCTGTATGCCAGATTAATGTGCTCTCTCCAGCCAACATTTCACTTTTGTCACTCCTGCTGCCGCCTGCTGTATTTTGCAATCACTTGTTAACGACCTTTGGCTTGTTCCTCGGCTACACTTCTGTTTGATCCCAAACTGTAACTACTTCTTACAACCTTTGGCTTGTTTACTGACTACGCTTCTGCTTGATCCCTACCTGCTATATCTGCTAATGGACCCCAGCCTGCTCACCTCCTGGTGGGGCGATCCTGAGGACTGCGAGCTGGTACCAACATGCAGCAAAACCCATTTCCACCATCAGAACCTCTGGTGCATACCGGTTAGTATAAAGGGGCCTGCACCTCAACTGAGTAAGTGTCATCCACCAGGATGACCTGCTTGTATACCTATCCTGCTGGTTGGTAGGAATCTCTCTACTGCTATAGCAACTGGTCTCTGTGCCTGACCTTTGACCGTGACAAATAGTGATCTCTAGCAGTCTCATGTAACATGTCTCCAGTCTATGGCTGTTTCCAGGAGCATTTCTCCAGTTTCCAACAACTTCTTTAGCATATTAACAGTCTGACCATCTCCTGTTGCATGTCTGCCCTACCTTATGGCTTTCTGTAGCTTAGCATTCACTGAATATAGCAGTTGCAGCTATTTTGTGATGTCAGGGGCTCCACTTGAGGCACCTTATATCAAGTAAGTTGACCGCCATAGACCTTGAGTAACAAACCACCTGGTTTTTAGATATGTGTAGGATATGATATCATATACGGTAAATACAAAACTCTAAATAGGTTCAGGGTTGTATTTACCACAATGACATTAGTTGGCTAATGACAAAGTACGGTTTAGGAAAAACCGAACTTAAACTGTACAAACTTCCACCATTTTTCTTATTTTGTTTGCCGATTCTATCTTGTACCAGACAGTAGCTAAAGTCAGCATAGAGGCCAACCAAATGGAAAGTCCCACATCTAGGTGCTCTGTGCCAATGATGTTATGTCCTGGGCTGCATCCCAAGAACACAGCATCAACCTTGGGTGGGGTGAAACATGTCAGGAGTGTAGTCAGGAAGAGCTTAGGCTGAAGCTGTATCTTCAGCTTTCTGTGTAGTGTCTGGGCTCCAGTGTGCAGTGTTTCCATCTTCTGTCTTCTGATTTGCATCTGCTAGCCTGGATGAGCTTGTGGGAAGGTGCAGCTTGGTGCAGCAACAGTAAACACAGAGTCCAGTTGCAGAGAACAGAACTTCTATTAATGCAGAATCCAGTAATTCACAATAACCCAGTGTGGAAGGCACTTGACTGGGAACACTTACAGCACTGTGTAGCGAAGCAGGTCTCAGATGTGCCGACAGCATGTGTCTTGAGGGGTGGGATGCGGTCTGTACCCAAATGGGGAGATTGCTAGGAAGGATGGCGTGTCCCTATCTTTTCCCTACTCTTCTGGAACCTGACACTAATCACTGTCCCTGTCAGGCGGGTAACCTGTCCCTGCACTACCCACATGCGAAATGCGCACCAGGCCTGGGAGCCAGGGACTTAAACAGACTCTGCCTGACCCAAGAGTCACATGGAATGGCAGTATCCAACCAAATGGCTCCCCCAGTGACCCAGGAAACCATAGAGGAACCATGTTCCTCTTGACTTTCTCTCCCCTTCTCCCCGGTTCAGTGCCAACTGCAGTGGAGAAAGCAGACTGCACCTGGCTACAAGCTTGTTTGATTGCCGGGACCGGTTTTGTGCTTTTGGACTGCAGTGATGTCTTTGTAGTGCTTTGAGGTGCACTCCAAGTTCTTTGCATATGGGTCAAAAAAGGCCATTGCTGAGAGCATCACCAACGGCAAGCTGGCACGACCACCCAGATATTGGGCGTGACCTGGGCAGGACCACCTGGAAGGAGGTTATGGAATGTACAGGCCAAGGGTGGTGGCGACAGTATCCCAGAGACAGGGACCAAAATGTTGGCAAATATGGAACTGTAGAGGGCAGCTGGTTTGGGGGATGATGAAAAGAGTTAATAGCCTCACTAAAGAAACGTAAAAGAAAATGGCATGGTGGCTTCAACAGTACATCGAATATAAGGGTTTTGGTTATACCTACACTCTTAATAAAACTCTGTAATCATACAAGAAGAGGAGCTTTCCGATAGGATATCATCAACAACTTTTACTAATTATAGCCCTGAGTAGGTTGTGTTCTGGGTGGAATTGAACCCACGACTCGATTGCAATACACTGTTATAAAAGCAGACACATGGAAATAACTTTTCATAACAGAATAGCTACTTGAAGACTAGTTGATGAGTACGAGAACTTGCCAACCCCATACTACTGCATCGCAGCAGATGTGCCAAGGATCTGACCTAAAAGAAATATAGACAGGCAGCTCCCTGGGACCTGCGATTGGTTAATCACCGACATCGGCAGACAAACACAAACTCTCAACGGCATCCATCTTCCTGTCTGCTTGATCTCAGGGTTGACCTGAAAACTGACCACAAGCTGTTACTAACCTTCCTAAAAGCCCAGCAGGGCTTACTGAAGAAGAGAAGGTATGGTATGGTACATGCTCCGTCCTCCTGCCAAGATATTTAAAAAAATTCAGAACAGCTTGCTGAGGGCGGGGGGGGGGGGGGGTCATTTACTAATAAAGGTGGAAATTTTCACCCGTGCCAAAATCCAATTAAAGCCAGAACTCCTAGCAGATACAGAAGACACGAAAAAATAACACAACTCTGTATTCAGTAATATAATATTAATGCCCCGTACACACGGTCGGATTTCCAACGGAATATGTGCGATCGGAGCTTGTTGTCGGAAATTCCGACCGTGTGTGGGCTCCATCGGACTTTTTCCATCGGAAATTTCCGACACACAAAGTTTGAGAGCAGGCTACAGAATTTTCTGACAACAAAATCCGTGCGCGTAAATTCCGACCGTGTGTGGACAATTCCGACGCACAAAGTGGCACGCATGCTCAGAATAAATTAAATGACGAAAGCTATTGGCTACTGCCCCGTTTATAGTCCCGACGTACGTGTTTTACGTCACCGCGTTCAGAACGATCGGATTTTCCGACAAGATTTGTGTGACCGTGTGTATGCAAGACAAGTTTGAGCCAACATCCGTCGGAAAAAATCCATGGATTTTGTTGTCGGAATGTCCGATCAATGTCCGACCGTGTGTACAGGGCATTACTGTAATTTTACAGCAAGCAGTGTTTCAGATTTTTGCCTGGTTGCAATCACCTGTACAACAGAACTCAGATTGCAAAGCAGCCCAATAAGTTAGTTGCAGGAAGCATGCTGAAAGGAGTAGAGAGCAGAGAGATGAGTCCATCAGTCTGCTGCTTCTCTTCTTTTTACTACCCAGCCAAAGGCTGAAATGAGATGCATTTTACATTTGAGTGCAGCAATTTACTCGCATACGCGCGTTTACTCATCTATAAGCATGTTTACTTGAGTTTAAATGAGTATATTACAATAATGGAAATTAAGAATTTTGCTCGTCTAGACTCGTCTGTACGGTTATGCACCTTTACTCGCCTATACTCAACATCACTTAGCAAAATCAGGTGAATCTCTGCTGACTTCTATCATCCTATTATATGCAAGCATGTTTTTGTTTTGTTTTTTGTTTTGTTTTGTTTTTTCCTTACACATGACTGGGTATTCTTTGCTTATTGAACTGAACTCTCATTCACTGAGCTAATTGAAAATGCCCTTGAAAAGTTAAAATTTACTTTGAAAAGTGAACATGCTGTACTCAACCCCATATGTTTTGTTGGGGAGCTAGTGAGGGCTGATTACTTATACCAGGGCTCTAATGCCCCATACACACGAGCGGAATTTCCATCAGAAAAACCTTGTTTGATGGTTTTTCCGACGGAATTCCGCTCAAGCTTGCTTTGCATACACACGGTCACATAAAGGTTCTCTGAACTTTCGACCGCCAAGAACGCGGTGACGTACAACACTACGACGAGCCAAGAAGATGAAGTTCAATGCTTCCGAGCATGCGTCGAATTGTTTCCGAGCATGCGTAGGAATTTTGCGGAATTGCTACAGACGATCGGAATTTCCGATAAGAACTTTTTCCGTTGGAACCTGCTCTCAATCTTTTGCTGGCGGAAATTCCGAAGTCCGATGGAGCATACACACGGTCGGAATTTCCGACCAAAAGCTCACATCGGACTTTTGCTGGTGAAATTTCCAATCGCGTGTACGGGGAATTAGGGCTCTTTCAGACTTGTGGTGCCCTCTAAAGAGTGATCTGTTTTTGGACTGCTTTTTTAGAGGGCATTTAAGAGGCACCTCCTCACCAGCCTGATTTAACCCTACAACGTCACACTACCGCCCGCAATCGCATGCATTGCACGCAGCTGCGGCACAGTCCCATTGAAAGCGATGGGCAAGTTTGACAAGCGGTGCTGCTTGTCAAAATCTGCACCCCAACTTACAAACGCTGTGGACTCAAAGGGGTTAATTTACTAAAGGCAAATATACTGTGCATTTTGCAAAGTGAAATTGCTCCAGAGCTTCGTAAGTGAGGTAAAGCTTAATTTGCAAAGAATAAGAGAAAAATACCCCCTAAGCTGGACTTTAAAGGCACACTAAATTTATAGATTATTAAAGAGTATAGAAAGTGTTATAGCACAAAAAATTATGTATTCATTGTTACACATAGCTAAATAGCTAAAATCTGGAATTCATAAACAGTTCATAACATTGTCAACAATTTTCGACAAGACATATTTGAGGTCCTCTTGCATTTAACGCGTTTCGGGGTACAGTTTCCTCCTGCAATTTGCAAAGTATACAAAATCACGTGCAAGAACAAACAAAAAAAAACTGCATTTTGCTTGCCCATGATTGAATGATGGAAGCCAGCAGAGCTTCAGCTCATTTACTAAGAGCAACTGCACCTTGCAAAGTGCACAGTCTATTTGCCTTTAGTAAATCAATCCCATTGTCTTCTATTCTTCTCTCCCTCTACTGAGATACTGATGAGATACTGATGTTATGCTGCACCATCCTCCTCCGGCCAGCAGGGGGAGAGCTAAAGCCAAGCAAGCCCATAGACTTCTATGTAGAGCGTTGAGAATCCTGGGAGTTGTAGTTTGCGACGACAGCCATATAATTTTTATTCTATAATGGTTACACTACAGATCCCAATATGATCTGTGCAGTAGTATGATATTGTATGTTTTTACACTCAACCTGGGGTGTCAGAGGGATGAGCTTCTGGAGAAGGTTGAGGCAAAGAACAGAGGACCCATCCCATCCAGCAGCTCCTATGGGGGTAGCGCTACATCAGTACTTCAGCCTATCATAGACTTTGACAGGCTCCCGGTGTCTTGCCGAGAAAGTTTCCCCGGCTGATAAGGACCCCCCTGTACTGCGCAAGCGCATCGCTTGTGCAGCGCTTGTGCAGTACAAACTACTAGGAGCCGCCGAAGATGTACACGGCGCCTGCGCCCTAGGTCCAGGTTCAAGCCCCACCATCCAAGTGGACCTAGAGGGGGAATAAAAAAGTGCCGAGCGCAGCGAGGCCGTGCCCGAAGCGTGGCGAGCGAAGCGAGCCCGCGAGGGGCCCTCTTACAGGCGCCGTGTACAGCTGATTTCTTCTCTATTTCGCTTCGGCTTTTTCCGCCGGCTCTTACTGCGCAGGCGATGCGCCTGCGCAGAAGAGGGGGGTCCTTATCCGCCGAGAGGAACTTTCTCGGCAGAACACCGGCATCAGGGCTGGACACTGCACCTGTGCCTCCTGGATGCAATAAAATGCCGGGATTGGCTCCACACAGACTAAATGTCTAGTGTGCATGTCGTCCTAAATTCCAACATGTAGGCAGGTGCCTACATATTATTTTGCTGTGTACTACAAAGGGTTACCATACCTCCCAACTTTCTGAGATGGGAATGAGGGACACCTATTAACCAAAAGTATTTAGGCATAGGACACACCCCCTGCCACGCCCCTTTAAAGGAGAATTGTACAAAAAAATGATTAGTTAAACCCAAAAGTGCTTTTTTACCACTACTATTCCTTTATATTGGCTTTTGGACTTTATAAATGCAGCAATTTAGAAATTGGATAAAAGGTTTAGCGCTGGGAAACACTTTTTGAAGGATAAATTTTGGATTTTTTGATATACAACTATATAGATCAGATCAAAATGAGGGACACATGAGGAGCAAAGAGGGACAGAGGGACTTTGTTCCAAATCAGCGACGGTCCCTTGAAATCAGGGAGAGTTGGGAGCTATGGGTTAATGTTAAGTGTTTTAGGGGTAAAGGTGTGCTGAATATCTCTTCCTCTGCATGTGTCACTTCTGGTTTGAGAGGGGATTTATGCAGGAGAAGGTCGAGCCTCGGGGTCATGAGACATGAGAAGATGCAGTTGCTGCATCAAGAGTGGGGAGGACTGAGACTAGGGTTGCCACCTCATCCCTTTAAACCCGAACATATAATAATTACACAGGTTCTCTGGCTGATTAAGGTGGTAATTAAAGCCACTTGGTGCCTTATCTGCATTAACTTAGCCGTTGCTTCAGAGCGCATGCGGCGGTGACGTCACCAGCTTCATCTAAAGTAAATATCTCCTAAACGGTGCACGTTTAGGAGATGTACCACCAGAAGAAAGCTCTATTTGTGGGGGGAAAAAAAGGCGTCAATTTTGTTTGGGTACACCGTGCGCAATTGTCAGTTAAAGTGACGCAGTGCCGAATCGCAAAAAATGGCCTGGTCATTAAGGAGGAAATTCTTCCGGTCCTTAAGTGGTTACAACAGCATGCAATTCCCACATGCTAACAAGCAACAACATATTATGTATGTAGTTGATGTGTATTACAGCGAGTACACATTTTGCATGCAGCTTTTACAACTGCTGGCAAAAAAAACTGCTAATTCTTGCCAGTGGCCACCCCTGTGCAACCATGTGAATGGGTTTGGCATGTCCTGTTTTCTCTGGAGCATTCTGCCACCATGTGAAGCTCCATTCAGTAAGGTCTCTTGCAAACGAGTGGTAAGAACAGGTGGCTAAGCTGCAGTTTTGCCACCACCTGGCTGCCTGCTCAAACTGTGAAAAAACAGCTGGATGGGGCTGTTCACATGACACAGCTGTGATGCTTTGGGGTTGATTTACTAAAGGCAAAAAGACTGTGCAGTTGCTCCAGAGCTTAGTAAATTAGCAGAAGCTCTGCGGACTTCAATCATCCAATCATGTGCAAGCAAAAATGCTTTTTTTTTTATGTTTCTTGCACATGATTGGGTGCTCTTTGCAAGCTCTGGAGCAACTGCTTCTACAGAGGGCAAGTGCACAGTCTATTTGCCTTTAGTAAATCAACTCCATAGAGTCCTAAATGGGAGGGCCACTGGAGCTGCAGCATATTGGAACCTGCTATAGACAACATTGACAGGCATTGGGGGGGGGATGCTGGACGCTGCACCTGTGCCTCCTGGGTGCGTTAAAACGCCAGGATTGGCCACACACTGGCTAAACACCTAGTAATAGACAGCAGCTATATTTTGCATAAAGCTAGTTTTCCCAAATGAGGCTTAAGATCCATGTGTTTGTTAATATTGTATTTCTAAAAAAAAAAAAATTAAAAAAAATAGATAAAAAAATGAAAACCTGCAGAAACAGATTACCAACAAATAGAGCATTTCCAGACTAAATATATATTTTATTAACAGCTAAGATCCATCTGAGAAAATCCGCCTTGGAGTCCAGCCGTATTGACAAACAAGGCAGATGTCGAGCCTTGGGGAATTTTCGATAAAGCAGATTAGCATCCTAACGCCAACCAAAATCTCTATTGACAAGCATGAAGTGGAGAAGCTGCAACTAGGCCTGAAGGCAGAGTCACACTCAAACCCCCCCCCACCCCCAAACCCCTTTGAAGCTTGTCAACAATGATCATTACCAAATGAGGGGCCGGAGAGCCACAAGGGTTCAGCTCCAAAAAAAATAAAAAAAATAAAAAATAACCCCAAATTTTCCCGGGAGGGAAAACAGGCTGAGCGTTTGCAGCGAGGTGACGAGAATGAGCCTCTGCCATAATAGAGAATTCAACGTGCCCCATTGACTGTAAGCGAGGATGGGCCATTGTTATTCCGGAATAATTCTCTTTTTGTGGACAGGAACATCAAAGGTGTTTGGCTTTCTGAATGCGTTCATTATCCCCCGTCCATTGGGATATTAAATATCCGACTTGACATTGTACAAAATGCTAATGACGAGATGGGGAATGAATGCTTCGTCTCCGTTCTCCGGGTAATTGCTTGCCTGGAACAATGCAGACCCAAAACTTGTTTTCTTTCTTTTCTTTACTAAGCACATTTGTCAGCAAAAAACTTTAATCGAAGGCCAACTCTACCTTAAAACTGATATTTTAGCTTAACAAGGTAGCGGGCAAGTTTAATCACACAATGTTTTATGTCTCCGAATAGGGATGAGTAAATCTGCTCAGGTCTGAACTCGTCAACTGGCAAATTGTGAGTTTTATGCAAAATCCATAGAAGTGAAGTCAATAGGTGGCAAGCCTTGAAAATAGATTTGGGCCATTTTCAAGCTAATAGGAAAGGAATGCCCGGAGCTATGAGGAACAAATGAAGCGTTGGGCTGGCATGACTGGGTGGAAGGGGAACCAGACAGCATACAGTTAACGTGTTCAAAGGGAGATGTGGTGGGTTGAGGAGATGGGGTGATGGAGAAGAGCATAGGAGAGTAGACTGTAGGCAGGGGGGGACAGTAATTGTCATAGTCGGAAAGCCATCATGAACGTCCCCCCTTCCCTCCCTGATATAGGGTAAGTAGGTTGGAGGTACTGTATGTAGGTATTGAGATGGTGGTTGGGACCCCTTGGGTTAAAAATCTGTTGGGATACAAGTGAGGAACCATCATTGGTATACAGAGGTGGCTCTAGGCTTTGTGAGGCCTTAGGCAAAACTTACACATGAGTCCCCACGGACTTGGACGCTCCGTGCTAAGGCCGCTATTCCTCAGGATGCGGGCAGTATCTGATTTGTCCGTCAGCTCCTAAGCCACAGAGTCCCAGTGGGGGTAGGCGGAGCCGCCGGCGTCAACTTCAGTGATTGAGAACAGGTAAATTAGGCGGCCGCGAGGCCCCTGTGAGTGCGAGGCCTTAGGCGACCGCCTAATTTGCCTAATTAGAGAGCCGCCTCTGTTGGTATAGTGTCCTCTGGTTGGGTGTGGTCCAATAAGAGGGACCAGGTAGTGGTAGACCTGTAGGGTCTGTGGTGAGGTGTTAATGTTCCCGAGGTAGTGTTTTGCTCGGGACATCTATCTTTAGTTAATGTTGTTATTTATTTGTTATTTATTACTTATTTTGTTTACTAAAAGGCCTGATGGCCATTTAAAGGAGTTGTAAAGGCAGAAGGTTTTTTATCTTAATGCATTCTATGCATTAAGATAAAAAACCTTCTGTGCATAGCAGCCTCCCCAGCACCCCCCAATTACCTACCTGAGCTCCTTCTCCAGCAATGTCCACGATCCCCTCAGCCATCCAGTACACTCCTCCTGATTGGCTGAGACAGAGCAACGGTGCTTTTGGCTCCCGCGGCTGTCAATCAAAGCCAGTCAGCCAATCAGGGGGGAGAGGGGGCGGGGCCAGGTCAGGGCTCCATGTCTGAATGGATACACGGAGCTCTGACTCGGTTTGGGTGACAACCTGTAGCAACCTGCTGGCTGAGGGGCACTCAAAGAAGGGGGGGCGCTAGGAGCAGTAAACAGGGACCCGAGAAGAGGAGGATCTGGGCTGCTCTGTGCAAAACCAACTGCACAGAGGAGGTAGGTATAACATGTCTGTTATTTAAAAAAAAAAATCACTTTAACTTCACCTTGTGTATTGCGTTTTGTTGGGGTAAAGGGGCTGAGATTCAAACCGCGTGGGCAGGCTCAATGTACCAATGTACCAAGTTGATATATCGATCAACTTGGATACAACCAGCCTACGGGATTCACTTGCGATAATCACTAGGAGCTGTTACTGCCACTAGCAATGATCAATGTCCTCTCCCGGCAGGGACAATTTCCCCTGCCTGCCCCTCCCCTCACCGGAAGCAGGCTAGTGAGGCTTTGCAGACTGGATACGCCAGGGGAAGTCTCAAGTATTGAGGATAACTTTAGGAGAAGGGCCCCCAGCTCTGCCTCAGCCGGGACCTTGATGAAAACATCTTGTCTCAGTAGGGCTCTTCTGCCAGGGAGGAAGTTAGACCCCCCCCCCCCGCTACTTCCCCAGACAGGTAGAATCCCTACAATGGGGAGACCCTGGCACTCTGGAGTTCACACTATTTATCAGCCCCTCCAGCCATCAGGGATTGGCTGACGCTCAATAAATATTCATGCTACCTTTTTTCCTTCCCCCCCCCCACCCTATGTTCTGGAAACATCCAGAAACAGGAGGGAGTAATCAAATCTACAGCCTGTAAACTCTAGAACAGAACAAAGCAATGGAAAGCCAATTCACTAGACAAAAAGAAAAAAAAAACTAAATTTACCTACCACCTACCAGCCCACCTAGGAGATTGCTACAAAGTCATACAGTAGGCAGTCATTCTCAATCAGAGTTCTGTGTAACTCTAGGGTTCCTCCAGAGGTTGATAGAGGTTCCTTGAGCAGTTTCCTTCCATTTTGTGTTGCCTGCACAGTTCCAGGGCCAACGCCACTTGGCAAAGCCAGTAGCATTCCACCAATTATCTTTTTAGCTGTCTGTAAGGGTGGCATCCTGACCAACACTGTATGGGGCATTATTTTTATTGACCAGTGATGTAAGGGGCATTTTTGCACTTGACCCCCAATGAATTAGCTTTAGTAAGGTTTCCCTTAGATAAGAAATAATTTTAGGAGTTCCTCTGGGGTAAATAGTCGAGAAAGACTAGTCGTAGCAGTTGTGTGCTGGGGCTGGGAAAGCATACATATAAAAAATAGGAAGTAAGACAATATTATTTACTTTGGATCTATTTGCATAGTATATGGGGAACTACAATTTGCCTTTTAAGATACAGTACCGGAAAATGTAAGTAGATAGATCCGCGCTTAGGACAGAATGAGAGCTGCTGCCAATCTCTAATTAGTACCCCTTAGGGTCTAATTGCATAATGAATAAAACAGATGAGAATGGAAACGGCGCTGCCCTTTATAATATCATTACATACCAGGTAAAAATGTCACGGAATTCACACCTAAAACCAGGTGACCATGATACATAAAAGCTCCACCAATATTAAAAAATATATAATACAGTCTAAAACAGGGTGGGTCATATATTTAAATATTTAAAGATGGCCAAAGTTTCAAAAAACCATTGCTTAAAAACTGCTAAATGAGGCGCATCCCTACAACGGGGTGGAGGTGTTAATCAATTTGGAGTTTATAATAAATAAGTGAACAAAATAAGTATAGTGAACTGTGCAAAGAAGCAGTGCAAAATATGGAATTTAGCCCCAATGTTCAAAAATATTGGGACAAGATGGCGCCCAAAATTTTTTTTTGGATAATAAGGAAGAAAATGTGAAATTTATTACCAGTGTAGTATCTGTGTAACCCTTTCCATATATATATATATGTGTAAAAAATAATAAATACGGTAGTTTTTGACTCAAATGTTCAAAAATATTGGGACAGTGTGGCACTTGTGAGACGTGAAGTGTCCTGATGTATGACAGGACTAATTTAAAATTAAGTAGAAACACTAACTGTGCATAAATAAGATTATAAATAAATAAACAATTGTTCCAATTTCCTATCTATGATGTCAAGCGATATGGTTGATTTCATGAAAAGTTAATATATAGTCCATGCAAAGAGGAATATTGTAAACCAGGTGGGGAAAGCAGAGTTCGGCTATAATTGCTGTTTATTTCACCCTAGAGGGTACACCGCAGTGACTTCAGTGCGATTTTTCATAAGGTGACTTGAAGTGCTCGCCCCCCGGTGCTACCCCACTCACCAGAAATAATCACCCCTGCAGGGGTACCAAGCGACAAAGTGGGTGCCTTAGGGCGGGTGTTTTTCACTCCAAAGACTGCTTCCAATCCTCTGCTTAGTGCGGTCCTCACGGTTGTTCCAGGGAAAAAGAGTGTTCTAATATCACCATACTACTCCAGCAGTATACCACCTTTAGAATGTTAGACTCTCCAGATGACCGAAGAAAAGAGAAACACAAGGGGCTCCTCAGGAGATTTATGAGGACGAAAAAACAGGGATGTAGGGATTGTAGGGATGCACCTCATTTAGCAGTTTTTAAGCAATGGTTTTTTGAAACTTTGGCCATCTTTAAATATTTAAATATATGACCCACCCTGTTTTAGACTGTATTATATATTTTTTAATATTGGTGGAGCTTTTATGTATCATGGTCACCTGGTTTTAGGTGTGAATTCCGTGACATTTTTACCTGGTATGTAATGATATTATAAAGGGCAGCGCCGTTTCCATTCTCATCTGTTTTATTCACAGTAACGGAAAAGCTCATCTGGCCCCACTCCAAGTCATTCTCAAACAGGGTTCTGTGGAACCCAAGGCTTCCTCCAGAGGTTAACAGGGGTTCCTTGAGCTGTTTGTGATCGACCCTCTATTTGTTGTTGCCTGCACAGTTCCAGGACCAACTCCACTTGGCAAAGCCAGTAGCATAACACCAATTATCTTTTTACCTGTCTGTAAGGGTGGCATCCTGACCAACACTGTAAGGGGCATCCTGACCACCACTGTGGGAATTATTTTTATTGACCAGTGAAGTAAAGGGCATTTTTTGCCATTGAGGCCCAATAAATTGGTTTTAGTAAGGGTTCCTCAGAGTCCTGAATAGTATTTTAGGGGTTCCTCTGGGATAAAAAAAAGACTAGTCATAGGAGTGGTGTGCCAGGGCTGGGAAAACAAAAACATAAAAAATAAAAAGTAAGACAATAATATTTACTTTGTGGATCCTTTAAGTATAGTTCAGGGGTCTTCAAACTTTCTAAACAAAGGGCAAGTTCATTGTCCTTCAAACTTTAGAGGGGCCGAACTGTGGCCAGTGGAATTAGAAAATGTCTTGGCATCAGTGAAGTAAGCAATGCCCCATCATTGGTATTAGGAGGAGGAATAATGCCAAATCATTGGTATTAGAAGGAGTAATAGTGATCCATCGCTGGCATCAAAGGGAGGAATAGTGCCCCTTCGTTGGCATCAGTGAGAGGAACAGTGCCCCATCATTGTTGTCAGTGGGAGGAATAGTGCCCCATCGGCTGCTGGAACCCAGGGACTTATACACGCTGTCACTAAACGCTAGTCTTAGCAATAAGCATCGGCATGTTTAGACAGCGTTTGTCCCTCGGTGTTGAGTCCATTGCAGAACTTTGTTTTTTCGGTCCTTGAATGCCCCCTATGGTCACCTTTAGCACATGATTTTCCAGAAGCAGATAGACACCTGTGGCCCTTGTTTAGTGGTTTGATTAAAACTTTCAAGAGACCTAGAAGGCTTGTACCTCTAATTGGACAGCATCCCTGAAGAAGCCCAACATATGGGTGAAACATGTTGGGAACTCCATTTCATAGTGCTGTATACATATAATCTTGTTGATCTGTACTTGCCAATTGTTATGTTTTAACATTTTTTTATTTAAATTTTTTTTATATATAGTTTATACTATTTCAATGTATTCTGCACCTTAAAAGTCCCAATCTCTCTTCTTACATTTCCCCCATCATTGGTGTCAGTAGGAGAAATGGTGCACCCATCATTGGTGTCAATGGAAGGAATGGTGCTCCATCATTGGTGTCAATAGAAGGAATAGTGAACCCTCATTGGTGTCAGTGGGAGGAATAGTGCCCCGTCATTGGTGTCAATAGAAGGAATGGTGCTCCATCATTGGTGTCAATGGAAGGAATAGTGCCCCACCCATCATTGGAGCACAGGTGTGTCAGGAGGAGGCTGTCTCTCTGGAGCTGCTGCTGATCCGTGTGAGAGGGAACTGGTGAGGAAATCTATCCCAGCTCTCCTGGCCCCTTTCTGGGGAAGCCATGGAGGCCAGCAGGGCCTCTCCTGCTGGAAGCTCACAGCCATCTCCTGGGCCGTCGGGTGACATGCCTGCCCCTGTACAAGCTGATCTCTCTACCCCTGGTGAGGATGAAGGTTCCGAAGCCATTCGGGAGCGAGTGGTGGCCGGGATTAAGGTCCTAAATAGGGATGAGCCGAACACCCCCCTGTTCGGTTCGCACCAGAACATGCGAACGGGAAAAAAATTCGTTCGAACACGCGAACACCGTTAAAGTCTATGGGACACGAACATGAATAATCAAAAGTGCTAATTTTAAAGGCTAATATGCAAGTTATTGTCAATAAAAGTGTTTGGGGACCTGGGTCCTGCCCCAGGGGACATGGATCAATGCAAAAAAAAGTTTTAAAAACGGCCGTTTTTTCAGGAGCAGTGATTTTAATAATGCTTAAAGTCAAACAATAAAAGTGTAATATCCCTTTAAATTTCGTACCTGGGGGGTGTCTATAGTATGCCTGTAAAGGGGCGCATGTTTCCCGTGTTTAGAACAGTCTGACAGCAAAATGACATTTTGAAGGAAAAAACTCATTTAAAACTACCGCGGCTATTGCATTGCCGACAATACACATAGAAGTTCATTGATAAAAACGGCATGGGAATTCCCCACAGGGCAACCCCGAACCAAAATTAAAAAAAAAAAATGATGTGGGAGTCCCCCTAAATTCCATACAAGGCCCTTCAGGTCTGGTATGGATATTAAGGGGAACCCCAGCCAAAATTAAAAAAAAAAATTGACGTGGGGTTCCCCCTAAATTCCATACCAGACCCTTCAGGTCTGGTATGGATTTTAAGGGGAACCCCGCGCCCAAAAAAAAAAAAAAAAAAACGGCGTGGGGTCCCCCTAAAAATCCATACCAGACCCTTATCCGAGCACGCAACCTGGCAGGCCGCAGGAAAAGAGGGGGGGACGAGAGTGCGGCCCCCCCCCCCTCCTGAACCATACCAGGCCACATGCCCTCAACATTGGGAGGGTGCTTTGGGGTAGCCCCCCAAAGCACCTTGTCCCCATGTTGATGAAGACAAGGGCCTCATCCCCACAACCGTGGCCGGTGGTTGTGGGGGTCTGCGGGCGGGGGGCTTATCGGAATCTGGAAGCCCCCTTTAACAAGGGGACCCCCAGATCCCGGCCCCCCCCCTGTGTGAAATGGTAAGGGGGTACTTACCCCTACCATTTCACTAAAAAACTGTCAAAAATGTTAAAAATGACAAGAGACAGTTTTTGACAATTCCTTTATTTAAATGCTTCTTCTTTCTTCCTTCATCTTCTTCTTCTTCTGGTTCTTCTGGCTCTTCTGGTTCTTCCTCCGGCGTTCTCGTCCAGCATCTCCTCCGCGGCGTCTTCTATCTTCTTCTCCTCGGGCCGCTCCGCACCCATGGCATGAGGGGGGAGGCTCCCGCTCTTCTCTTCATCTTCTTCTTCATCTTCTTCTTCTTCTTCTTCTTCTTCTTCTTCTTCTCTTCTTCATCTCTTCTTCCTTCTTCATTTCTTCTGCGGGCCGCTCCGCATCCATGCATGCATGGAGGGAGGCTCCCGCTGTGTGACGGCGTCTCTTCGTCTGACGGTTCTTAAATAACGGGGGGCGGGGCCACCCGGTGACCCCGCCCCCCTCCGACGCACGGGACATGACGGGACTTCCCTGTGGCATTCCCCGTGACGTCACAGGGAAGTCCCGTCAATTCACCGTGCGTCAGAGGGGGGCGGGGTCACCGGATGGCCCCGCCCCCCGTTATTTAAGAACCGTCAGACGAAGAGACGCCGTCACACAGCGGGAGCCTCCCTCCATGCATGCATGGATGCGGAGCGGCCCGCAGAAGAAATGAAGAAGGAAGAAGAGATGAAGAAGAGAAGAAGAAGAAGAAGAAGATGAAGAAGAAGATGAAGATGAAGAAGAAGATGAAGAGAAGAGCGGGAGCCTCCCCCCTCATGCCATGGGTGCGGAGCGGCCCGAGGAGAAGAAGATAGAAGACGCCGCGGAGGAGATGCTGGACGAGAACGCCGGAGGAAGAACCAGAAGAGCCAGAAGAACCAGAAGAAGAAGAAGATGAAGGAAGAAAGAAGAAGCATTTAAATAAAGGAATTGTCAAAAACTGTCTCTTGTCATTTTTAACATTTTTGACAGTTTTTTAGTGAAATGGTAGGGGTAAGTACCCCCTTACCATTTCACACAGGGGGGGGGGCCGGGATCTGGGGGTCCCCTTGTTAAAGGGGGCTTCCAGATTCCGATAAGCCCCCCGCCCGCAGACCCCCACAACCACCGGCCACGGTTGTGGGGATGAGGCCCTTGTCTTCATCAACATGGGGACAAGGTGTTTTGGGGGGCTACCCCAAAGCACCCTCCCAATGTTGAGGGCATGTGGCCTGGTACGGTCCAGGAGGGGGGGGGGCCGCACTCTCGTCCCCCCTCTTTTCCTGCGGCCTGCCAGGTTGCGTGCTCGGATAAGGGTCTGGTATGGATTTTTAGGGGGACCCCACGCCGTTTTTTTTTTTTTTTTTTGGCGCGGGGTTCCCCTTAAAATCCATACCAGACCTGAAGGGTCTGGTATGGAATTTAGGGGGAACCCCACGTCAATTTTTTTTTTAAATTTTGGCTGGGGTTCCCCTTAATATCCATACCAGACCTGAAGGGCCTTGTATGGAATTTAGGGGGACCCCCACATCATTTTTTTTTTATTATTTTGGTTCGGGGTTGCCCTGTGGGGAATTCCCATGCCGTTTTTATCAATGAACTTCTATGTGTATTGTCGGCAATGCAATAGCCGCGGGTAGTTTTAAATGAGTTTTTTCCTTCCAAATGTCATTTTGCTGTCAGACTGTTCTAAACACAGGAAACATGCGCCCCTTTACAGGCATACTATAGACACCCCCCAGGTACGAAATTTAAATGGATATTACACTTTTATTGTTTGACTTTAAGCATTAATAAAATCACTGCTCCTGAAAAAACGTCAGTTTTTAAAACTTTTTTTTGCATTGATCCATGTCCCCTGGGGCAGGACCCAGGTCCCCAAACACTTTTTATGACAATAACTTGCATATAAGCCTTTAAAATTAGCACTTTTGATTTCTCCCATAGACTTTTAAAGGGTGTTCCGCGGCATTCGAATTTGCTGCGAACACCCCAAATTGTTCGCTGTTCGGCGAACTTGCGAACAGCCAATGTTCGAGTAGAACATGAGTTCGACTCGAACTCGAAGCTCATCCCTAGTCCTAAATAGGGAGAGGGATAAGCTTTACAAGTTACGAGCGGAGCTGAAGCGTCTGCGAAGGCAGCGGGAGGGCTTACATAGCCAGAAACGTGGATCCATGGATCCGGAGATCCAACTGGCCAAGGTCCGGGTGGAACACCAGGAGACCATTGTGGCCATGATGGAAGGCAGAGATGGGCCCTTCAAAGAAAAATTCTGCAATGACAGAAGGTTTGCCAGGATGACAAAGATGGAGGTGGAGGAGGAGACCCCCAGTTCAGACCCCCTGTCCCCTCAGGGAGAGGTAAGCAGCCCCATGCCTTCCCAGGACTCAGGAGGCATGCTCAAGGTAATCCAGGCAATGGAGTCTCCTTTGCGGGGTGATCAGCTGGTGTTCCATGAGGAGGACATAACAGATAATGTGCCTGACAAGGTAAAGCCCGTCAAGCCCCATGTGGTGCATAAAACAGTTTTTGTGACTGATACTGACAATGTACCCAGTGACAATCAGGCTGCTAGTCCTATGTGTAGCAATGCTGTGCCTGCTGATGCTGCAGTACAGCAAAGTTTGCATTTAAAAAATGACATTCCTGCAGATGAACTGCAACATTCAGCAGAGCCTATTAACCCCCATTTAGCTGAATCTGAAGCTGTTTGCCCCAAACCTGCTGAAGACTCTACAGCACAGCTTCAGGAGACAGCTGGTATTGCAGCAGAAACTGTGACTATTCCTGATAAGAATGTGGATATTTGTGTGACTGATAAAAATCATCCCAGTACAAGTGTGATGAACAATGGTCCCAGTACAAGTGTGATGGACAGTCCTACCAACTCTGTTCAAGCAGTGAATAATAATAGTAATGTACAGACTGCTGTGACTTCAGTGTGGGGCCTTGGCCCTGATAAACCCACGTTTGCTCAGGTGGTACGCTCTGCTCCTGGTAGCTCTGCCCCCAAGCGGGGTTTTCCCCTACAGGCTACCACTTTGGGCACCCCGGGATCTGGTCTTGGGTCTCTGGCTTCTGCTGGGGGTCCGAGAAGAAATGTGGTAATTCTCAAATGGGAAGGTGGTGCGATCCCTCCAGCACGGCGTGCAGTGGTGGATTTGATTTTAGAGATGGGTTTTGGGGCAAATGACCTGTATGCTCTAATACATGTAGCTGGGACACGGGATTATACTATTAGTTTCACCAGGCCAGAGGGTCTTGACCTGTTCTGGGAGCGATATGAGGCTCGGTGCAGGTCAAGACCTGAATGGGAAGATCTGGCCCCAGTTGCGGTTTCGCAAAGGTCAACGGTGAAAAAGATAACCATCATACTCACCAATGAGAGTGTTCCTGCTCGGGACCTAGAGGTCTGGTTAAGGAACTATGGTGAGGTTTTGACTAAGCCCAGCAAAATCCTTGATGAGCGTAACATCTGGACTGGGGGTTGGTCGGTTACAGTCAGGTTGGCCAGGGATGGGAATGTTGTCCGTCACCTGCCCTCCTCAGCTTTTATAGGGAGGGATAGGATGACTGTTTTCTACCCTGGTCAGCCGAAGCTGTGTCACCGCTGTGGAGAAAAGGGGCATTTGAGCTCTTCCTGTTCAGCCTTGATATGTTCAGTGTGTCGGGGTCAGGGTCATATGGCTAAGGACTGCACCGAGATGATCAGGTGCAACCTGTGCCTGCGCCTTGGCCACCCCTACAGCAGATGTCCTGAAGCCTGGCACAATATGGAGAAGGAGGTAATTGATGACATGTCAAGGCTGGACAGGATGGAGGGTGAGGCCCCTGGTGTACCATCCTCCTCTGCGGTGACTGACTCCCCTGGTCCTGCTCAGGATCCCTCCCCAGTTCCTGTGGCCACCCCTCCTGTGTCTGTAAGTATTCCTTCTGTATCTGTCTCTGTGTCCCCCCAGCCTACTGTACCCTCTCCTCATGTGTCAGAACCTTCCAAGTCTGTGCCCCCCGAGTCAGTTACCCCCCAGGAGTCTACCCCTCCTAAGTCAGACTCAAAGGGAGCACCCCCCCCACCAGGAGTGGTAGCGGGTATTAAAAAGGTCACTTCTGCCTCTCTAAAGGAGTCTTCTGTAAAGACTCCAAAGAAGAAAAAAACAGGAGATAAGGGCATCTCTGAAGCTGACCTGCAGTACCTGGAGGAGAGAAGGAAGGTTGGGAAGCGGAAGAAGCAGGTGGTGAGGACAGAACAGGCTCCAGTGCCTGTCTCCAACCGTTATAGGTCCTCTAATTGGGATATCTCTTCATCTGGAGCTTCTTCGGAGCGAAGTTCTGATTCTGAGATGGAGTTTGAGGCGGCCTCAAGAAAGAGAGAGGCTTCTGGTGATGAGCAGCAGAGGGGAGCTAAGAAGCAATCCACCCAATAACCCAAATGGCGGTTCCCCCTCCGTTAAAAGTGGTGACAATAAATGTCGCCAGCATTAAGTCAGTAAGAGCTCGTTCTATGGCCTTCTTTTTGTTCAGCCAATTAGATGCTGAAATTTTATTTTTGCAAGAGACTAGGCTCACCTCCTTGGCAGATATTCATATGGCCAAGAGAGAGTGGAGGTATGGTCCATCTTACTGGTCTCTTGCGGCCGAGCCTTACGGCGGTGTGGCGGTGTTGTTTAAAACCGGCATGGTAACTGTCCGGCGGGTTATTGAGGTGGAGATTGGGAGATGTATGGTCTTAGACGTCCTTGTGGGAGGGCAGGACCTGCGCCTAATTAATGTTTATGGACCGCACACAAAGTGGGACAGGAAATGCCTTTTTACAAGGATCAAGCCATTTCTTTTTACATCCCGGCAAGTGGTCTTTGGAGGTGACTTTAATACAGTAACTAGGCCCAAGGACAGGAAGGACTTCAAGGACAGGCTGGGATATGATAGCGTTTTTTTAAATAGTATGGTTAGGGATGCTGGTCTTGTGGATGTGCACATTAAGCACCTCCCGGATGACACTGGGTTCACCTTTCATCGAGGTAATAGTCAGAGTAGAATAGATAGGTTTTTTTTGAAGGAGACCTCTGCTTTCTCACCCCCAGTGGTGCAGGCAGTAGAGTTCTCTGATCACTGTATGCTATCTGTGGTCCTGAATGCTTCAGACGCCCCTCAGAGGGGTAAGGGCATCTGGAGATTGAATTCGACTCTACTCAAGGAAGAACATGTTAGACAATCCTTTGAGGAATTCTTTCAGGCACAGGTGACCATCCTGGACTTTTGTAGCAGCAAGGCTGAGTGGTGGGAGCTGACCAAAAAGAGGATTGCTGGATTCTTCAGGGGCCTAGCCAATAGAAAGCAGTTTAATAAATACATGACCTACCAACGTTTACGGAGGAAGCTGGATATTCTTGTCTCGAGAGGAGGAGATCCTGGGGCAATCTCCGAAGTGAAACTCCTTCTCAGGAAGTGTCAATATGACCGGCATGCCTCTTTGGTTCTGGAGAGGGACTATGGGAAGTACCACTCGCCTGACCCTTACCAGAACTGCAAACAAGGTGTAGCTGTTAAAACGGTCGTTGGCCTTAAAGACAGTACAGGTTCCTTGACAAAGTCCAGGTCAGGGATTCTGGAGGTCGTGAGGTCCTTTTATGCTGACCTTCTTGGGAGGAAAGAGCTTGACCGTGACAAGATGGAAAGCTTTTTGGACTCTACTCCAGGTCTAAATGATGAAGATGTCCCATTGATGAATTTGACAGAGGAGATCACAGTTGAAGAGGTGATAAGGGCAATTGAACAGCTTGCCATCAAAAAGTCACCTGGACCGGATGGCTTGACGGCTGAGTTTTACAAAGCTTTTAAGTCTATTCTGGCCCCACATTTGGTAGAGGTTTTTAACAGTTGCCTTGCTGAGGGGGTACTTCCCTCTTCCATGAGGCACTCAGCTGTGATTCTTCTTTCAAAGGGTAAAGATCCTTCGATGGTTGAGAATTGGCGCCCCATCAGCCTTCTTAATGTCGATAGAAAGATACTGGCAAAGATCATTTTCTGGCGCCTATCGTCAGTAGCAGAGTCTTTGCTTTCTCGCCATCAGCACTGTTCGGTCCAGGGTAGGTGCACCTTCACAGCAGTTTTAGCTGTCCGGGAGGCCTTGGAGCGGTGCAGGGCTGCAGGCTGGGGAAAGTATTTGCTGACATTGGATCAGGCAAAGGCTTTTGATCGTGTTAACCATGAGTACCTGTGGTTGCTCCTTAGTAAGTACGGTCTGCCGGGTGGTTTTGTCGATTGGTTAAAAGTCTTGTATGAGGGGGCAGAGAGCTTTCCTCTTGTTAATGGTTGGGTTGGGCAGTCCTTTGGGGTTGGCTCCGGGGTGCGCCAGGGTTGTCCCCTGAGTCCCCTGCTCTATGTGTTTGCAATCGACCCCTTCATCAGGAGGCTAGAGAGCGGCATGTTGTGTGGGGTGCCAGTGGGGCTTCCGGGTGAGCCGCCTTTGAGGGTTGTTGCCTATGCGGACGATGTGTCGGTGATTGTCACTGGGGCGGATGAAGCAGAAGAGGTGGTCTCTCTGACATCACGGTATTCTGAAGCATCAGGCTCCAAGATCAATCAGGAAAAGAGTGAAGTTTTCTGGATGGGAAAGGAAGGTGAGGGGTTTGATCTCCCGGACACCTTTCCAGTGCCCCAGGAAAGAATTAAGATTTTAGGCATTGAATTTGGACCTGGCGATTATGGCCTCAAAAACTGGGAAGGCAGACTGGAAATTGCCAATACTAAGGTGGTCAGCTGGAAGAGATGGAAGTTATCTATGAGGGAAAGGGTTGATCTGATTAAGACTTACCTGATTCCGATCTTCTTGTATGTCAGCTTTGTCTGCATCTTGCCAGTGTCTCTCTATGCTAGGGTCAGTAGTGTGTTCTTCCAGATGTTGTGGGGGAACAGACTGAACCCCATCAAGAGGAATGTCACCTATCTATCCAGGAGGGAGGGTGGCTTAGGTATGGTCAACCCAGTTCTTTTCTTTTCACTGCTTTTTCTCAAGTTTAATATTGGTAATATGCTTGCAGTGGAACCTCCTGGATGGGCAGGCATATTTAGATCTTGGTTTAGGCCTTTTCTACGACTTTGGGAAGAAGATGGCCAAGTGAAGAATCTCAGGGGTCATCGTGGTCAGCTACCAGCCTATGTCGCTCCGTGCCTGAAGTTACTACGGCAGTGGCGATTGTCGGCTGAAGATCTCAGATCGGTTCCGAGGAAAGTCCTTATGAGTCGAGTCTTGAGCGAAGTCTTTCATGACCCACTGGCCTTAAGGGATTGCCCAGGCCCAGTTTTGAGGGCAGGGTTAAGACTTATTAATTTGGACAGAGTACCCCCTAAATTCAGGGATCTGGCCTGGTTGTGCTTCCATGGGAGACTCTATGTTAGGGGCAATTTGAAATTCCGCAGTGGGGTGGATCGTAGCTGTCCTCGGGAGGAGTGTGCAGGTGAGGAGGAGACTATGGACCATTTTCTGCTTCATTGCCCTTTTAACATAGAGGTGTACAAACAGGTGGGGCGGGCCCTCGGTGTTCCTTTCCTCTCCAGGCTGGGTTATGCTGAGTGGGTGTACGGAGCATTCAATACTGGTGGGGTTTTTTGTTTAGATACACTTTTTCTAGTTAGCCTAGTAGTCCGTTATTTCACTTGGAACGCACGGTGTCAGGTCTGCATTCGGCGTAAAATCCTTCCTGTTCAGGTGGTGGTGTATGACATTTTGCATGAGGTGGAGAAGATTCGGGTGCTTGAGAGAGACAAGCGGAGTCAGGGGGCTTGGTTGAAGGCGTGGAGGGGTTTCAAGCCTCCCTGACTGCCAGGAGTCTCTTTCCCGGGTGTGGCTCTCTGTCTCTTATCACCCTAGATTACTATTTTTTTTTTGGATTAATTTTTGATAAATGGCTGCGTACATAGGTGATGGGTTGTGCCTCTTAGGCCCTCTCTGCTGCTTTATGTAAATAATTTTGGTAGTGGATTATGTATATATTGTATATATTCTGAACATGGATGTGTATTCCTTGGATTTCTGTTGAAGTTTTGTACTATGGTTTTGTTTTTTTACTTTTGTATAAAATTGGTTGCTTGATTCTTTTAATAAAAGATCAATAGTTCCCCATCATTGGCATCAGTGGGAGGAATAGTGCCCCATCATTGGAATCGGTGGCAGGAATAGTGCCCCATTGTTGGTGTCATTAGGAGGAATAGTGCCCCATCATTGGTGTCAGTGGGAGGAATAGTACCCTATTGTTGGTATCAGAGGGAGGATTAGAGCTCCATGATTGGTATCAGTTGGAGGAATAGTGCCCCATCGTTGGTTTAAGTGAGAGCACTAGTGCCTCATTGTCAGTGTCAGTGGCAGGAACTATGCCCCACTGTTGCTGACACTGGGGGGGGAAATGCCCCAAGGGCCGGACAAAAGCAAGAAAAGGGTCACATCCATCTGGCCCCCCTGGCCGCAGCTTGGAGACCACTGGTATAGTTTATGGGGAAAATAAAATTGGGCTTTTAAAATGCAGTACTGGAAAAGCACATCTGGCCCCACTCTAGGTCCTAGAATAAGAAAAGCGTCAAATATCTTCAGTGCACCTGAGTTTTATCACAGCTTATTGAACGTCTCCATCACCATCTATATGCAGAATGCCTCTCTCTTCTGTTTAGCCCCGTCTGCTGCTACAAAGTAGAAACTCTAAACCTATTACGCAGCTTACAATGATGTTTTATGCCTTTCCTTTGTAGTATAAATCTAATTTTATTGTTTCTGGCTTCCTTATAAATTGCTACAATTTATTATCCCCTTTCATGTTCCTCCATTTGTTCTAATCAAGACCAAGAAATCCATCCAATCGTTTAACTTAATCCCATTCTGGAGCAGAAATCGAAAAAAAAATCCTAATTATTTAGGAAGGAATTGCTGTGAGTATTTGCATGCGGGAAAATTCCGACACAGATTTAAAGGGATTCTTTTCTGAAGCAAATGACTGTGTAGGGAGAGTACGAACGCAGGAGGCCGCTTCAATTCCCGGGCTGCCTTCTACATCTACAACAACGTCCAACATATCGAGCTCTGTTGAGTAACACACAGGTATTGCACTGTAGTAAAGATGGCCCTTAAGGGTTCATTCATACCTGCACCCAGAGGGCGGTATAACCAGGTGGTTGCATCGGTGGTCATTGATAGCAAATGAGTTGGATCATAGGAAAAATTTGCGCTAATCAATATTCATAAGCAAGCAGCCAGCAAAAGTTTGTTGATATCAAACATAAAATCCAATAATGTGTGTATTGCGGCGCTAAATTCAATAACTAAAAAACAGTCCAAGGAAGGTCTGAAGAATGGGAGAAGTCCAATCACCAGATATAGTGCAGATGTGAAGGGGCACTCGTCACCACGTGATAATGTAGTCTGCTTACCAGAAGGCTGTAAATAATAGGCATGTATTGATAATCCTCAACAACATCCAGCTAATCCAACTCTCTGGAACCCCTCGTCAACACAGACAGCAACCTCCGGATGGCCTCCTTCACAGATCAACCTCTCCCAGAAATCACATCAGAAGTGGGACTTTCAAATATGCAGTCATCAAATACCCAGGAAGAGAAAAAAGGGACCCATAGTGAAGCCCGTAATGGTAATAAAATAATTTATTGTAGTAACTTACAGTTTGAGTTCAAAATTGCATGCATCAAAAACGACAATCGGCTGCAGCGTTCAGCGTGCTGGTGTCAAACTGCCTGACATGTTTCATCCCAACGGATGTCTTCAGAGGCGTTCTGAAGACATTGCCTCTGAAGACATCCGTTGGGATGAAACATGTCAGGCACCCACCCCCCCATGTTAAGGGCATGCGGCCTGGTACGGTTCAGGAGGGGGGGGGGCGCTCGCTCGTCCCCACCCCCTTTCCTGACCGGCCGGGCTGCGTGCTCGGATCGGGGTCTGGTATGGATTTTGGGGGGGGGGACCCCACGCCGTTTTTTCGGCGTAGGGGGTTCCCTTTAAAATCCATACCAGACCTAAGGACCTGGGATGCCCCACGCTCGCCGCAATAGGAAAATGTGTTTTTCCTATTGCAGCGAGCGTGAGATGCAGTACCCTGCCCCTCCGTCGTATCTGGTCCGTCAGACTAGCATACAGACAAACGGGCTTTCCATCAGGAACGGAGTCCGGCGGAGTTACGACGTAAAGATTTGAAGCAGGCTTCAAATCTAAAGTACGTCGGATTTCCGACCGAAACGGTCCGTCGGAAGCCCGATGCACACCACACACGGTCGGATTGTCCGCCGGATTTGGTCCGGCGGCGTCCGTCAGACTTTTGTAGCCGAAAAGTCCGACTGTGTGTATGCGGCTATAGAGCTGCAAAAGGTGGGCTAACTAAATATTGAACCCTATGGACTAAGACAGGGATGCCATCAATGTTCATGTGCTTGTGTAGCGGTACCCCCCGTAGGGGCTGCTGAGTGTAGTGGTTCCTCTATCACCCTTGCACTTGTTTTTTTGACACAGTCCTTGCACTTGTTTTTTTTGTATTTTTATTGAGGGGAATTTAACTTGCATAGGGATAGGAAAATTATGAGATGATAAGTGACAGTTACTGTTGGGACCAACTATATACATTCACAGTATATAAAGTCTCCTCTCTCTCTCCAGCACTTCACTTGCTTGTACTTCCTGGACCAGCTAGCACGGTAGGCCTCACACTGGCTCAGCCAGGCCCAAAGCAGATTCCCTTTGCAGGCAGGGACCGCAGGCCCCTATAGTGTAGCAAAAATAGTCCCAGTGTTAACTGTCACTGTGGCTACTGCTCCCAGTATCACCTCTTCAGGCACTGCTATCCCTCCTGGCTTGGCTGCAGCTGCCTCTTTCCACTGCCCATGCCACTACAATCCTCCAGACTGGCTCTGCGCCCATCCCAGACTGCTCCATCTCAGTCCTCTCAGGTGTGCCTCCCAGTCCTCCCGACTGTGTGAACACTCACCAGCCCTCTAGGCTGCCCCTGTGGAACTCCTGGAGACTTGCCCGAGACTTGACACTTGCAGTGTTCTCCCGCTGTCCTCTCTTGCTCCTCCTGTGCCTCCTGGTCAGGACACCTCTGTGGCTTGTAAGAGGGTGCCGTCCGCACCCAAGCCCAGGCCCAAGGTCACCCCTCCCCAGACTGGGAAGCTCCCTCAAAGACCCCGACAGCCTAACACTCCATCACCATCTTTCACCCAATCAACTCCTCCCCAGATGGGCTGACCCTAGGTATTTAAGGAGGTCTGCCCCCTGCCAATCCAAATTGGGGATTGGTCAGGGCTCCTCAGAACACCCCAGCCAGCTCCACCTCCCCTCTCCACCTCTCTTTCCAGAACACACCAGAACATTCTGGAAAGAAGTGGGAGGTTCTGGTGATGCTACCTGTGAGTCACAAAGCACTACCCTGAGCCACTGAGCCACTTCCAGCCCAGATCAAAACACACCTAGGCTTGGCTGCCAGCCAACCCTGGAAATTTACCTACTCTCACAAAAACATGCACTATCCTTCTAGTACACTAGAGGGTGCTACACGTGTAAAGGCAGGCCTCCCAATACTTTTGGTATAATAATGTATATTCTTATATTATTATGTTTGTCCCATTTAAAACACTGAAATCATGTCTGTAGCACAAAGCTAGGCAAAAATATTTGTCAATATATATATATATTTATATATACACACACACACATACTATATATATATATATATATATATATATATATATATATATATATATATATATATATATATATATATATATATATATATATATATATATTTTATTAAAATTTATTTATTTTTATGCAACATAACTAATTAAATTGAACAAAAATGTAAATCATTTTTTTATAAAAAAAAAAAAAAATTCAATGAAAAATTGAGAAAAATAATAGCTAAGAGAAGAAGGGGGAAGAAGGAGATAATGATTAAGTTAACATAGGGTTAATAAGTAGTTAACTAGCAATACATTTTATTTACTTAAGGGTTCTTTAACTGTGATCATATGCAGATCAGAGGTGACCACTTATTAATGAAATAATTACAATAAATAATAAATATACTGACTATCTGTAAGGCCTGATTTTATATGCTGCATTTTGACAGCCTCTTGTGTTATGTAATACATAGTAAGTCCTGGCAGTTATTTAGATAATACAGGAGGTGGAGATGCTTCATATAAACATTGTTGAAATTCTGTAGGACAAATCTCCTACATTCAAAACCACTGGTTGGAGTGTATGGATTTTTTTTTATTTTTTTTATTTTTAAAAACATTTTTTATTTTTTTTTATTTGGTTGGTTATTTTTTGGTTCAGGATAAAGTAGAAAAGGGACTTAGTTTTTTTATTGCTGTCTGTGTCCCACTAGGGTGATCTCCCTTCACTTCCTGCCTCCAAGGTTCAACAGGAAGTGAGAAAACATCAGTTGTCACTGAAACAGGTAACCCCATCGTAAAATTTAGAGCGTGACTAGTTGTCCCGAGAGCCGCACAACAAGTCAAGACCTGCTGTATGATAGTGAATGGCAGTCTGAGCCTGGACCCCCGCCAGGCCACGCCCCAATGCAGTTCACTGAAACGCGTTAGAGGCATGGCATGGCGGGGGTCCAGGCTGAGACTGCCATTCACTATCATACAGCAGATCTTGACATGATATGTGGCTCTATAGACAGCTAGTCACTTTCCCATTGCCTTAAGCATAGACAAGCTCCCTTCCCGGCCAGCACAGGACTTCATTCCCATACAGCCTGAGGGGCTCACACGAATATCCTTGGTTCACCATAAAATTTACCCTCACCTTTTTTGCGACAACCTAAAAAAAATAAATAAAGATTTCTTTCCCTATCTCAGACAAAATGAAGAAGGTGAGTTTCCCCAGTGCGGATACAAAAATAAATAAATACATAAATAAAAAAAAAATAAAAATATATATATATACACAAATAAATAAATAAATAAATACATAAATAAATAAAAAAATATCTAAATAAATAAATATTACTCTTATGCCCTGTACACATGATAAGATTTTCCGACAACAAAATCCATGTTTTTTTTCCCGACGGATGTTGGCTCAAACTTGTCTTGCATACACACGGTCACACAAATCTTGTCGGAAATTCCGAACGTCAAGAACGCGGTGACGTACAACACGTACGACAAGCCGAGAAAAATGAAGTTCAATAGCCAGTGCGGCTCTTCTGCTTGATTCCGAGCATGCGTGGAACTTTGTGTGTCGGAATTGTGTACACACGATCAGAATTCACGACAACGGAATTTCTCAAATTTTGTGTGTCGGAAATTCCGATGGAAAATGTCCGATGGAGCCCACAGACGGTCGGAAATTTCCGACAACACGCTCCGATCGGCCATTTTCCATCGGAAAATCCTATGGTGTGTACGGGGCATTACATTCACTTTAGGCTTATCACATTCACCATTAGCAAAAAAAAAAATAAAAAATAAAAAAACCTGTCATAATGCCAGGACTTCTTTTTAATTTACACTTTGCTATTTTAACAAATTTCCACCCAATATCTAAAAGGGAAAAAAAAGTGCTCTGTTGAACCTTCTGTCACACAGTGGTTAAACTGCAGACAAAGTATTGAAGGTTTATGTTGCATGACATATTGAATATGCATCTGATATAAAATGGATCAGCGGCTGAGCGGACAGTAATAATTAGAAGATGAATGCTCCGCAAACTAACGTTTTACTGGTGTTTTTTAATGAGCCAAAAGCCTACTGTAGAGTGAAATGCTAATTGTAAGTTGCCAGTAAAAGGTTACTCAGAAAAGAGCGCATGAATACCGGTTACAATCATTTTTCACTCCTTCATGTGTCTTTAGGAAAGAAAAACTGGGAATCTGTCATGTATTTCTGATTAGGAGGAAAAAAAAAAAAAAGAAAGGTTGTTCTGTTTAGCAGGAGAGAGAGATCTTCGAAAGTGCAAGCTCGGGCTCATTACTGAACTTTTGTCTTCTAGGAAAACTTTTTGCAGTGTAATAAAAGTAAATGTGTATTGCATCTGCATCTACCGTTTTTTCTTTCGCTATTTTTTTTTTTATGGTCAGGACTGAAAAAAATTAAATGTAAAAGGATATATATTTATATATAAAAATATATAAATATATAAATATATATATATACAGTGGGGACGGAAAGTATTCAGACCCCCTTAAATGTTTCACTCTTTGTATTGCAGCCATTTGCTAAAATCATTTAAGTTCATTTTTTTTCCTCATTAATGTACACACAGCACCCCATATTGACAGAAAAACACAGAATTGTTGACATTTTTGCAGATTTATTAAAAAAGAAAAACTGAAATATCACATGGTCCTAAGTATTCAGACCCTTTGCTGTGACACTGATATATTTAACTCAGGTGCTGTCCATTTCTTCTGATCATCCTTGAGATGGTTCTACACCTTCATTTGAGTCCAGCTGTGTTTGATTATACTGATTGGACTTGGATTAGGAAAGCCACACACCTGTCTATATAAGACCTTACAGCTCACAGTGCATGTCAGAGCAAATGAGAATCATGAGGTCAAAGGAACTGCCTGAAGAGCGCAGAGACAGAATTGTGGCAAGGCACAGATCTGGCCAAGGTTACAGAAAATTTTCTGCTGCACTTAAGGTTCCTAAGAGCACAGTGGCCTCCATAATGCTTAAATGGAAGATGTTTGGGACGACCAGAACCCTTCCTAGAGCTGGCCGTCCGGCCAAACTGAGCTATCGGGGGAAAAGAGCCTTGGTGAGAGAGGTAAAGAAGAACCCAAAGATCACTGTGGCTGAGCTCCAGAGATGCAGTCGGGAGATGGGAGAAAGTTGTAGAGAGTCAACCATCACTGCAGCCCTCCACCAGTCGAGGCTTTATGGCAGAGTGGCCCGACGGAAGCCTCTCCTCAGTGCAAGACACATGAAAGCCCGCATGGAGTTTGCTAAAAAAACACCTGAAGGGCTCCAAGATGGTGAAAAATAAGATTCTTTGGTCTGATGAGACCAAGATAGAACTTTTTGGCCTTAATTCTATGCGGTATGTGTGGAGAAAACCAGGCACTGCTCATCACCTGTCCAATACAGTCCCAACAGTGAAGCATGGTGGTGGCAGCATCATGCTGTGGGGGTGTTTTTCAGCTGCAGGGACAGGGCGACTGGTTGCAATCGAGGGAAAGATGAATGTGGCCAAGTACAGGGATATCCTGGACGAAAACCTTCTCCAGAGTGCTCAGGACCTCAGACTGGGCCGAAGGTTTACCTTCCAACAAGACAATGACCCTAAGCACACAGCTAAAATAACGAAGGAGTGGCTTCACAACAACTCCGTGACTGTTCTTGAATGGCCCAACCAGAGCCCTGACTTAAACCCAATTGAGCATCTCTGGAGAGACCTAAAAATGTCTGTCCACCAACGTTTACCATCCAACCTGACAGAACTGGAGAGGATCTGCAAGGAGGAATGGCAGAGGATCCCCAAATCCAGGTGTGAAAAACTTGTTTCCCAAAAAGACTCATGGCTGTATTAGATCAAAAGGGTGCTTCTACTAAATACTGAGAAAAGGGTCTGAATACTTAGGACCATGTGATATTTCAACAATTCTGTGTTTTTCTGTCTATATTGGGTGCTGTGTGTACATTAATGAGGAAAAAAAATGAACTTACATGATTTTAGCAAATGGCTGCAATGTAACAAAGAGTGAAAAATTTAAGGGGGTCTGAATACTTTCCGTGCCCACTGTATATATTTTTTTATAACTTACTTATTTTAATTGTATTTTTTTAATATATATATATATATATATATATATATATATATATATATATATATATATATATATATATATATATATACAGTATATATAGATTTTTTTACATCTCACTTATTTTAATCCTGACCATAGAAAATAATAAATACATTTAAAACAATATCCTCACATGGTAAGAATCCTGAGAAGCTGTCCTGTGTTTCTGATTGTGGGAAAAAACAAAACAAAAAAAAAAACAGGAAAAATAGAACCGATTACAGCATTTCCAAAAGTGAAAGCTCTGGATTATCATTGAACTTTTGGAAATGTGAAGTGGATGTGTATATATATATATATATATATATATATATAAGTATTTTCTTTCTTTATCTATTATGGTCAGAACTAAAAAAAAATAAAATGTAAGAAAAATTATAAAAAATATATATTTTTTTTTTGTCTCTGCTTGTCTCTAGGGAAAAGTTTCCACAGTGCATTGTCTTTCTACCTCGAGATTGCGGCTGGGTTCACACTTGCTGCAGCCACGGGTCACAGCTGGGGGTTCGAGGGTCCCTGTTCACCGTTTCAGGTGCGAATCAGGTCCAAATTTTTGCCTGAGTTAGCACCTGAAACAGAGCCAAAAAAATAAATAAATACCTGTAATAAAATTAAAAATAAAATATAAAAGTTTAATGCATTTTCTTTCTCCATCAGGAGTAAAAATAAATAAATAAATGTAAAACTAAAAACTATAAAACTATAAATAAAATAAAGTATAAAAAAAAAACTAACTAAATAAATACATAATACAAATACATGGATTTTGCAAAAGTGGCCGACACAGTTCCCCACACACGGCTCATGTGTAAGGTAAAGTCTACAGGCTTGGAAGGATCAGTTTGTAAATGGATAGAAAACTGGCTAAAAAGACCAAATTCAGAGTATAGTGGTTAATGGTCCTTACTCTGAATGGTCTAAGGTTATCAGTGGTGTAACCCAAGGTTCAGTGTTGGGACCCTTACTTTTTAATACCTTTATAAATGATATAGGGTCTGGGATTAAAAGTACAATTTCAGTCTTTGCAGATGACACCAAACTATGCAGTGGATTAGCGTCCTTACAGGATGTCTTCAATTTACAAGCTGACCACTAATTGGGCGACTATGTGGCAGATGAGGTTTAATGTTGATAAATGTAAAGTTATGCATTTGGGGGCTAAGAATATGCATGCATCATACATACTATGGATGAGGGAGTTTGGGGTTGAGGAACTTGGCTGGCCTGCACAGAGTCCTGACCTCAACCCGATAGAACACCTTTGGGATGAATTAGAGTGGAGACTGCGAGCCAGGCCTTCTCGTCAAACATCAGTGCCTGACCTCACACATGCACTTTTGGAGGAATGATCAAACATTCCCATAGACACACTCCTAAACCTTGTGGACAGCCTTCCCAGAAGAGTTGAAGCTGTTATAGCTGCAAAGGGTGGGCCAACTCAATATTGAACCCTACGGACTAAGACTGGGATGACATTAAAGTTCATGTGTGTGTGTGTGTGTGTAAAGGCAGGCGTCCTAATACTGTGGCAATATAGTGTATAAACAAAGCATATCCATCTAAAGTGTGTACTTGGCTTAATTAAGAGCACTACGTTTCATTTCTGTCTGCTGCTGTGTTCCTCTGATACCAGCATGAATCAATTCTGACAATTTTTCCTGACACTAAGAGAAAAA
Organism: Lithobates septentrionalis; assembly: GCA_037952835.1. Classification (NCBI taxonomy): domain Eukaryota; kingdom Metazoa; phylum Chordata; class Amphibia; order Anura; family Ranidae; genus Lithobates; species Lithobates septentrionalis. The sequence goes on from JBBDGP010001041.1 coordinate 773,104, forward strand.
TGGTGACAGGGGAGGGACCTCCAGCAGATTGACAGCCTCAGCTCTGTCCCTGTATACTGTGTGGAGAAGGTCTGTCTCGTTCCTCCAATCAGCTCTCAGAGCTCTCCTCACTGAGCCCTTAAGAATTTAACTTCAGCTCTCTGCCCCCTTTTTTTTTAAACTCTTAGACAAGCTTTATAAATTCAGCACTTTGAACAGATGTAGAGAAGAGATGGCTGCAGAGAGACAGATACAACTTATGTAGGAGGATTTATATTATCTCTGTGTATCCCCTGAGGTCTGTCACTTCACTGGGTTTATGGAAGGGTTTACAACCACTATAGGACAGCAATGTTGTTCTCCAAAAAAAAACCAAAAAAAACATCCTAATCCTAAAAAACATCAAATTCTAGACTTAATCATTTGCAGATGTATCCTCATGAAGCCAAAAGCTAAATCTCTATACGTTAAGGGTCCTTTTATACCAGCTGGGCTATGCTGACTATTGTAGAAAAAATGATCCGCACTCCGGTTGTTGCTCTTAAAATTTCTTCATTTTATTGAATAGCCACAGTGAACAAACGAAGATTAAGTCAGTTGACGCGTTTCAGCCTATAAGGCCTTAGTCATAACCATAATTATAATTAAGGCCTTATAGTCTGAAATGCGTCAACTGACTTAATCTGCGTTTGTTCACTGCGGCTATTCAATAAAATGAAGACATTTTAAGAGCAACAACCGGAGTGCGGATCATTTTTTCTACATTGCTCTGCTATCTATGTGGTGTATGGGTATTATCACTGACTTTTCTGTTTATACTATGCTGACTATTCCTGATTATTTTATTTCCAATGTTACAAAAATAAACAGTGATTTCACAAGTCTGCATTCATTTATTTCTGGCATGTCACAAAATACAACAGTATTTTTTTTACAGCTCCTCGTTTTATAATAAAAAAGGCATCCTTAAGCTCCAGTCCAGTGACTTTGCCTAGGCTGAGATGATGTCATCAGTCTGCTGCAGGTAGGAAGAAACTTTCCCCCAGTCTTCTCTCCCCTACTGATCAGACTGCAACATTGTAACTTTATAGCAGTACACAAGGTAGAGAGGCAAATGTGACAATGTATTTAGGGGTGGATGTCAATCTGGAGGAGTGGGTGTTCCTAGGCAGACTGCCTTAGGCAACACCCATTTGTAATGCTGAGCCTCCATGATTGAAAGAACTGAAATCCAATTAATAAAAGGGGCAAGCCAGGGACAAGAATTGTGGGGAAGAAAGGGCTAGATCAGGGGTCTCTAAACTTTCTAAAGGGCAAGTTTGCTGTCCTTCGGGCTTTAAGGGGCCTAACTGGCTGGTGGGAGGTAAGATTTGCTGCCGTCAATGAGAGTAAGCAATACCCCAACACAGGGCCGGTACAAGGCAGGGGCGGAAGGGGCACGTGCCCTGGGCGGTACCATTTGGTATGGGGGGGCGCAGCCTGCAGGTGAAGTTCTGCCACGCCAGTGTGTACAATAATACTGTACAGTGCATGTACAGCGCCCAGCGGCACTGTACAAATCCCCCTTGTGCGCTCCTGCATGATCCTCCCTTCCCTCAGCACACAACTACAATGTTTACTCCCCTACGGAGGAGTCCCGTAGTCTCTGCCAGCGCCGTGACGTCACTCACGGCCGGAGGCGAGGTGGGAGGACACAGACAAGCGCAGGGAGGCGGGAGCTGTGAGGTGTGTCGGCGCGCTGTCTGTTACATCAAGCGGAGCAGAGCTGAGGAGCTGCTGGCTGGCTGGCTGGCTGGCTGGCTGGCTCAGGCTGCTGGATTCAATCTGAAAGGTAGAAGAGTGCAGTGCCAGTGTCATGTGTGCCAGTGTTCTGACTCAGATCTTCAGCAGTGATGGTCACTGGTCATTAACCTCGCCTCAGCCTCCCCCCCTCCCCCAATCCAGCCATTTATTAATCTGTTTTTTAGTGTTTACTTACACAAGTTCAGACTCATAACTTCTGAGTCTGAACTTGTGTAAGTAAACACTAAAAAACAGATTAATAAATGGCTGGATTGGGGGAGGGGAGGAGGCTGAGGCGAGGTTAATGACCAGTGACCACCACTGCTGAATACCCTACAACACTGCAATACTCTGCAATACCCCACAATACTCTGCAATACTCTGCAATACCCCACAATACTGTGCAATACTCTGCAATACCCCACAATACTGTGCAATACTCTGCAATACCCCACAATACTGTGCAATACTCTGCAATACCCTGAAATACTCTGCAATACCCCGCAATACTCTGCAATACCCCACAATACCCTGATATACTCTGCAATACCCTGCAACACTGTGCAATACTCTGCAATACCCCGCAATACTCTGCAATACCCCGCAATACTCTGCAATACCCCGCAACACTGTGCAATACTCTGCAATACCCCGCAATACTCTGCAATACCCCGCAACACTGTGCAATACTGTGCAATACCCCGCAACACTGTGCAATACTCTGCAATACTCCACAATACTCTGCAATACCCCGCAATACTCTGCAATACCCCGCAACACTGTGCAATACTCTGCAATACCCCGCAACACTGTGCAATACCCCGCAACACTGTGCAATGCCCCGCAACACTGTGCAATACCCCGCAACACTGTGCAATACCCCGCAACACTGTGCAATACTCTGCAATACTCCACAATACTCTGCAATACCCCGCAATACTCTGCAATACCCCGCAACACTGTGCAATACTGTGCAATACCCCGCAACACTGTGCAATACTCTGCAATACTCCACAATACTCTGCAATACCCCGCAATACTCTGCAATACCCCGCAATACTCTGCAATACCCCACAACACTGTGCAATACTCTGCAATACCCCGCAACACTGTGCAATACCCCGCAACACTGTGCAATACCCCGCAATACCCCGCAACACTGTGCAATACCCCGCAACACTGTGCAATACTCTGCAATACTCCACAATACTCTGCAATACCCCGCAATACTCTGCAATACCCCACAACACTGTGCAATACTGTGCAATACCCCGCAACACTGTGCAATACTCTGCAATACTCCACAATACTCTGCAATACCCCGCAATACTCTGCAATACCCTGCAATACTCTGCAATTCCCCCGCAACACTGTGCAATACTCTGCAATACCCCGCAACACTGTGCAATACCCCGCAACACTGTGCAATACCCCGCAATACCCCGCAACACTGTGCAATACCCCGCAACACTGTGCAATACCCCGCAACACTGTGCAATACCCCGCAACACTGTGCAATACTCTGCAATACTCTGCAATACCCTGCAACACTGTGCAATACTCTGCAATACCCCACAATACTGTGCAATACTCTGCAATACCCCACAATACCCTGAAATACTCTGCAATACCCCGCAACACTGTGCAATACTCTGCAATACCCCGCAACACTGTGCAATACTCTGCAATACTCCACAATACTGTGCAATACTCTACAATACCCCGCAATACTCTGCAATACCCCGCAACACTGTGCAATACCCAGCCATACTCTGTGATACTCTGCGATACCCTGCCATACTCTGCAATACTCGGTGAGACCCAGCCATACTCTGCCATACCCAGCCATACCCAGCCATACTCTGCCATACCCAGCCATGCGCTGCCATACCCAGCCATGCTCGACCATGCTCGGCCATACCCAGCCATACTCAGCTGTACTTGGCCTCTGTATGTGGCCAGGCTGTGGAAGTCTCACACATGTGGTATCGCAGTACTCAGGAGGAGTAGAAGAATCTATTTTGGGGTGTCATTTTTGGTATGTACATGCTATGTGTTAGAAATATTGTATAAACGGACAACTTTGTGTTAAAAAAAAATGTGTTTTAACCACTTCCTGCCCGCCGGTTGTCATACGACATCCTTGACTTTGTGCGGGGATATCTGAATGATGGGTGCAGCTACAGGCATCATTCAGATATCAGCTTTTTTAGCCGGCGATTCCCTACACTATAAGAACGATCATAGCGGCTGTTCTACTGCTTGATATATTCTTGTTTTGAAACGACATTGATTCTTTATTAAAAACGGGGGGGGGGGGGGGCGCAGTTTGCCATCTTCGCCCTGGGCACCAAATGGCCTTGTCCCAGCACTGCCCCAACATTGGCTTTAGTTGGAGGAATAGTGCTCCATTGTTTGTAATAATTGGAGGAATAGTGCCCTGTTGTTGTTTTTAGTTGCTGGATTAGTACCCTGTTGTTGGGCTCAGTTGGAGGATTAGTGCCCTGTTGTTGGGCTCAGTTGGAGGATTAGTGCCCTCTTGCTGGTCTCATTTGGATGATTAGTGCCCTGTAGTTGGTCTCAGTTAGAGAAGTAGTGCCCTGTTGCTGGTTTCAGTTGGTGGATTAGTGCCCCGTTGTTGGTCTCAGTTGGTGGTTTAGTGCCCCATTGTTGGTCTCAGTTAGATGATTAGTGCCCTGTTGTTGGTATCAGTTGGAGGATTAGTGCCCTGTTGTTGGTATCAGTTGGAGGATTAGTGCCCTGTTGTTGATATCAGTTGGAGCAATAGTGCCCCGTTGTTGGTATTAGTTGGAGGAATAGTGCTCCATTGTTGGTATCAATTGGAGGAATAGTGTCTCATTTTTTATATCAGTTGGATGAATAATGCCCCGTTGTTGGTCCCAGTTGGAGGAATAGTGCTCCATTGTTTGTATCAATTGGAGGAATAGTGTCCCTTTGTTGATATCAGTTGGAGTATAAATGCCCCATTGTTGCTATCAGTTGAAGGAATAGTGACCCGTTGTTGGTTTCAGTTGGAGGAATAGTGTCTCCTTTTTTATATCAGTTGGAGGAATAGCGCTCCGTTGTTGGTATTAGTTGGGGGATTAGTGCCCCATTGTTGGTATCAGTTGGAGTAGTGGTCCTCAACTTCAGTCCTCAAGTACTCCCAACAGGCCATATTTTGGGAATGTTTCTTAAATTAAAATACAGTAGCTGTCCAAAATACCAAGCCATTGACTTTAAAGCACCTGTGCAAGGTATCAGTTGGAGGATTAGTACCCCATTGTTGGTATCAGTTGGAGGATTAGTACCCCATTGTTGGTATCAGTTGGAGGAATAGTGCCCTGTTGTTTGTATCAGTTATAGGAAAAGTGCCCTGCTGTTGGTTTCAGTTGAAGTAATAGTGCCCTGTTGTTGGTATCAGTTGGAGGAATAGCGCCCTGTTGTTGGTATCAGTTGGAGAAATAGTGCCCTGTTGTCAGTATCAGTTGGAGGAATAGTGCCTTTTTGCTGGTATCAGTTGAAGGAATAGTGCCCTGTTGTTGGTATCAGTTGGAGGAATAGTGCCCTGTTGTTAGTATCAGTTGGAGGATTAGTGCCCTGTTGTTGGTATCAGTTGGAGGAAAAGTGCCCTGTTGTTGGTATCAGTTGGAGGAAAAGTGCCCTGTTGTTGGTATCAGTTGGAGGAATAGTGCCCTGTTGTTGGTATCAGTTGGAGGAAAAGTGCCCTGCTGTTGGTATCAGTTGGAGGAATAGTGCCCTGTTGTTAGTATCAGTTGGAGGAATAGTGCCCTGTTGTTGGTATCAGTTGGAGGAAAAGTGCTCTGTTGTTGGTATCAGTTGGAGGAATAGTGCCCTGTTGTTGGTATCAGTTGGAGGAAAAGTGCCCTGCTGTTGGTATCAGTTGGAGGAATAGTGCCCTGTTGTTAGTATCAGTTGGAGGAATAGTGCCCTGTTGTTGGTATCAGTTGGAGGAAAAGTGCCCTGTTGTTGGTATCAGTTGGAGGAATAGTGCCCTGTTGTTAGTATCAGTTGGAGGAAAAGTGCCCTGTTGTTGGTATCAGTTGGAGGAATAGTGCCCTGTTGTTAGTATCAGTTGGAGGAATAGTGCCCTGTTGTTGGTATCAGTTGGAGGAATAGTGCCCTGTTGTTAGTATCAGTTGGAGGAATAGTGCCCTGTTGTTGGTATCAGTTGGAGGAATAGTGCCCTGTTGTTAGTATCAGTTGGAGGAATAGTGCCCTGTTGTTAGTATCAGTTGGAGGATTAGTACCCCATTGTTGGTATCAGTTGGAGGATTAGTACCCCATTGTTGGTATCAGTTGGAGGATTAGTACCCCATTGTTGGTATCAGTTGGAGGAATAGTGCCCTGTTGTTTGTATCGGTTGGGGGAATAGTGCCCTGTTGTTGGATTCAGTTGAAGGAATAGTGTCCCATTGTTGGTATCAGTTGGAGGATTAGTACCCCATTGTTGGTATCAGTTGGAGGATTAGTACCCCATTGTTGGTATCAGTTGGAGGATTAGTACCCCATTGTTGGTATCAGTTGGAGGAATAGTGCCCTGTTGTTTGTATCAGTTATAGGAAAAGTGCCCTGCTGTTGGTTTCAGTTGAAGTAATAGTGCCCTGTTGTTGGTATCAGTTGGAGGAATAGCGCCCTGTTGTTGGTATCAGTTGGAGAAATAGTGCCCTGTTGTCAGTATCAGTTGGAGGAATAGTGCCTTTTTGCTGGTATCAGTTGAAGGAATAGTGCCCTGTTGTTGGTATCAGTTGGAGGAATAGTGCCCTGTTGTTAGTATCAGTTGGAGGATTAGTGCCCTGTTGTTGGTATCAGTTGGAGGAAAAGTGCCCTGTTGTTGGTATCAGTTGGAGGAAAAGTGCCCTGTTGTTGGTATCAGTTGGAGGAATAGTGCCCTGTTGTTGGTATCAGTTGGAGGAAAAGTGCCCTGCTGTTGGTATCAGTTGGAGGAATAGTGCCCTGTTGTTAGTATCAGTTGGAGGAATAGTGCCCTGTTGTTGGTATCAGTTGGAGGAAAAGTGCTCTGTTGTTGGTATCAGTTGGAGGAATAGTGCCCTGTTGTTGGTATCAGTTGGAGGAAAAGTGCCCTGCTGTTGGTATCAGTTGGAGGAATAGTGCCCTGTTGTTAGTATCAGTTGGAGGAATAGTGCCCTGTTGTTGGTATCAGTTGGAGGAAAAGTGCCCTGTTGTTGGTATCAGTTGGAGGAATAGTGCCCTGTTGTTAGTATCAGTTGGAGGAAAAGTGCCCTGTTGTTGGTATCAGTTGGAGGAATAGTGCCCTGTTGTTAGTATCAGTTGGAGGAATAGTGCCCTGTTGTTGGTATCAGTTGGAGGAAAAGTGCCCTGTTGTTGGTATCAGTTGGAGGAATAGTGCCCTGTTGTTAGTATCAGTTGGAGGAAAAGTGCCCTGTTGTTGGTATCAGTTGGAGGAATAGTGCCCTGTTGTTAGTATCAGTTGGAGGAATAGTGCCCTGTTGTTGGTATCAGTTGGAGGAATAGTGCCCTGTTGTTAGTATCAGTTGGAGGAATAGCGCCCTGTTGTTGGTATCAGTTGGAGGAATAGTGCCCTGTTGTTGGTATCAGTTGGAGGAATAGTGCCCTGTTGTTAGTATCAGTTGGAGGAATAGTGCCCTGTTGTTGGTATCAGTTGGAGGAATAGTGCCCTGTTGTTAGTATCAGTTGGAGGAATAGTGCCCTGTTGTTAGTATCAGTTGGAGGATTAGTACCCCAACATTGGTGTCAATGGGAGGAATGCTGCTTCAAGGGCCAGATAAAGGCAAGCAATGGGCCACATCCGTCCACCGGGCCACAGTTTGGAGACCACTGTGCTAGATGATGCTGGATTTCATCCAGCCAGGACAGTAGGTCTGCTTTATCTGGCTTGATGCAGCTTCTAATGTACATTGTAAGAGGCTCACAGTGTGCAGTGAAGTCAGACTAAGCCAGTTTAGTCCAGGAGAGGAGCCTGTACAGCTGTGCAAGACTGAAGGGAAGGCTGGATATTTTGTGATTGATTTATGTTCTTGAAAGTGCTGGCAAATTATCATTTGTTTGTTTTTTCTGAATAGTTTATATATTTATACAATGCAATACTTGGGGTTTAGGACATCTGTATCTGCACAGCCATCCAGTACACAATTTTAATTGAAATATATTTTATTTCTTTTTTCACAAACCTCCAGCCCTTGTCATCTGTCCCTTGAACAGTGCCTTTCCTCAGCGCCTTTGGAAGCATCACATTCATGGATCCTATGGGCCGAGCTACGGCAGAGAAGATTAATTGGGTACAGATGTGATTCAGATTTTATTACCTTGGTGGAGGTGGAGGGGGGGTTAGAAAACAAAATCGCATCAAATACCATTTTACAGGGAGCCCATAACAGCCCACAGCACGCGGCGGCAGCTCCCAGCCCGCTAAGCCGAATTTTGGGGAAAGTTTACTAATAATATATGCATAGTTGGAGCAGGTAATTACCAAATACTGCAGAGGAGAGCGCCCATGATTATTCTAAATTTGGAATGCAAGCGGCGGAGGATAATGACTGTGACCTTCTCTGTCGCAGAAAGATGAATAAAAACAATATTTCAAATCAGGAATTTTCCTAGGGGGTTTAAAGGGCACCTGTAATTTTGGGAGAGGATAACCAGATACATTGTGATGAGGAAAGGGGGGGGGGGGGGGGGTCAAAAAAAGTCTTCAAATCAAATATGAGCATTGCATTTCGTTTTTGACGTCTTTCTTCTTTAATACATTTCTTTAGTTAAAACATTAACCCTTGAGATGAATATGAAGAATTCGGCCTACCTGCTCAGGTACTTCGAAATTAATTTTGAAATGACATTAACTTGTTAAAGCTTCTATTAGATCTTATTGATTGGTTTTAGCCTTATTCTATGCTGATGGTGAACCCAAGAAATGAAAACAGCCCACGATACTTATAACTCAGCAGTGCTTCTTAGTACTAAATATTCGATACATCAGTCTTCCTGCATATAGCAGTCTACAGCGGGTGTGTTTGGGAATATCTCTCCTGCTGATTGGACAAAAATGGAGCGTCAGCACACTGGGGAGGTCATCGGTCTGATCAGTCCGTTCTTTACTCCTGTTAACAAGAGTTTGATTGACAGCACTGTGAGCAGGTAGGCAAAAAGGGGTCCCGGATCATTAGATTGCTGAAAGGAAGTGCATAAGCCAGAGGCTGCTTCCACATTCTCTTCTCAGGAGGCATACATAATAAGAAATCACTGACATCCTTACAGCCGACCAGCTCTAAAACGACCTAAAAGACGCAGCAATCTGTGTAGAGATATGAAACCAATTTCCGTTGTCTTTTTTCTACCCTGAGAACTACTCCAAATTGCACAGATCCTTTAAAGCCCAAGTCCAGCTTTAAAATAAATTAAAAAATCAGATATGTCACAAGTTTGTCTGACAAGGAAGCAGGATGGCTGATAAAGGTGTGGTCTTGTATAACTTCAGCCTCAAACCTGGTCAGTTGGAGGGCTTCATTCCGGAAGGTTGGAGGGCTTCATTCCGGAAGGTTGGAGGGCTTCATTCCTGGAAGGCTGTTAACGGTTTTCCATAGACTTGGGAACAGAGGATAAGAATTATGTGCTACACTTTAACCCTCAATTTGACATCCTTGGAGACAAGCACAAGATAAACTTGAACTTGATGGACAATGCCTGGTGAATGGAGCAGAGGGAAAGCTTCTTCCCCTTCCAGGAGGGGGTCAGACACCATAGTTTGCTTCCAGTATGAGAAAGACAGGATCACCATACAATAAACTCATGGAAAGCCTTTCACATTTCCAGTCCGCTTTCTAATAGAGGAGATCTTGCACATGGCCGTGAAAGACCTCCAGCTCAAGTCCTTCACACTAAAATGAAGAATTTCGCAATAGAGGAATAGCCTTTCTCATTTTCAGTCCGCTTTCCCACAGAGAAGATCTCATACTTAGCCAGGAAAGACCTCCAGCTCAAGTCCATCACACTAAAATTAAGAATCCTGCAATAGAGGAGTAGCCTGTCCCCCGTGTCCATATCCAGGCTCTGTGAAATGGCCATAGTGGACGAAGAAGAAAAAAACTATTTTATCCTGTTTTGTAACTCCTTCACTCCAGTCTGCATCCTTGCTGTTCATGTAAATATACATTGTGCTTTGCTCAGTTCCTTTACTAGAGATTAATTTTATCCATATTTAAAAAAAAAAAAAATCAGATCAAATACAAAGACTCAACCAATGTCTATTCCAGTGCCAGTCTTCTTCCAATTACAACGTAACTCACGCAAATTCCTGTGAGCCCTGGGTGTCTCTGGAGGGCTGACAGGAGAATACTGCAGAGAGGAATGCCAAAAAAGGTTTTCAACTTTTAAGTAAAAAGTAGAGACACTTTTCAGTGGGGGCAAATGAAGGCAGAGAAGGGGGTTTCTGGACTTGGGCTTTATTGATTATATAATACTCTAGTGTTCTGCTTTGCTTCAGAAGAATAGAATAGACACAGTAGACCAGTGATCCTCAACCAGGTTTCTCTGTAGGGTTTCTCCTGAGGTTGCTAGGGATTTCTTGAGCAGTGAGCAAATATGGGCTGAACATCAGTGCAAAGAGGACAACTTAACACCAATGTAAGAGATAAAACTCCAGAGATAAACCGATAGTTCTGACACTTTATAAAACTCTGGTTCGGCCACATCTGGAGTATTCCGTCCAGTTCTGAAAGGATGTGCTGGAATTGGAGAGAGTCCAGAGAAGGGCAACAAAATGAATAAGGGGACTGGAGGATCTTATGAGGAACGTTATGAGGAATGGCTACAAGCACTAAACTTATTCCCCCTGGAGAAGAGACGCTTGAGAGGAGATATGATAGCGATATACAAAAATCTCAATGGTGATCCCAGCGTAGGTAGGAAACTATTCATTCTCAGGGAGTGTAAGAAGACACAGGAACACAATATGATTGGAGGAGAAGTTGGACGCTCCAACTGGTCTTAATTGTCCATGGTCTATGGCATCAGGCAGAATGGTGGAGGAAGGTATGTCAGGCTGGTCATCAGGCACATCCGGGCAGACGGCTGGCATGTCAGAGTCATTAAGCTGGGCAGCAGACAACAGGAACCACTCGAGCTGGGCAGCAGACAACAGGAACCACTCGAGCTGGGCAGCAGACGACAGGAACCACTCGAGCTGGGCAGCAGACGACAGGAACCACTCGAGCTGGGCAGCAGACGACAGGAACCACTCGAGCTGGGCAGCAGACGACAGGAACCACTCGAGCTGGGCAGCAGACAACAGGAACCACTCGAGCTGGGCAGCAGACGACAGGAACCACTCGAGCTGGGCAGCAGACGACAGGAACCACTCGAGCTGGGCAGCAGACGACAGGAACCACTTGAGCTGGGCAGCAGACGACAGGAACCACTTGAGCTGGGCAGCAGACGACAGGAACCACTTGAGCTGGGCAGCAGACGACAGGAACCACTTGAGCTGGGCAGCAGACGACAAGAACCACTTGAGCTGGGCAGCAGACGACAAGAACCACTTGAGCTGGAGGGCAGACACCCGGACATCAGGCTGGAGGGCTGGAACATCCGACTGGGACGCTGGCACATCCGACTGGGACGCTGGCACATCCGACTGAGAAGCTGGCACATCCGACTGGGAAGCTGGCACATCCGACTGGGAAGCTGGCACATCCGACTGGGAAGCAATCTTCGAGACATCAGGCTGGAAGGCAAGCTGCAAGACATCAGGCTGGGAAGCTGGCACAGCAAACTGGGAAGCTGGCACATCAATCTGGGAAGCTGGCACATCAATCTGGGAAGCTGGCACATCAATCTGGGAAGCTGGCACATCAATCTGGGTAGCTGGCACATCAGACTGGGAAGCTGGCACATCAGACTGGGAAGCTGGCACATCAGACTGGGAAGCTGGCACATCAATCTGGGAAGCTGGCACATCAATCTGGGAAGCTGGCACATCAGACTGGGAAGCTGGCACATCAGACTGGGAAACTGGCACATCAGACTGGTAGGTAGGCATCAAGACATCAGGCTGGAAGACAAGCTGCAAGACATCAGGCTGGGAAGCTAGTACAGCAAACTGGGAAGCTGGCACATCAATCTGGGAAGCTGGCACATCAATCTGGGAAGCTGGCACATCAATCTGGGAAGCTGGCACATCAATCTGGGAAGCTGGCACATCAATCTGGTAGGTAGGTATCAAGACATCGGGCTGGAAGGCAAGCTGCAAGACATCAGGCTGGGAAGCTGGTACAGCAAACTGGGAAGCTGGCACATCAATCTGGGAAGTTGGCACATCAGACTGGTAGGTAGGCATCAAGACATCGGGCTGGAAGGCAAGCTGCAAGACATCAGGCTGGGAAGCTGGTACAGCAAACTGGGAAGCTGGCACATCAATCTGGAAGGCTGGCACATCAGACTGGTAGGTAGGCATCAAGACATCAGGCTGGAAGGCAAACTGCAAGACATCCGGCTGGAAGGCAGGGACATCGAGCTGGAAGGCAGGCATCGGGACGACAGGCTGAGAGGCAGGCACATCAGACTGTAAAGCTGGAACATCAGACTGCAAAGCTGGAACATCAGACTGGAAGGCTGGAACATCAGACTGGAAGGCTGGAGCATCAGACTGGAAGGCTGGAGCATCAGACTGGAAGGCTGGAACATCAGACTGGAAGGCTGGAACATCAGACTGCAAAGCTGGAACATCAGACTGCAAAGCTGGAACATCAGACTGCAAAGCTGGAACATCAGACTGCAAAGCTGGAACTTCAGACTGCAAAGCTGGAACTTCAGACTGCAAAGCTGGAACTTCAGACTGCAAAGCTGGAACATCAGACTGCAAAGCTGGAACATCAGACTGCAAAGCTGGAACATCAGACTGCAAAGCTGGAACATCAGACTGCAAAGCTGGAACATCAGACTGCAAAGCTGGAACATCAGACTGCAAAGCTGGAACATCAGACTGCAAAGCTGGAACAGGTTGGGTTACTGGCAGGATGGTGTGGGTCGGGAAGAATTTTTGCTTCTTCTTTGGTTTAGCCCGTGCAGTTTTGTATGTAGGTGCAGGGCTGTAAGCAAAGAAAGTAGCTGGGCAGAAGGAAGACCAAGGAACTGTAGCCAGAGAGGGATTTTGTGGGACTGTTACAGGTGGAGGAGAAGAGACAGGTGAATTGAAGGCAGGATGGGTGCAACACTTGGAGACTGGGTGGTAGTATTTGGTAGGGAGCTGATTAAACTGGGTTGTAGCTGAGGTTGCCATAGGTGACGGGGAAATAGATCTTTTGGAAAGCAGATGATTAATGGCAGGGCTGGAATAGTGTGGCTTAGCTAAAGACAGGAGGTCTGACCATGCCTGCAGCAAAGGTTGAACAAACGCTGATTCACATACAGCCTGACTAACCAAAGATTGTACTGAATAAATGCAATCGGATAACACCTGCTGGGAACAAGCGGCATAGTGTTCATCAAAGGAAGCCGGATCATCCTCTAACAACCATACCAGGGATTCAACCTGGTCACAACTGAAAGGAGGGGAGAAATCGTCACTACCTTCAGGAATGCATGACAAGACTGACTTTGTACATAATTGGATCAAAGGCTGAACATCCTCAAATAACACATGACCTTGATCTACAAGTAAATGGGCGGATTGTATCGTTTCCAGCAGTTGGTCTCGGGTCCAATCTTTAAGAGCCTGACAACAATATTCATTATCCTCTTCCGCCAGCAGAGAATAATAGACAATTTCATCAAAGTCCATTTTGTGCGCCCACCGTAACAGGACGGTTTCTCAGTGCAGCCACGTCTGGTCAGGGATGGCCTTGGTATACTGTCAGGATATCTAATTGACCAGACTGTGTGGACTACACAGAGGAAACCCAAAACATATATAAGTGAATATAATGGTGTTTATTAACAAGTGATAAGGAATATAAACAGTGAAAACCCACACAACAACCCACTACAAACAACAATATATATATGGTAAAAGGAGATACCGTAATCGTAATCAAAGCCAAGCCAAGGTCATACACAGGGAAGTCAGCAGAAGGGTAAGGACGGGAAACTGAACAGGACAAGGAGAGGGTGGATGGATGGGGTTCAGGGCAGAGATCCAAGGGAGCCAGGAACAGAAGGGACAGGACTAGGAAGGCCTCAGGATAGGGATGGGATCAGATCAGGACAAGGCAGATAGCAGGCTCAAGGTCAATCAGGCAGCAAGGTCAGAACGCAGGGAGAGAGAAAGATACCAAGGCGAGCAAGTGAGGGCTTGCCGGGTATATATAGGGCTGACTAATTGGCTTCAAGTCACACCTGAGCGCAGGGAGTGTTGTCTGTTCCATACTGCCGGGATCCATCCGCTGGTGGACATCAGTACTGCAGCCAAAAGATGACAAGACACCAGCAGGGAAATATTCTCCTGACAGTTCAACACTGCCAGGAGACACCTGCTGGTGGGCCCCAGTACTGCATGCCAAATAATATAACTCACCAGCGAATGGACCCTTTCCTGACAGGTGGACTTTTCGACCGGACTGGTCCGACGGACCGAGTCCGGCGGACAATCCGATCGTGTGTGGGCTTCATCGGACCTTCAGCTGACTTTTCCAGTCGAAAATCTGACGGACTTTAGATTTGGAACATGCTTCAAATCTTTACGTCGTAACTCCGCCGGACCCAGAAATTCGCTTGTCTGTGTGCTAGTCCGACGGACAAAAACCCACGCTAGGGCAGCTATTGGCTACTGGCTATCAACTTCCTTATTTTAGAACGGTGTACGACATCAAGTACGAATCTGTCGGACTTTTGTGTGATCGTATGTAGGCAAGTCCGTTCGTTAAAAAGTCAGTCGGAAGTCCGTCAAAAGTCCGTTGAAAGACCGTCGGAAAGTCCGTCGGACCAGTCCGGTCGAAAAGTCCGCCCGTGTGTACACAGCATAAGAGCTCACTTCTATAAGACCACTAATTTTCTGCACCTATCATTTGTTTCAAGAATATTATTGAAAATAATTCTGTAGGGGGTTGGTAACAAAATCAACTACCCTAATGCCGCGTACACATGAGCGGACTTTACGGCGGACTTTGCCCGGCGGACTGGATTTCGTCGGACAATTCGATGTGTGTGGGCTCCAGCGGACTTTGTTTTCTCAAAAGTTGGACGGACTTAGATTTGAAACTTGTTTAAAATTTATCCGTTGAAATCGAGTCCGGTCGAAAAGTCCGCCGTCTGTATGCTAGTTCGACGGACAAAAAGCCACGCTAGGGCAGCTATTGGCTACTGGCTATGAACTTCCTTGTTTTAGTCCGGTCGTACGTCATCACGTACGAATTCGACGGACTTTGGTGGATTGTGTGTAGGCAAGTCCGTTCATTCAGAAAGTCCGTCGGAAAGTACGTCGAAAAGTCCGCCGGGCAAAGTCCGCCGTAAAGTCCGCTCGTGTGTACGCGGCATAAGTCATCATATATTCTACTTCACAATACTTATGCTTTAATTTAAAACTTTCCTCAACTCTTCTCAAGCTAATGTATCATGACCTGTAGGCAGGATCCTTTGTAGGAAGGGTTCCCTGAGAGCCTGAAAATTATTTCAAGGGTTCCTCAGGCTAAAAAGTTTGAGAAAAACTGCAGTAGATGATGTATGCCTGATCTAGAACATTATCTTAAGCCAGTCTGTCTACCAAAAAAATAAAATTAGCACTAATGTGCCATAAATATTCTATCACTGTTCTAGTTTTATTGGCTGTCCTTGCTTGCCCCCAACCCTTGGCGCATGCGTTTAGCAACATTTCCTTGCAATCTTTTGAAACAGTTATTGTTTTAAATTCAGGAGATTTGGCCGCACCCGAAGGATTTCATTTCCCACAGTGCTATCTTTTTTTAAATTTCTTTTAGTGTTATTTATATATTTCCATGTAAATTTCCCATGAGGCCGCTAAAAGCTGTGAGAGCTCGCACCCCCCTTCCCCAATTATCCCACGGGTGGCCCTTGTGGAATACGACGCTGCAAGTTCAAGCCGGTTGCACATCTTACAACTGAGAAAACGATGAGGTATGCAAAGAGTTTTACTACATAAAATTATAAGCTTCAGGCACAATTTTATTCTATCATCTAATATATTTATAAAAGCCTTTCAAAAGTGATGCCGCTCCCTAATAGTAAAATACGTAAAGATTTATAAGCGTTAAGGAGTCCACCATCTCAGGTCCCTGCTGAGAAGTTAGAAGGTGTGTTAGACTGTTGGGGGTTGATTCACTAAAACTAGAGAGTGCAAAGTCTGGTGCAGCTCTGCACAGAATCCAATCAGCTTCCAAGCCTTTTGTCAGAGCTTAATTAATTAACCACTATAGCAGAATGAAGGCCGGGCGGTGGTTCAGTCATATGACTGGGCGTCATATGACGTCCAGCAGGATAACTGCCGGTTATGACGGAGGCTCTTTACCACGTGATCAGCCGTGTCCAATCATGGCAGATATCAATGTAACCAGGAAGAGCCATTTATCAGCTTTTCCTCACTCACGTCTGACAGACGCGAGTAGAGGAGAGCCAATCGGCGGCTCTCCTGACATGGGGGGGTCTGCTCTGATAGTTTTTTCAGTGCAGCCCCCCCGCGGATGCCCACACTGGACCACCAGGGATGCCGCCAGGACCACCAGGGAAGCCCCCAATACATGGATGGCCAGATATG
The DNA here is from genome assembly GCA_037952835.1 of Lithobates septentrionalis. Taxonomy (NCBI): domain Eukaryota; kingdom Metazoa; phylum Chordata; class Amphibia; order Anura; family Ranidae; genus Lithobates; species Lithobates septentrionalis. The sequence goes on from JBBDGP010001041.1 coordinate 789,586, forward strand.
TCCACCAGGGATGCCACAGTGTGCCCAATATATGCCAATCAGTGCCCATAAATGGTGCCAGTCAGTGCCCATTATGAATGCCTGCCAGATCAGTGATGCCCAACAGTGCCACCCATCAGTGTCCATCAGTGCCACCTATCAGTGCCCATCAGTGCCACCTATCAGTGCCCATCAGTGCCACCTATCAGTGCCACCCATAAGTACCCATCAGTGCCGCCTATCAGTGCCCATCAGTGCCGCCTATCAGTGCCCATCAGTGCCGCCTATGAAGCCCATCAGTGCCGCCTATCAGTGCCCATCAGTGCCGCCTATCAGTGCCCATCAGTGCCGCCTATGAAGCCCATCAGTGCCGCCTATCAATGCCCATCAGTGCTGCATACCAGTGCCACCTATTAGTGCCCATCAGTGCTGCCTATCAGTGCCCATCAGTGCCGCCTATCAGTGCACATCATCTGTGCCCATCAGTGCCACCTCATCAGCGCCCATCAGTGCCGCCTTATCAGTGACCATCAGTGCAGCCTCAACAGTGCCCGTCATTGAAGGAGAAAACTTACTTATTTACAAAATGTTATAACAGAAACAAAAAAGAAAGAAAAACTTTTTTTTTTTTTTTTCAAAATTTTCGGTGTTTTTTTATTTGTTGCGTAAAAAATAAAAACCCCATCAGTGATCAAATGCCACCAAAAGAAAGCTCTATTTGTGGGAACAAAATGATAAAAAAATTTGTTTGGGTACAGTGTAGCATGACCGCGCAATTGTCATTTAAAATGCGACAGCGCTGAAAGCTGAAAATTGGCTTCAGCAGGAAGGGGGGGAAGTGACCAGTATTGAAGTGGTTAAACAAGCTGAAGTTAAAAGCTGAACCAGATTTTCTCCAGTTTTAGTAAGCCAACCCCTTAGAACCTTGCAGAGTTTTGGGGAATTTTCCAGCATGGAATGGCGGGCTAAGGTATTGTTATTTCACGCTGTTCTATGTCCGGGAAAACAATGTTTCAGTCTATCTCTGCTGTTTTATCTCTGCTGGTCTCTTATTTTGATATCCAGACAGGTACATAACCTATTGAGCACTTTAGGCTAAGTTCATGATTGAGCTTTTTCAAGCTTTTGTGGGGTGTTTTTTTTTTTATGGGGGTTTGCACATGCATTTTTGGGGTGTTTTCAGGCTTAAGAGTTTATGTTTTAGCCATTTCGAAAGTTAGTTACTAGTAGAAGGAAAGGCAATGTGCACGTTCTAAGGGACCAAAAAGTTTATGTACATTTCGGAGCTTCGAGCAACAAGCCTCAAGCAACATGAGGCTCAGGTGTGGACAGGCACTACTGAATATAATGGCAAACTTGAGAAAGAACATTGAAGCGCTTTGGGGAAATATGCTTTGCATTTCTCATGCTCAGGTGTTAACTAGGCCCTATGCCAGGAACACACGGGCCAAAAATCGGCCGAAAATGGTTGGTTGGGCAGGAACCTGATGACTTTTAGCTCATGTGTACAGCTCCCTGTCTGACAGAAGCCGGTCTCACAATTGACTTCTGTCAAACGGGCATTATAAAGAAAAACAAGCAGCACCAATCTAAGTGCAGCAGTAAATATAAAGAAGAACAAGCAGCACCAATCTAAGTGCAGCAGTAAATATAAAGAAGAACAAGCAGCACCAATCTAAGGCAAACCAGCAGCCAATCGGCATCTGCGATCAGCGCTGGCAGTCAATGGCTGTGAGCACTGACCAGTGCATTCTGGAGGGGAGCGTCCCCCTGTTCAGAACACACCCATATAGCAAGGATAACTTGCCACAAATTTGTGGCAGTGTTGAATTCTAGTTGACACTTTTCCAATTTGTAGCAAATTTGCATGGCAAGTCTCTAGCAAGAGCAAAGTTGCAGTGGTGAGTCTACAGCGAGAGCTCTGCAAGTCTACAGCATGAAAATTCAGCCACAGTGACCCCCTGTGGTGGGATGACTATTGCACAACATAACAGAACCAGAACTTGCAACAGACTTGCAGAATTTTTGCAAAGAAAGTTCATCTGGAGTCATGCAATGCGGACTTGCTGCAATTGTGAAACAAACTTAGCAAGTCATTTTCAAACTTGAAGCACAATTGCTTGCTATCTGGGCAATAGCACTGTGGGGAAGATTGCTGTATTAACATTGCTTAAGTCTGAACTCCAAGCTATCAGATAAACACTGCTGTAAGCGTGGGAAATTTCAGCTTTACCACCTGTTTTTCCCGTCCTCCCAATCATAACCCCTTAAGCTGCAAAGATAGCCGGGCAAGGATGTACACATGCCGCAGCCGTGATACCTTGCTGCATAGCACGACAAGCATGATCCCCTGTCACGTTTGGCAGTACCGCCGCTGAAAGCCATATTCAAATGAATGCCGCAACCACAGACCTGCATCTCCTTCAGGCACAGAGTTCTATAGTGGTACCACTTTTGTAAGCTCAGCAACATGACCTGCATTTTTGGAATTATTTCTTAAATGGCTCCTAAAATTTAAGCACAGTGTGGGGTAAACACTGCAGTGTTCAATGTGAAGCAGATAACAATATTCACTCTCCATTATAAATGGGCCTCTAAGCCCCAAGTCCTCCTGGTGCTCCACCTTATGACATTCAGCCATCTAGTGCCTAAACCCTAAAGTCAGCTGGGGTTCTGGAACTATCCCGTTCATTGGTGCCAGGAAAGATGATCTAGCGTTGACCAGAGCAGAAGGAATGCCGCAACCGCAGACCAGCATCTCCTTCAGCCACAGAGTTCTATAGTAGTCGTGGTACCACTTTTGTAAACTCAGCAACATAACCTGCATTTTTTAATCGTTCTTTAAATGGCTCCTAAACTTTAGGCTCAGTGTTCAACAGGAAGCGGATAACAATATTCACTCTCTTATAAATGGGCCTCTAAGCTCCAACTCCTCCTGATGCTCCACCAGTGGCGGCCGGTTGTAATTTTTTTTTTGGGGGGGGGGGCAGCAAACAGTAACACCACCCCCCCCCGTCAGATGGTCAGGTCTGGAGAACTTACCCCATCTATGGTGGTCAGTGCTTCTCCCAGGCTTCACCGGTGGCTTCTCTTGCTTGGCACTTTCCCTTCCCCTGCTTTCCAGGGGCATCACGGTGGCTTCTGTTTCCTCCCTTCTCCTCGGCGGCCAATTGGGACTCTTCTCTTTTTGGCCAATCGGGTTTTGGACCTGCTTCTGATTGGCCAGATTGAGGATCAGTGTTTCAATAGCGAATATTAATTTGCTGTTGTAACACCTGGGTGGGCTCATGGCGCAATGCTCTGCGCCTCAAGCCCACCCTATTTTGAAGCCTATTAGAGCCTATGGCTCTAATCAGGTACTTAAAAAAAACACCCCCACCGCTGTAATTCACGCGCCCGTCCTCCTGAAAGGGGCTGGATGCATGAATAGGGAGTGGCTGCAGCGGCCGTGGATAGATTCATTCATAGCATGAGCTCTATCTATTCATAAAGGGGGTGGCGTGGATCAGGGCAGGATTTTTGACACCCTAGGCGAATCCTCATTTTGCGCCACTCCCCTTGGCTCCACCTCTGACTTCACCCCCTTTGCCCTGCCCATGTATACCACACCTTTTTAATGAAGTGCCCATCAAACTCAGCCTCACCAGTGCCCATCAAATGCAGCCTCACCAGCACCCATCAAATGCAGCCTCACCAGTGCCCATCAATTGCAGCCTCACCAGCGCCCATCAATTGCAGCCTCACCAGCGCCCATCAAATTCAGCCTCACCAGCGCCCATCAATTGCAGCCTCACCAGCGCCCATCAATTGCAGCCTCACCAGCGCCCATCAAATGCAGCCTCACCAGTGCCCATCAATTGCAGCCTCACCAGCGCCCATCAAATGCAGCCTCACCAGCGCCCATCAATTGCAGCCTCACCAGTGCCCATTAATGCAGCCTCATCAGCGCCCATCAATTGCAGCCTCACCAGCGCCCATCAATTGCAGCCTCACTAGCGCCCATCAAATGCAGCCTCACCAGCGCCCATCCAATGCAGCCTCACCACCGCCCATCAAATGCAGCCTCACCAGCGCCCATCAAATGCAGCCTCGCCACCGCCCATCAATTGCAACCTCACCAGCGCCCATCAAATGCAGCTTCACCAGCGCCCATCAATTGCAGCCTCACCAGCACCCATCAATGAACGTTTGCTTGCTTCCATTCATTCGGGAGTCGACTCGGGACACAGACACAGTTCTATGCCGCCGCTGCGCCTCTGACACTATGTGTGAACAGGCGGCGGCTGCCTGCTGATGCTGAGACTTAGTTGCTTGCTGAAGAGAGTAGAGAGTAAGAACACCAGTGGCCAGGTGCCCTAGGTAGCAGCAGCTTCCTAGTTTTCCTAGTGGTAGCACCGGCCCTGGCATGGATAGAGGGGGTGGCGCCCGGGTGCCCCTAATGGGCGGGCTGCCACTATGCTCCACCACATGCCATTCAGCCATCTAGCGCCTAAATCCTATAGTCATCTGGGGCTCTGGAACTATCCCGTTCAATGGCTTAGTGCCAGGAAAGATGGTTTAGCATTGACCAGAGCAGAAGGCATGGCCCTGTGTATAGCCAAGGCTTAGAATGCATGGACACTATAATGGCAAATTGACTCATTTTTTAAATAGAATGGAATGTGCAGACACTACAAGGTGCTTGCACTTCAGAATTATTAGCTGAGACACTTTTAAGACCAGACATTCCCTTGGCTAACACATCCTCATAGTACCTTTAGGAAAGACCAGCTAGCTTGCAGCTGTCATAGAGGTAAGAGAGTCTCAGCTCATACCTGATAGCTTGTTAAGAAGAGCAACAATTTATTTTATTTCCCTTTGCAGCTGTTTTTTTTGCACATAAATCATTTTTTTCCCCCTTATTGTTTTCATTGCTGTTAATTTCAGATTGTCACCTGACCTTTCCTTTGAGCTCAAAGCTGTATACTTCCCAGGCACCAGATGACAAGAGAGAAGTACAATCCTTGGAGGGCAAATATTTTACACGGGAAATGTGCATCAAATCTGCCAAAGAAATGGACGGCGGTGTGTATTTTCATTGTGCTGCGAAATGATGATCTTTAACGGCCCACTTCACATCAAGGCAAACAAGAAAGAATGTTCATGTCAAGGATTTAGAAGTCTGCTGCAAATGTTGCCTTTTGAACCACCATAAAACTTTGCCTAACAGTGATCAAATTGGATCAAAAGACTTTAACTTTTTGGATAAATGGCTACAAAGCGCAGTGCTCATAGATATTATACGATCGTGCGTTTGTGGTGTGGTCCTGTTTACTTGCGTTTGGTAGTATTATAGCCTGCCAAATGCGACACGCTGTCAAAAACTTACCATGACAATGTGTTCAGCCGTCCTTGGTATGTAAGTGAAATGCGTCAGTAAAAGGGTGCCCAGGTGGATTAAGCATTGTCTCTACCAGGGCTTTTTTTTTTTAACAGCAACTGGAAGTCTTAACTCTCACTTGTTTTTTATTTTCATCATCATGCTGTGTTGTAAAAAGTCTGTTATGTACTGTACAATGCTAAATAGCCCAAGTTCAAATTTACAATGCATCAGGAAAGTAGTCACTTTTTCTACATATTGTTATATTCCAGCCTCATTCCAAAATGGATTTAATTAGTTATTTTCCACGAAATTCTACAAACAATACCCCATAATGACAAACTGAAAGAAGTTTGTTTAACCGCTTGCTGAGCATCCACCGTAGTTATACTGCGGCAGGTTGGCTCCACTATGCAAATCCCCGTAGGTGTACGTCGGGTGCGTACACGGCGATCTGTGGGCACGCACGCGCGTGCCCATTCGCTAGCGGTGGAGCCAATCAGCAGGTCCGAAGGACTCAATATCCTCCGGCCACCTGCAATCGCTCCACAGAGAGGCTGAACGGGGATCTGTCAGTGTAAACAAAGCAGATCCCCGTTCTGTCAGGAGAGTTCAGAGTGATCGTCTGTTCCTAGTGATTAGGAACAGCGATCTCTCTGTACTCCCTGTCAGTCCTCTCCCCTCAGTTATAAAGCACCTCCCTAGGGAACATTTAACCCTTTGATCGCCCCCTGGTGTTAATCCCTTCCCTGCCAGTGTCATTTATACAGAAATCAGTGCATGTTTATAGCACTGATCGCTGTATAAATGTCACTGGTCCCAAAAAAGTGGCAAAGTGGCCGATCTGTCCGCCGCAATGTCACAGTCCCGCTAAAAATCGCAGATCACCGCCATTACTAGTAAAAAAAAAAAAAATAGTAATAATAATAATAAAAATGCCATAATTCTATCCCCTATTTTGTAGATGCGATAATTGGGATTTTTTTTCTACTAAACATATGTAGAAAAATACATATTGGCCTAAACTGAGGAAGAAATTTGTTTTTTTTTTACATTTTCTTTTTGAATATTTATTATAGCAAAACGTAAAAAATATAGATTTTTTTTCAAAATTGTCGTTCGTTTTTTTTGTTTATAGCGCAAACAATGAAAACCGCACTAAAAGGCGCATGACCGCTCAATTGTCAGTTAAAGAGACGCAGTGGCGTATCGCAAAAAAATGGCCTGGTCAGGAAGTGGGTAAATCCTTCTGGTGCTGAAGTGGTTAAAATCTTTGCAAAAAGTAGACACTCCTTTGTTATCTTGGCTGTGTGCTTAGGGTTGTTGTCCTGTTGGAAGATGAACCTTTGCCCTAGTCTGAGGTCCAGAGCTCTCTGGTGCACGTTTTCATCAAGGAAGTCTCTGTACATTGCTGCATTCATCTTTCCCTCGATCCTGACTAGTCTCCCAGTTCCTGCCGCTGAAAATCATCCCCACAGCACGATGCTGTCACCACCATGCTTCACTGTAGGGATTGGTATTGCCCAGGTGATGAGCGGTGCCTGGTTTCCTCCAGATATGACACTTGCCATTCAGGCCAAAGAGTTCAATCTTTGTTTCATCAGACCAGAGAATTTTTTTCTTCATGGTCTGAGAGTCCTTCAGGTGCCTATGGCAATACTCCAAGCTGGCTGTCATGTGCTTTTTACTGAGGAGTGGCTTCCGTCTGGCCACTCTACCATACAGGCCTTCTCTTCTCTCCAAAGAGAAACGCTGGAGCTCTGTCCAGAGTGATCATCGGGTTCTTGGTCACTTCCCTGACTAAGGCCCTTCTCCCCCGATCGCTCAGTTTGGTCGGGCTGCAGGCTTAAGCAAAAGTCTTGTTGGTTCCAAACTTCTCCCTTTTACAGATGATGGAGGCCTCTGTGCTCATTGGGACCTTCAATGCTGCAGAAATTTTTCTGTACCGTTCCCAGATCTGTGCCTTGTTACAATCCTGTCTCGGAGGTCTACAGACAATTCCTTGGACTTCATGGCTTGGTTTGTGCTCTGACATGAACTGTTAACTGTGGGACCTTTATATAGACAGGTGTGTGCCTTTCCAAATCACATCCAATCAACTGAATTTACCACGGATGGACTCCAATCAAGTTGTAGAAACAAAGGCTGTGAATACTTATGTACATGTCATTTTTTCATTTTTATTTTTATTAAGTTTGCAAAGATTTCAAACAAACTTCTTTCACGTTGTCAATATGGAGTATTGTTTGTAGAATTTCGAGGAAAATAATGAATTGAATTCATTTTGGGATAAGGCTGTAACATAACAAAATGTGGAAAAAGTGAAGCGATGTGAATACTTTCCGGATGCACTGTACATACAAAATTTACCCATACCCATAATTTTACCCCATAATTTACCTATACAAGTAAATGGGTAGGAAAATTACTTCTCCTCCCTCTCACCCTCTCCTTCTCTATGCCTCCATCAGATTACAGACATTGTGCATGAAAGGAGACATCTACTGCTCTGCTGCTCTTTCTTTAGTAAAACCATAGTGCTCTGGGAGTCCCTTGTCATTTATTAGATATCTTTTTCCAAATCATATATCAACAACATGGAAACTTTACATAAAAGGAAAAATGAAAATGGACCCCAAGCAATTATAGTTTCTTTTTAAGAAATGGGAAAAAAGGTATTTATCAACAGGGGGTTAATGCCGCACTGCTAAAAAATCTCCAGTATACCAGTGTACCCTCATTCTTTGTTATTGGTTGGGACTTCTTTATAGAACTACAAGGTCATGGCAATGACTCAATTAAATTATTTTCTTTAAAGGCTTCTTAAAATCATATTTCACAGCAGAAAACTTTGTTTTATTATGCAGAGATTATAGAAAAAAAAATCCCTCCTTCCCACCGCTTGAAGTGCTTTTAATTGCAACGTTACGTGATTACCTTACCGGGTTATTAAATGCCACTTTAGGTCACTTGCTTAGATAATAATCACGCAAGTGTTAACAGCAACTCAGTACATGGACATGTTGCTTTGGTTCATTAAATGCTTTCCAAGAACAGTATAAACTGTTATTACAGCAGTCCTTGTAATGTATCATTTATACAATGTCAATGGACAAAAAACGTGTCAATTCCTGCTTTATCGAGTGTTTTTTGGGGAGCAAGTATGAAAAAAAGTCCAAGCTGAAAATGAAAATGCCAAATGGCCGGAGGTCATTCTAATAGCTGTCTGGTGGTCCAAATCATTTGGGGGGGGGGGGGGGGATTATGGTGTGGGGTTGTTTTTCAGGAGTTGGACTTGGCCCCTTAGTTCCAGTGAAGGGAACTCTTAAGGTGTCAGCATACCAAGACATTTTGGACAATTTCATGCTCCCAGCTTTGTGGGTTTGGGGATGGCCCCTTCCTGTTCCAACATGACTGCTCACCAGCGCACAAAGCAAGGTCCATAAAGACATGGATGAGCGTGTTGGGTGGAGGAACTTGACTGGCCTGCACAGAGTCCTGACCTCAACCCAATAGAACACCCTTTGATGAATTAGAGCGGAGACTGCGAGCCAGGCCTTCTCATCCAACATCAGTGCCTGACCTCACAAATGCGCTTATGGAAGAATGGTCAAACATTCCCATAGACATACTCCTAAACCTTGTGGACAGCCTTCCCAGAAGAGTTGAAGCTGTTATAGCTGCAAAGGGGCCAACTCAATACTGAACCCTATGGACTAAGACTGGGATGCCATTAAAGTTCATACTGTTGGCAATATAGTGTATGTTTAAATATTCTAAACAAGTTTTAAATTACATGACTGAACCAACCTTTGCAGCTATGGCATTGTGAAGTAATTCATTCTCAATGTCTGAATCTGAAACTTATCAGTTTCCTTTTCATTTTCTCTCTGTACCTCAGCTCCCCCTCCCAGCGTTGACATGGCAGTCTGCCAGCATTCTAATCTTTAAAGTAGTTCTAAACATTCACCTCCCCATAAAGGCCCATATGACATAAGAATGTTGTTTTACAGTTTCCAATTTACCGAATGTCAGAGAGTCCACAGTGTCTGTGCCCCCTGGGAGTGGTCATTCTAGGGGTGCTCTTAGTAACACTTGGGTGTGGGACCCCACTGTGTGAAAAGGCACATAATCACGGTCACTAAAACTTTTTCTGCACTGGGCCTTCTAGGACTGGGCCTTTTGCCTAAGTCCGTGGGCAATTTTTGTCTTTCAGGCCTCAGGACCCAGCCAGTGCACATGCATGGCCACTTATTTATTTTAATTTATTTTCCCTCCACTGTTTGTCACTCTTTCACTTTTGTGTGTGTTTTCTCTCTAAGATGAAGGGTGTGATTCCTCTAGCTTGCCCTGATGTGTAGGGGGAGGATGTGTGGCCCTCGAGTTCCTTCCTCCCCTGCCCCTGGGCGTGGGGGGTCTATCTTCGGGAGAGCCCCTTGACCGAGTATTCGATAGTTGGCTTCGGCTGACCAGGAAGAACGGGGTCGGCCAGGTCTTCTGGCTATGCAGACTATTGGAAACCTATGTCTCTGTCAGGTGCCTTGCGCCCCGGGGGATCAGGGAGAGGTCCTACCTCTTCGGGGGTGGACTAAAGCACCCTAAGTGCACTTTTTTTTGTGTGTTGCACATACACGTTTTTTTGTACACTTAATGTTTTTTTCAGTTTTTATGTTTTTGCACCACCGCGGATTAAAAAAAAAATGTGTTTCTAAAAGAACAAACAATATATGTTACTCTTAGGGTCCTTGCACACTGGGGTGGGGGCGTTGTCGGCGGTAAAGCGCCGCTATTGTAAGCGGCGCTTTACCGTCGGTATGCGGCCGCTAGCGGGGGGGTTTTACCCCCCGCTAGCGGCCGAGAAAGGGTTAAAACCACCGCAAAGCGCCTCTGCAGAGGCGCTTTGCCGGCGGTATAGCCGCGCCGTCCCATTGATTTCAATGGACAGGAGCGGTGAAGGAGCGGTATACACTCCGCTCCCTCACCGCTCCGAAGATGCTGCTGGCAGGACTTTTTTTACCGTCCTGCCAGCGCATCGCTCCAGTGTGCAAGCCCTCGGGGCTTTTACACTGGAATTAAAGCAGCGGCACTTTTGGGTCGGTTTGCAGGCGCTATTATTTAGCGCAATAGTGCCTGCAAACCGCCCCAGTGTGAAAGGACCCTTATTTATAATTAAAACACAGTAGAATATTGAGCCAGAGAGATCCAGAGAAACAAAATTCTCTGGTTTGATGAAACAAAGATTGAACTCTTTGGCCTGAATGGCAAGTGTCATGTCTGGAGGAAACCAGGCAATGCTCATCACCTGGCCAACACCATCCCTACACTTCTGCAGCATTGAAGGCCTCCATCATCTGTACATGGAAGAAGTTTGGAACCAACAGGACTTTTGCTAGAGCATGCAACCTGGACAAACAGGAGAAAAGGGCCTTAGTCAGGGAAGTGACCAAGAACCCGATGATCACTATGAAAGAGCTCCAGCGTTTCTCTGTGGAGAGAAGAGAACAACCATCTTTGCAGCACTCCACCAATCAGGCCTGTATGGTAGAGTGGCCAGACGGAAACCACTCCTCAGTAAAAAGCACATGACAGCCTGCTTGGAGTTTGCCAAAAGGCACCTGAAGGACTCTTAGAGCATGAAAAACAAAATTCTCTGGTCTGATGAAACAAAGTTTGAACTCTTTGGCCTGAATGGCAAGCATCATGTCTGGAGGAAACCAGGCACCTCTCATCACCTGGCCAACACCATCCCTACAGTGAAGCATGGCGGTGGCAGCATCATGCTGTGGGGATGTTTTTCAGCGGCAGAAACTGGGAGACTAGTCAGGATCAAGGAAAAGATGAATGCAGCAATATACAGAGACATCCTTGATGAAAACGTGCTCCAGAGCGATCTGGACCTCAGACTGGGGTGAAAGTTCATTTTCCAACAGGATAATGACCCTAAGAACACAGCCAAGATAACATAGGAGTGGCTACGGGACAACTCTGGGAATGTCCTTGAGTGGCCCAGCCAGAGCCCAGACTTGAACCCGATTGAACATCTCGGTACAGATCTAAAAATCGCTGTGCACTGACGCTCCCCATCCAACCTGATGGAGCTTGAGAGGTCCTGCAAAGAAGAATGGGAGAAACTGCTCAAAAATAGGTGTGCCAAGCTTGTAGCATCATACTCAAAAAGACTTGAGGCTGTAATTGGTGCCAAAGGTGCTTCAACAAAGTATTGAGCAAAGGCTTTTTATAAATTTGCAAAGATTTCAAACAAACTTCTTTCACATTGTCATTATGAGGTATTGTTTGTAGAATTTCGAGAAAAATAATGATTTTAATCCATTTTGGAATAAGGCTGTAACATAACAAATTGTGGAAAAAGTAAAGTGAATACTTTCCGGATGCACTGGAAGTATGTATGTTTATTTCTTTCTATTTCCGCACTTAACCTTTTACACAAAATATACATTTTTCATGGTATTGATTAGGCAAACACCAAATTTTCACTTTTTTTTTAGTTTATCCTTTTATTTATTATGGTTGACCTCAATTAAAGTGTCTTTCCCCCCTTCATAACAATGTTAATATGTGCGTAAACCTGCAGGTACCTGCTATCAATTCTTGATGGCCCTTTAATAACTTCTAGTCTAGTGAGCAGCAGCACGGCTGAACGGATGCTCTGGCGTCCTACACATCTCTCCCTTCCTTCCCTGGAACCCTTATCTGTGCATCTGGGATATAACCTGGCTCCCAACTCAGCAGGATTTGTGTTGGACTGTTTGCTGCAAGAGACTGCACCCGGCTGCAAGAACTAATCCTCTCTGGACCTGGCATGCCCTGCAGGAACCGCTGTGACCTGTAGTTCCACCGCATCTCTCCAGCCCAGCCAATTGGCCCTAATGCAACTTCTCCAACTTCCATGTGAGTGGATATTGTTGTTTTAATAAAATGTATTTATGATTTATACTCAGAGGCACCCCTCTCCTTGTTGTTTTTTTAGCTTGCTGGACCCTGCTTTTGGTTCCTTTGGTGGCCGCCCTGACTGACCTCTTGTATATACTCCCAGTATATATGCATGAACTTACACATGCATTTTTACAGTTTTCAGTTTCTGGACTAATCGGTTTTACTTTCAAGGTAACTGTGCTTTGCGCCTTTTTACTTGCTTTAATAACTTCAGCAACTCAACAGATTTACTGTAAAAACTTTTAAAAAAGACTGTCGATCTTGTTTATTTTTCCCTTTGAGAAATCACCTTCGAGAGATGAAGCTAAATACCCTCTCGTTCAGGAAAATGAAGTGCAGCAAAGGCGAAGAGGAATGGAGCTGAATTATGGGAACTTTTGTATCTCTGAAACTGTGGAAAAAGTTTTTCAGAGTAAATTTATCACGTCTGCTGTTCAAAGCGGCTGGATTCTCTGGCCATGCTTACATTTTTTTCTTCTGGCGGATGAATTTAGGAAGCCCTGTTCAAAGTGTTACAAAATCACCAATCAATTTCACATGAACGCACAGCGGGGGGGGAGTAGCAGGGTCTGTGATCAGAAGCGGGGCTGGATATATCTGTCTTAAGACTCTGAACAGCCTCACAATATGAAGTTTAGCTGTCAGTCGATTGGAAGGAAATTCTGCTAGATTGGTACAACTTGGATTTTGTCATCAACAAAACATTTCCTAACAACAGGGGGGGCATTTGTTTAAAGTGGGCAACCATGGAAAAAAAAAATCACCCCTTATCCTGAGTACCTTGCTCCCTTAAAGTATCTCCCTTTAAGAGCTTATCAGTCCTTGGAAGTGGTGGCTCCACTTTTTTTTTTTTTCAGGCTCAAAACATTTTTAGTAAGTACGGAACCTGGTAATCTTGCCAGAAATGCAATGTCCTTTTCATTTTCCGTGAGATGAGCTGGAAGCAAAAACAACTTTTCCCTTCTTGTTTAAACTACTAATCCCAAGAAAAGCAAAGCCTAAATTGCAAAACTGGAACACGCTCATCACTCCAACTGCCTGACAGTCAATAGTCACTGCTTAAGTGCAAACAAGTCTAGTAGTCCCTTGGACTAAAGCCGGGTACACACATGATTATTGGACACATTTTTGTCTGTTTTTTTTTTGTATGCTGCTCGTCTCAAATCGAAAGTGAAGAGGTTACTTACCGTATGAAAATTCTCATGTAGCACCCTGGAGTTTAGGTAGGGTGGCTCCTCACAAATTTTCTTGCCAGGAATAGTTACCCTGCTTGATTGTTAGAGATCCATTGATTTCTCCCTAAATTTGGCCTTGTTGCACTTTTCTCTTCTACCACTAGGTGTCTGGGTACTTGTTGGTACAAGATACGAGAAGGGCAACGCAAGGTCAGGTTATGGGTATATGGGGTAGCTTAGCCAATGGGCAGGGGTCTTCTTTAATCCATTTGGCCTGCTGGGAGAGCCTATATATTCGGGTGAGGTCAGATGATCTGGGTTCTGTGCCACCTGGACGGCTGTCTGGGTGGACGTGTGTTGTACTGCCCGGGCTGCTAGGCGGGAGATTGGGCCTATCCCGGGCACATCTGGCTGCTAGGCTGTCTGAGGGCCTATCCAGAAGCAATAGAGCAGCGAAGGGTTGGGATTGCCAGGAGTGACGGTTCTGTTGGCCGGAGAACCTGTCGTGGTCGGAGGTAGAGGGGAAGCTGTCGCCAGTAAGGGACTATCCGCCTTATTAGCAGGGACTACAGTGAGTAACTGAAGCAAGTACCGGAGCAGTATTTGCACCAACCGGGGACGGTGAAGAATCGGGAAACTTCAGTGGGTATCAAGCCAGGGTATTTCCTCGAGCGGGATAATCAATGTGACAGAAAAACAATGACCACACCAAGAAGAGGAATCCAGGTATGGAACCAGTTTAAGTGAATTAATATTCCACTAATTAATTGCAACAAAGAGTATAAGCGAATCAATGTTGCAATAAAAGTGCGGCTAATTGGGGAACTAAATGACTAGGATCTATATAATTGGTAGCCTCTTTGACCTAAATAGTGTAGACAATGAATTCTAATCGTGACTCCAAAAATAGCAGTGTTCCTAATTACGTGCAAACAATGATGACATAATCCAGTGCACCATCCAAGGTGAGAACAAGTGAATAAGTGACTAAATAGTTAATTTTACCTATAAAGGCAACAGATCCTAATGATCAAAAAAATTTTTTACTTAATTAATTGCTATAATAAATAAACCTTAAATGGGAAAAAACAACCTAAAAAGGAACAAAAACAGTGAATGAAACTAATACAATAGCTCCATTTAAATTCTAACGAAAACACTCTAAAATTAAAGTGCAAATCTTTGTGCAGCATCCAAAAAAACAATTAAAGATGAAAAATGAGTGTCCAGTTAAAGCAAGGAAGTGTATCAAATCGGACAGTTATTTCTAGTAAGCAAAGAATGTATCTTCCAAAAAAATATAAATAATAACACACCAAAAAACCAGTGTTCAGCACAAATAACTAAATATGGAAACAAGGGATAAAATTCCCAAAATGAATGAAAAAAAGTTCCTCAAAATGAAACAACGAAGAAATAGATGTGACAAGGCATCCTAATCATATCCCCTTCGTGATGAATGAAGAAATCCTTCACATATCCCCAGTGAGGGCAGATAAATATACCGGTTCCCCCAGCCTCTTACCTCCCGGCTGAGCGATAACAGCCCAAAAAGTAACCTCACGCTGTCTGTGCTTGCAGGTAGTTTTGAAAGCTGTCAGTTCCCAACAGGATGATATCAGCCTTCAGTGTAGATGGTGAAGCCTCTCCCGATCTCCAAGTTTCTCACGCAGTGTTCACTCAAAAGAATAAGGGGAAGGATTCCATAGTGTAGTATGTATGTAATCAATCTTTTATTAAATAGTAGCCCACTTACATTTAAAAACTAGCGACATCAGCAGAAAATAAAAACCGGCTCACTGACACACCGATCCCGGCCGTGATCGGAGAGACAAGCAGCCCAGCAATACCGCCTCTCTTCACCCTGACGCGTTGCGTGACTGTCACGTCACTTTGAGAAAGTGACGTGACAGTCACGCAACGCGTCAGGGTGAAGAGAGGCGGTATTGCTGGGCTGCTTGTCTCTCCGATCACGGCCGGGATCGGTGTGTCAGTGAGCCGGTTTTTATTTTCTGCTGATGTTGCTAGTTTTTAAATGTAAGTGGGCTACTATTTAATAAAAGATTGATTACATACCTACTACACTATGGAATCCTTCCCCTTATTCTTTTGAGTGAACACTGCGTGAGAAACTTGGAGATCGGGAGAGGCTTCACCATCTACACTGAAGGCTGATATCATCCTGTTGGGAACTGACAGCTTTCAAAACTACCTGCAAGCACAGACAGCGTGAGGTTACTTTTTGGGCTGTTATCGCTCAGCCGGGAGGTAAGAGGCTGGGGGAACCGGTATATTTATCTGCCCTCACTGGGGATATGTGAAGGATTTCTTCATTCATCACGAAGGGGATATGATTAGGATGCCTTGTCACATCTATTTCTTCGTTGTTTCATTTTGAGGAACTTTTTTTCATTCATTTTGGGAATTTTATCCCTTGTTTCCATATTTAGTTATTTGTGCTGAACACTGGTTTTTTGGTGTGTTATTATTTATATTTTTTTGGAAGATACATTCTTTGCTTACTAGAAATAACTGTCCGATTTGATACACTTCCTTGCTTTAACTGGACACTCATTTTTCATCTTTAATTGTTTTTTTGGATGCTGCACAAAGATTTGCACTTTAATTTTAGAGTGTTTTCGTTAGAATTTAAATGGAGCTATTGTATTAGTTTCATTCACTGTTTTTGTTCCTTTTTAGGTTGTTTTTTCCCATTTAAGGTTTATTTATTATAGCAATTAATTAAGTATAATTTTTTTGATCATTAGGATCTGTTGCCTTTATAGGTAAAATTAACTATTTAGTCACTTATTCACTTGTTCTCACCTTGGATGGTGCACTGGATTATGTCATCATTGTTTGCACGTAATTAGGAACACTGCTATTTTTGGAGTCACGATTAGAATTCATTGTCTACACTATTTAGGTCAAAGAGGCTACCAATTATATAGATCCTAGTCATTTAGTTCCCCAATTAGCCGCACTTTTATTGCAACATTGATTCGCTTATACTCTTTGTTGCAATTAATTAGTGGAATATTAATTCACTTAAACTGGTTCCATACCTGGATTCCTCTTCTTGGTGTGGTCATTGTTTTTCTGTCACATTGATTATCCCGCTCGAGGAATTACCAGCTATTCACGCAATATAGGAATTTTTGAATTGTTACCTGCATCTTCCTCTGGCTATATTCCCGCGGTGTCCATTGTCTTTATCTTTGGCATCCCCGGAATATACTCTCTGTTGACGCCGCAGTTTTACCCCCCGCACTTGGCTTTAGATTTGTGATTATTTTCATCTGTGGTCGCTATTCTTTCCTCCTTTTATCAGCTTGGCGAATATTATTGTTCTTCATTTGGCTTTGGTATTAGTATATTTATATTATTGGATATCCACGGATCTACGTATTTGAGAATTATTGTCATTTTTTTCTTTTGAGTTTTTAATGGCCATTTTTTATTAGTTTTTATCTCTTTGGCATCCCAGGAATCCATCTATTTAGATTAGCGCCGCTTATCAAACCCCTTTTATTGTATTGTCCTTAGGTGTGTGAACACTATTATTTGTGGCTGCTATTCGTTTTTTTAGTAGTTGAGTTTTATTAATTTGATCTTCATTATATTTTTAATTTTTTATATTTTTTATTATTTTTGGTGTGCGCACAAGTACATATTACCCTACTATCAAGCCAGGGTGATGCTTGCAGAGCAACCTTGTGTGTCAAGCCAGGGACCGAGCAGGCCAGTGTGGGTGAAGCTTGAGAGGTATGTAGAGCGCCAAGCTAGGGACCCAGCAGAGAGGAGGGGGTGATGCTTGAGAAAGATGCCACCGTGAAGATTGTAGGAGCTCAAGGGATTCAGTGGCAGTGAATCAAGGGGTCTAGAGAGAGACCGGGAGCTCAGTGGGCTGAAGAACTACAAGGAGTGATTGTAGTGAAAGTGAAGGAACTGTTGAGCCTAGTGTTTGGAACTGTTAAAGGCTGTTGCCGTAGGAGACAGCATTCTTACACATGCAGATGTGGCGTCTTGCTGGATGGCTTTCCCTGTATGGCTGTCCTCCTATTGAAGTCTCTGAGTCTGCCAATTAATCTTGCAACTACCTAAGGATGTCCTGGCCCCAACCCTCTCTCCCCCAAAAAGATTGTTAAGAGAAATAAACTTTCATTTGCATTCAGGAAGTGTCTGGCGCCCAATAACTTTAACTTTACTCTGCACCCACCATGCCTCACAATCCACCACATACAGAAGGATGTCAGCTGCCCCTGGCCCTGGAGGTTCTCATCAGATCAAAGGAGGCCTGGGACCTTGCTACACTCATACAACAGAATTCAACATCAGAAGTGATGTCACATGTTGAATTCTTTTTTATGTGTTTGTTTGCATCTGAGCATGCTAAGTCTCGCTCTTGCGATTTTTTTTCGGCCGAAACCTGTAGTAATTAAACGAAAATCGGATGTTGTGTTCACATCCGACAAATTTTAGAGCCTGCACATCCAGTTTTTGTCGTCTGAAAATTCGTAATCGACTGTTGAAAGCACCATACCAACGATCAAAAAATCAACAGGTTGTTCATCGGGCAAAATTTTACTTCCGATTTTCTGATCGTGTGTACGGGCCTTTAATCTTGCAGCCCGTGAAAGTATCTATAAGACTACATTCACACCTGAGCATCACATTTTTTAGTGGTTTTTTTTTTGGATGTTTTATCGCATTTTTTTTGCATATTTTGTAACGTTTTTGTACAGTGCTTTTAAAGCGTTTTTTAGCTCTGGCATTTTTTTATTAGCCTATATTATCTGTTTTATCATTTTTTGCTATGTTTTTCAGCTTTTTCATCCACTTTTTGTTATTATGTATTTCTTATTATTTATTTAATATTTATATAAAAAAAAAAAATTGTTAGGGTTTGGGGTTAGGTTTAAGGGTTAAAGATTAATTAATTAATGCATTATTATTATTTTATTATTTATTTTTATTTAACTATTGTATTTGAGCAGAAAAACTGAAAAGCTGAAAAACATGCAAATCATGTGTTTCTAAATGAAAAATATTCACCAAAACCAACATAAAAGTGAACAGCGGCACTTAAGTGTATATATGAATACATTCATATATACACTTAAGCGCCGCTGTTCACTTTTATGTTGGTTTAGGTGAATTTTTTTAATTTTATATTGATAATTTAAAGTGGCAGCTATATTTAGGTATCTCACATTTTATCATTTATCATTTAATAAAATGAGCTTTGTGGTGCAGTGGTGAATTGGTGTATTTTACATTGATGGTTGATCACTTATTCATTTTTTATTTAAATCATGTGTTTCAATGTATTTCTATAGGGGAAAAAAACATGCACCAATCTAACCAAATTGAGCTACAAAAGAAGCTCCAAAACTTTTTTGAGCTTCAGGTGTTTGGCTTGAGGCACCTAGGAGTGGAGATGTTAACCAACTCCATAGAGAATAATTGATTTTTTTTTCTCCTCCAGCGTTTTGGAGCTTCGAGCTACAGAAAGCCCAGGTTGGAATGAGGCCTAACTCTCAACACTGAAAGTGATAGAAAAATACACAGATGCACCACATAACATAGATACATGTAGGGATGCGTGTTTCTCAGCCCATGTCGTCTGAGCTAGGCTTCAGAGTCCTCTGTCAAGGCTGTGTTACAGGAAGTCTTGCCTATCTTGCTTCTAGCTCTGCTAGTCAACCCCTGGTGAGTTTTTCGGCAGTTTTTTGGACCAGGTTTAGACTAATTAGCTGAGCTCCATTCTAGAGACATCCTTTGTGAGTCCTCCCTTTTGGTAGAGGTTCTTCAGCCTTCTCCTGTTTGGAGAGAAAGGTTCTCGGTTAGTCTTCCCTTCTTGGAAAAATAGGAATGAAGGAGTGTCCAGTGTCCAAAGAAGTACGAGTTTAATGGTAGATTAAAAGATGTTTATTGGAAGTGGATAAAAAGCACATCAAGCCAACATGTTTAGAGGAAAAGGACTTCCCCTTCCTTCAGTGTTATATGTTGCTGCCAGGTATTAAATGGGAAAGGTTCCCAAGTTGGATACCTATTTGGGAGGTTTCGTATTTGGTGATGACAGCTGAATGGCGGGATTTTTAGGGCTCCAGCCCTAAAGGTCATACCAAAAAGACAGCAGCCCAAACCCCAAGAAATTCACCACCATTATCCAACATTGGGCACAACCCTCTAGGAGGAACTCCTCCTACCCACCCACACTACCACCCATCTACGACTAGCGACTGACCTTGTCAGTCCAGCGCAGTCTTCAGCACAAATGAGGTAGTCTTCCCTTCTTGGAGGAGAGTGTTTTGGAGCCCTTCCCCCTCCTGGGAAAAGGATAGTTGTATACCTGGTTTTGGTTGTTATGGCTGTATCTCAGGTGCTGCCCATTTGAATGCAGGCTGTGTGCCTGGAGGCCATGTTCGCCTAATCTGATCTACACTAGAGTTATTATTAAAGTGGGGAAACACTAGAACTTCCAGTTTTGTGGCAAAGAAAAGTTTTGTGTGATGCTTCTGGATGTGGAGACCCACCCAGCATCTTCTAGTCTGATTAACTGATGGAGCCTGACCATTGAGTTTTGGTATATTCCACCTTCTCATGTCCTAGCTTTTATCAAGTTCATGATTAAACAGTTAAACTGCATTCAAGTCTGGACCTTGACTACTGTATAACAGATGTCACTTGCTACCCCTTTCTTACCAACTACCCACTAGCTGCATACCCCAACCTTCTACCCCAATAATTGAGACCACACCCATATGGAGTAAAATATTGGCCGTAGCAGCCAATTAACTTTATTAAACATAACCAATAATAATAATAATTTAACATCAACATCACATAAACCGTATAAAACACCTGACATATCCTTTTTTTAACTACCACTCCCGTTGGTCTTTGCAGGGAAAAACCCACCAAACATAAAACTAAAAACACTCAGGCACTGCGGTACTATAACTATAAAATAGGCCTCCAGCTGACAAGCTAGCTCGGAGACAATCAACCAATAGCCCACAGTGCCCCAATAACCAATTCAAGCTAAAACCCTTGTTAGCTGAAATCTCACCAACGGGCCTCATACTAGCGATGGGTCCCGATCTCTTACATATCTGGGGTTTAATTCTTCACCCACAAAGGCCAACATCACGCCACAGCACACACCAGGGTAACACCTTACCCTTGTGTGCCCTGCCACACCCTCAAAGCTCGCTGGATCCCGTCTTGCAGACCCAATGCCCATAAATCTATCCCCACATCGTTCAGGTGTACCCCATCTCTCTTTAAATATCTCCAGGTATCAACCTCCAATTCCAGGTGCCGTATCGCTAGACCTCCATTCCCCGCTCCTCATCCGCGCAGATGATCCGCCCACCGATTTCTTGCTCGCCTTTCTCGGCCCAACGACCTCCTTCCTGTAGTGCCGCCCAAGGCCACTACCCGCATCCCTCTCTCTCTCCTCTCTCACCGTGGGGCCACCCACCGCTGTGCCAGCGTGACCGGCTGCCGCAACATAGTCCATTTTTTGCTGAAGCCCCACCCCTGCCGTGGATCTGCCTGGGGCCTGGCTTTCAGGGCCTGAGCTATCTTCCCCAGCATCCGAAATAGGACTGCTGGCTCTCCTCACTGCTGTGCTACTGCCACTTCCACTGCTGAGCATCTGCCTGTGCCCCATCTTCCCTCTTGTATTGGCCGTCCCGCCCTGCCCTGCTGTCCTTTCCCATCAAACGAGCGTGTGGGCTGGGGATAAGTAACATGCCTCCTGCTTCTCAGCGCCGCTGTATTCTTCCCGGGCGGCCCTGCCTCCGACCGACCCGCCTCATCCCGCTGCTCATCCCTCCCTGGCTCCATAGTGAAAGGGGGAAACGATCGCCTTGGACCCCCCTCATGTTGCGCCGCTAATCTCTTCGCGGGAGGCCCAGAAACCGACCGACCCGCTCGCCCCTTCAGCGCCTGCGTCCGCACAGGGAGAGACACAGGAGCGTCAGGCGAGAAGCGAGTAGGCAGCCTGGTTCGCCTACCTCTCGCAGACTCCTTTGCTACCGCAAGACTCACCCAGCGCCGCTGCTAGCCGGCCCTCCAGCCATCCAGGTCCCCTAGACGCCGCCTCGGCTCCACCACCAACCACAATCCTCCTTACAACCACTCTACCCTGCAAGTACCCCTCTTAACCCTGTCATGCCCGCCCTCTGCCTATTTCTTTTTTGTCTTTGGCTCCGGGCTTACTGCACTTTTTTGTCTACATAAATTTTAGGTTAATGTACCTGTGGTTTTCCTTGGAGGGTGTCCCCCTCATTTTCTAAAGGCTCTTCTGGGTGAAGGCACTAAAGATTTACCAATTCACAGACACTGCCCTAAACCTCCTTGTTAGCCCAGGTACTGCTACTTCTTACCCATCCTCAAAACATGGTAACATGAAAATTCCAAATATTGCCCTCACATACACTTGCAAATTTATAGCACCAAACGCAATGGTTGATTTACTAAATAGGTAGAACATTTTTACATTGCATTTATTTATTTTTTACTTAAATAAGTTAAAAAGGTGAAGCTGCGTTGACTTAATTCAATAATCCTTTTTCCTTTTATATAGTTTGCCTTGCCCAACATGATTAGATATTCAATGCAAAGGGAATTTTCATTTACTTTACTCTCATAAAATAAGGGAAAATTTGCTTTGCAAATGCTCTACGTCTTTAGTAATTCATCTGCAATGTCTAAAAATGTTTTCTGCCCCAAACAGGAATAAGTATTTATCAGTCCTCTTCTTTTCCATCTCAGAACTCGCCCTACCCTTGCTATTCCACATATCCATTGAGCCTTCATTTTTGGGGAAGGCTGCTCGACTATTGCAAACTTGATGATTTTTTTTTTCTTTTCTCCGGTTGCAAAATTACTTTATTATACTTGGCACCAAAATGCTCTTTCTAGAACTGTCCAAATCAATACTCCATTTTCTTCAGTTTCAGGCAACTAATCTGTGAGGAGAATGACAGGTAGTCACTATCCCTCAGCATGATTTTTTCCATCGTGGGAAGCTAGCCACGGCAGCGGGATCTGGAGACCGGCTATGACTAGCCGTCATTTACTGTAGATACAACATCAGCGTTCTTTCTACTAATGCAAGCGTTATCAGTTTACTCCTATTAGTACATTCATCCTGCAATGTAACTAAATTTGCAATAATTTTTTCCCGAAAAATATTGTCTATTTCTATATTATGTTCAAGAGTAAAAAAAAAAAAAAAAAGTTAAAGTAATTTTTACATTTCTTTTTATTTAAATATTTGAAAAAATATACTGCATGTTGAAGGTGAGTCTGTTAGTTCAGGACTTCAGATATCTTTTACAACTAAGCTGTGATCAGATCAAAAACAAAGGAATTTGGGTTACAAACGGAAACAGAGCTGAATGAGTCATCTGAATGACTTAAAGGAGGGCCCCATTTTATCACCTCCTGTAGAGGTGTCCTTTTAATCTTCAGTCTGCAGGGGTAACTAACAAGTGCAAAGCCCATTCTGGGCTTTCTTTTTAGTCAGCCCAGCATGCACTGCACACCCTGAAGCCCAGCGTGTACTATACACCCTGAAGCCCAGCATGATCTGCACACCCTGAACCCCAGCATGCACTGTACACTCTGAAGCCCAGCATGCACTGTACACTCTGAAGCCCAGCATGCACTGTTCACCTTGAAGCCCAGCATGCACTGCACACCCTGAAGCCCAGCATGATCTGCACACCCTGAAGCCCAACGTGATCTGCACACCCTGAAGCCCAGCATGCACTGCACACCCTGAAGCCCAGCATTATCTGCACATCCTGAAGCCCAACGTGATCTGCACACCCTGAAGCCCAGCATGATCTGCACACCCTGAAGCCCAGCATGATCTGCACATCCTGAAGCCCAACGTGATCTGCACACCCTGAAGCCCAGCGTGATCTGCACACCCTAAAGCCCAGCGTGATCTGCACACCCTAAAGCCCAGCATGATCTGCACACCCTGAAGCCCAGCATGATCTGCACACCCTGAAGCCCAGCATGATATGCACACCCTGAAGCCCAGCATGCACTGTACACACTGAAGCCCAGCTTGCACTGCACGCCCTGAAGCCCAGCATGATCTGCACACCCTGAAGCCCAGTGTGATCTGCACACTCTGAAGCCCAGCGTGATCTGCACACCCTGATGCCCAGCATGCACTGCACACCCTGAAGCCCAGCATGCACTGCATACCCTGAACCCCAGCATGCACTGTACACCCTGAAGCCCAGCGTGCACTGCATACTCTGAAGACCAGCGTGCACTGTACACCTTGAAGCCCAGCATGCACTGTACACCTTGAAGCCCAGCATGCACTACACACCCCGAAGCCCAGCGTGATCTGCACACCTTGAAACCCAGTGTGATCTGCACACCCTGAAGCCCAGCGTGCACTGCACACCCCGAAGCCCAGCGTTATCTGCACACCCAGAAGCCCAGCGTGATCTGCACACCCTGAAGCCCAGCGTGCACTGCACACCCCAAAGCCCAGCGTGATCTGCACACCCTGAAGCCTAGCGTGCACTGCACACCCTTAAGCCCAGCATGATCTGCACACCCTGCACGCACTGCACACCCTGAAGCCCACCATGCACTGCACACCCCCGAAGACCTTGTATGAAATGTCTATTTGTAAAATACAGATCTGATACAAGTTAAAAAAAATACTGATACAGAGTATTTGTTTAAAAAACTTAAAAATGTAAAATAAAACTCATAACCACTATTGGTTTCATTTAAAAGGATCTATCTATCTATATGCGATTATTTTAAGTCTAATGTATGCAATGCGTTTTTATGCCATGTTGATCATTGGTCCTTAATAAACATACATATGTTTGCACCTCTGTGAGTGAGATTGGGCTGCATCATGCACACCTCATTCAAAGTCCCAACCTCCCCCCTCTTTTTCATGATAATAAGGATGTGGGCGCAAACTTTCCCTTGCGTCCCAATTAAAGTCCTAAGTTCGCTTTTCCCCCCATTGCCTGCATTGATTAGGGATGGAGGTGCTCATGATTGTAGCCCATCGCTCTCTTATGGCGGATCCCTACCGGGGGCCGGCAGTAATTCAGCATGCTTTATATGGAACGTTCATTGCACTGACAGTTCACATACTTTGATCTTTCACTACTGTATACATTTTTTACTCCCTATGGCCAGACTGGGTCTGTGTGACTCATTGTCGGTGGGTCTGTAGATGTCCTATTTCCCTCGAGCTGCGATGCATGCTGGTGTCCGCCCTCCTACCTACGAGGTTTTGCTCCACTGTGTCGTGCCGCCTGCGTGACGCTGAGGGGGAGCTGGCGTTCCATACTGGGGCTGCATCTCACTCCCTGCTTCATGGTATTCAGAGATGGTGCTGATACAACCTATGCACACCCTGATCCTCTCCTATCTATGTGGCTTCAAACATCACATGTATTTTTCAAGGTAATCTTCTGGGTGTTTTTTAATCACCTTGGTGATATCCGCAGCTTATATCATCTTGTTTTTTGTTACTTGTATCATCATAGATACATTTTATATATTTCCTACATTATAGAAGTCCCCTCCACTGCGGGGTGTTGGTGTGTGCGATCCGGTGTTCCTCGTTGAGGTCCCCCTCTCAGCTCCCGGGCCAGGCTCCATGGCTCACCCCTGGCTTTGTTTTGTCGCACGGTCCCAGTTTTGGCTATCATGTGAGTAACCTTTTTGGCATGGCCCATTATGCCCAAATTTCCCCCTTTTCTGCTGATTTTGTTAGACCCTGAAACTATATTGCTTTTCATACATTTTTTATAGAATTTAGATGCATCTGGCTCCTGAAGAGTGGATTGAAGTCCATGAAACGCAGCGTCGGGCCTACCTTTGATGCATCAAACACACATTGACCAATTTTCAGATGTTTTTTACTTCACATGACTTTTATCTTGCTTGGGGGATTAAGATGCATAATTGTACCTACCTATATCCCATGGCTATATATACATAGATTTATTGTCTATATGCGATTATTTTATGTCTAATGTATGCAATGCGTTTTTATGCCATGTTGATCATTGGTCCTTAATAAACATACATATGTTTGCACCTCTGTGAGTGAGATTGGGCTGCATCATGCACACCTCATTCAAAGTCCCAACCTCCCCCCTCTTTTTCATGATATTAAGGATGGGGGCGCAAACTTTCCCTTGCGTCCCAATTAAAGTCCTAAGTTCGCTTCTCACCCCATTGCTTTCATTTAAAAGGAAGATTATTTTAACAAAATCCAATGTTGAACAAATATAAATATCCCTGCTCCTATTTAAAAAAGAAAGAACATAAAAACATATTTTGCTTGCACTCATTAAAAAAAAATTAAAATAAAAACACAAAACATAAGAGCAGCTTTCACTAGACAGTACTACTCTCTAGGTTGAATGACGGGCAGCATCATTCAGCTCACTTCCTGTGAGCTCAAGATGTCATGGACACCCCCCCTAGAGGGCGTCATCATCACGTCGTCCCAAGCTTACAGTACTGCAGCACAGAAAGATGCTTAGACATCATAATATGAGTGGCACTCTGTGCTGCAGTAAGGGCCACCCACTGCAGACACAGGATCATCCAGAAAATGTATCGATTAAAGGTACAGAAATGGAAAAAAAACTGTTGAAAGGTAGTTACTCGAAAGACTATTTTTAACTCTCCTTGTACTGTAAGTAAAATCCACTTTTGTTGAGAAGGAAAAAAAAGTCCAGGTAAGGGCTACTTAAATGAGAAATATGGCCAAAGCTTTTTTGGCCCCCTGTCGGTTGACATCACTCAGCCGGTCCAGGCTAGGAAAAGACCCCGACTTTACAGTCAGGGTCCACCCAGATGTCTATACCGGCAGCTGGCTCAGCCTCTCAGCTGTGCCATTGGTAGACTGAGCCAGCTACTCCCTCCCCTCCCCAGCCCATCACTCCAGTGAGCGATGGAGGGGCAGAGCAGAGAGCAGGTGATTGACAGTCATGGCTCTCTGCTCAGAGCAGAGGGGAGAACTGAGAGATCAGCAGTCTTTGATTGCTCAGTTCTCACTGCAGAGCCAGTGGGGGGAAAGATGCAGCATTGGATTAATGTTGCATCCACCTAGGTGAGTATAAGGTTCTTTTTTACCATATACTTCACTTTTAAAGCGGAACTTAATTTAAAATGTGACGTTCCGACGATCTTCCTCCCCCTGCCTGTTTTGGAACGTTTTTTTTACCTCTTTTTATAACAGGTACCTATTTCTGGCAAGGAGTTAGCCTTCCCCCCACCCACAACTTCCTGGGGCACATCACAGGTCCCAGGAGACTGCAGGACCATTTGGAAACTGCAGCACATCTCGCACATGCGCAGTTGGGAGCCAGCTGTGAAAGACCAGGAACTCACAACCGGCTTCTTACATCCAAGATGCTGGGGACCTCAAGACTGACGAAGAACTGGCCTGGACAGCGTCGGATCCCTGGGCTGGTAAGTGTCTGTATATTAAAAGTCTGCAGCTACAAATATTTTTCAAATATTTTTCATATAAAAATGAGCAGAGCTCCTCTTTGAAGCTGAACTACAGGCAATCATCTACATCAGTGGTCGTTCACCTTTGAGCTAAAGGGGGCCTCAAATGCGGCCCCCCTGACATCATCAAAGGGTCTTCACATCATGTTCAATATATATAATGCTCGAGAGGACTGTCAAAAGTTGCAAACCTAATAGAGGAAATTCGGGTCAGAGAGTGTGGACAGGATACATTTTTGGTTGCAGAAGACAATACAAAACTGGGAACATGTTACATTGGATAAATGCTATTACTCCAATCAGTGTTCTTGCAGCAATATTCCTTGCAAGGAAAAAAATGGACATGCACGTCCATTTAAAATCAAATCGCGCATGCGCAGAACGTGTTTGAGTAGTTTCCCGATGATCGTTTCGTCAAATGTGACGTCATTTTAATACAACCCTTTGGGAAGACTTTCTATACTATTGGAGCCTTTTTTCTTTTTTACATTATCATCAGCTACACTTTATTTGAATTTATGCTATTATGCTTAGGTTATTTTGCACATTTATAATATTGTGTTGTACCTAATCTACATATGTTTTCATGCACAGTATCATTTTGTGCTTAAACCTATCGCTGAACTCTATTACTTGCATCTCTACTTTGTGCCCAATATCTGGGTTATAGTGCTTAGCTGCAGGTCACTAATTCTTAATTTTCATAACACTTAAATCACTTAGGGCAGATATTTACTTTTTATTATAGATATATTAGTGTCAGTTGATGTTTACTTTCACCATGGAACTCAGTTTAAGGAGTGCAAATAAGGCATGCTAAAGTGTAATGCAACAAAATCAGTTGAGAAACCACTATAGTCTGCCTTATCCACTCTTTAATGCTATTGCAGCTTGATGAACCAGGGACAAAAATAGTAAAAGAAGACTATAGATTAATGGAAAACAAGATTAACACACCCTTGGTTCCTAAATAAGTCCCAGTCTCTACTCATTGGCAAAACACAGAGGTCTAAATGCAGGTGACACAACAAAAGGTGCACCTTTAATTTAGCAGAAAATAAAAAAACGATGGAAAAGGTTATATGAACAAAACAAATTACACTTTATCTAATTGCATGTGCCCATAACTTCACCAGAACAGCTGCTAATATACATAATTGCCCCATTCTACTAAGTCCAGAAGCCCCTTGGAGACCATCATAATGTGTCTTCCTCTATTTCCAATACTCTGGGTCAACCATTGAAATCATTGCCGCTTTATCGTGACCCGTGGAGATTCAACACAAAGGCATTTACTTTATATATTGCTGTACAGGTCGCATTGTCTTGTCACATGGATGAGTGGGTACAATAATTTGCCCGCGCAAGGTAGATCCGCTAGTCCTGGTATGGCAGCCAAATGAAGGAGATCTTTTCAAAGGATGCTGTGTTTGTCACAAAAGCTCAGCCGGACGCAGTTCAGAAGGTTTATTTTAGATGTTGGCTGACCTGTTGGGCATTTAAAGTTCAGCGTGCCACTTATAGAGTAACCGGTGATTGATGGATCGTCCGCCACCTGCCCGCTGCATTCAGATTGTCGGGGGTTAGCTTCTGGATGCTCCAGTCTATTCAGACTTAACCCTACATTTTATTTTTAACACAGGATGTTTCTTTTTTTCAAAGTGCCTTTAGCTGGTCTCTGGGAGAAAGAGCATTGATCTTTTTCGGGTTTGTTGGAAAATGGGAGAAAAACTGAACTTCTTTTAAATACTTTTAATACAATCTTTTTTATTTTTTTTTATTTTGGTATATACACCAATCAGTCGTAAAATTAAATGAAAGTGAATAACATTGATAATCTTGTTACAATAGCATTTAAAAGTGGGTTGCATATTTTAGGCTGCAAGGAAACGTGTTCTGTTAAAGGCTGAAAAAACAGGCAAGCGAGTGACCTTGAAAAGGGCCAAATTGTAATGGCTAGATGACTGGGTCGGAGCAACTCCAGCACTGCAGCTCTTGTGGGATGTCCCTGGTTTTCAGTGGCCAGGACCTACCAAAAGTGGCCCAAGAATGGATAATTGGGGAACTGGCAAATTGGATGTGCCAGTGGGTTAAAGGAAAAAAACTGACCCGATTCCCACATCCACACCATTCAAGATGGATGAGGGAATAATCCTACTGTGTCTTTGTATTCTGAAGGGTAAGCGAGTGACCTTAAAAAGTGCACAAGTGTAGCGCTAAAGTGCTGAGCTTGGTTAACACAGCTCTAACATGAGCATAAACAAATGAAATAAATCAATAAGCAAACCACAATGAACTTATATATATATATATATAAATATAAATAACACATGTGAAATAGAGCATATATGTGAAAAAAAAATCAAAAACAAGTGCAAAGTAGGTAATAAAGTCCATAGAAATCTCAGAAATCCACGATGTGCAGTGAATAATTACAGTCCATATTGAAATAGGATGGTCTCGATCACCACACACAAAGCCAATATGGTAGGTGGAAAGTAGAAACACCAATGTGATGAAGCTACCACCAAAATAGATGCAGGCTTACCAGAAAGTTTGAACTCAAAAGAACATACGTTCTATGAGTCAAACGGGCTTATATTGTCAGCCGCCAATGGAGGTGAAACCTTGGGGATCCTCCGTGATTAGGATCTGGAGTTTCTTAGACCTTCATAGAAAAACCATCTGTAGTCATGAGTGTTGCAGACCTGGCAGTGGTGTTGGCAGCGAGTGACCTTGAGAAGGGCCACATTGTAAAGGCTGGACAACTGGGTCAGAGCAACTCCAGAACTGCAGCTCTTGTGGAATTTCCCCGGTTTTCAGTGGTCAAGAGGACCTACCAAAATTGGTCCGAGGAGGGAAAACCAGTGACCTGGCAACAGGGATGTGCCAGTGGGTTGAAGAAAAAAACTGACCCAATTCCCCCATCCACACCATTCGAGATGGATGAGGGAATCCTCCCACTATGTCTTTGTATTCTGACAGTGGGGAGACCTCCCCCCACCATCAGAATACTTAGATAGCCTGCAGGGCTGATCAAGCAGCTAAAATCCGACAGGGCAGCTGAACAGAAGTTAATAGATCGGTTTTGTTCAATCACAATTGCCATAAGTGGATTGAAATTTGGTCAGTCCCTGCTGAACCAGCCCAATTTCAATCCATGTATGGGAGGCTTAAGCATATCAAGACTGACTAACCAGATACTGGAAGTTTGGTGGTGGATATGTGGAGAACATGTTGTAGCTAAAGAAAACACATGGCTTGTGGACACTTTTTATTGCTATACTACTACTATATGCTACTGTAATCAGTTGCTAGCTTACTAGGGAAGGAAGAGGCACAGTGTGACATGTGAAAAGCAACTGGTAGACTGCTGTTAAAGTCCTTATGGAAGCTTTACTCCTCACAGTACTTGACCTTTAAATAATTGGTGGGTGCTCAAATTGATTGCTACAGATTATGCCGTTTCAGAACCAGATACGGCGATACAAAGTCACCAGCACTCCACATAAATGTGTTTGACATATTTATCATGAAGACAGAGTCACACAAATTATAAGAAACCGACATTTCGGAGCCTCACAGGGTCCCTTTCTTGAGGGTTGATCACTATGTCTCTTTAAATAAGGGAACCCCGAAACGTCGGCTACCTATGACTTATGTGGCACTGTCTTTACAATAAATATATGTAGCGGAGGGCAGATGTCGCCATTCACACAGACAGCAGTTCATGCATCCTGGCTCCAAATAATAGTCTAGGTGTTTGCCTTTTTTGTAATCTATTGCTAGTAGAACTTGTAATAGGAGTGGGGATTGGGGCATGGGATGCTCCAAATGGTTATCAACTAACTGTATGAGGACACACTTCTCCTTAATAATGTACAGCTTTTTACAACTGAAAACCATGAGGCAAGTCTCTAGGACAGTGATGGCAAACCTTGACACCCTAGATGTTTTGGAACTACATTTCCCATGATGCTCAACTACACTGCAGAGTGAGAAAAATATCCTGGACGGCCGCACACCATAGAAGACATCTTTATTGATATGAAGAAATAAAATCCAAATGCAGTCACCTCATGTACAGGGAGGAACAGGAAAGACAGCTAACATGTTTCACGCCCCATCATGGCGCTTATTCATAGCTGAATGATTAAAGTTTGATCATGGGTATATATAGGGACTTCAGGTTTTGATAGCCAATCCAGAGATGGTCTCAAATAGAGACCTGCCCACATGATCAAACTCTAGACCGACACCCAAGAGATAGGAGACACCTGGGATGTGAAGTTGAATTTTGAATCAAAATTTGAAGACAAGATAACATGACAATGTAATAATGCCTATAAAGGTCCACCAAACTAAAAAAAGTTTACTAAGTGAACCAATGCGCATATATATATGTATATACATGCACTAGACACATGATTATTTTTACTATTCGCATTATTCAACTTCTCCCATTGTGTACATCCATAACCTTGGGATGAACGCCAGCCACACAGGTAGCCATCCAGTGACAGAACTCTTAAACAAATAATTATATGAATATTTAAATACACATATATACAGCCTATCTGTCAGGGCTGGGCTTCCAGCAGCTCTCTTCTCAGTGCACAGAGGCTGCACAGCTGTCAGTTAATTACCAGCCACTCATTGTTTCCACAGTGACTCACCTGGCTACCATTACCTGCCTCATTAGTCCAGCCTACAGCCAGCCCCTTTCTGCTTTTTAAACTGCCTTGTTTATTCCCTCTGTTGCCTTTGCCTGGTCAACATCTCTGCTGTGTTCCAGTTATGACTTTGCCTGGCTGTCGTTTCTTCTGTTTCCTGATCCTGATCTTTGGCTTCTGACAACGCTGATTCCTGGCTTCCTGATCCCGGCTCATCTGATTACCCGTTTTGGCTTCCTAACCCTGGCTTCTGTTTTTGACTATGTTCCTGATCTGTATTATTTTTATTATTACATTAAAGGTGTGATATTTAACTGCATTTTCTGTCTCTGCCTGGTTCAAGATCCCTGATACTATCTAGGTAGAACCCTACTGCGTGTAGTCATCTGACGAAACACAAAACACAAAACCTAGCATCCTATACTAGCAGGGTGCTACATGTGTAAAAAACATTTATTTGCAGTGCTGGTGACTTTGTATCTGGTAGATTGCTGAGACACAATTAGTTTAAGGGTAGAGTGATAAAGCCTCCTAGTAGCCAGGATAGCAGGTGCTGATGCTGACTAAAAATAAAGGTCCATCAACTGCATGAAAACAATTAATGATGTCTGGGAGTGAATCGAAGACAACCTGGGATCAGAGTAGGTGAGCTGAATGATGCTGGTTATAAGATTGTGGACGTCTAGTGGAAGGAAAAATTACTCTGGGGAAAACCTCTGTATTAAAGATATATATTGTATCTAAAGCTCTCTTTTTTTATTAAATCTTTTAATGGGCTATTTATTATTAACTTGTTTTCTTTTGGCTGGATTTAAAGTTATTGATCGGTCTGCTTCAAGTAAAAAAAAGAAAGAACAAACAAAAAAAAAACACATAAATAAAATTACATCTAAACGAAAGCATTTTGCAAATCAATGGACTCTGTCAAAGATACAGTAATTGTAAAAATTCAATTTATTCCAGTATCACGTGACCTACATCAGATCTGTCAGACATCTCTGCTACCCACTTGTCTACTCCAATCCCATGACTGACTTGCAGGCAGCAAATGATAAAAATCCCAGTACGTTCCACATGGATTCTTCTCGAAATGAGTAATAAGCCGGCAACCGACATGTACATAAATCAAATTATAATTAAGTCTGGAATTTACATCCAAGCAACACTTTCTTATTCATGCAGGAACTTCTCTCCTCATTCTACTCACCATTTAAATTCCGATCCAGTTTCCCAAAATTCATATTTAATGATTTCTGCTCTAAAGGTATAATGATCATGCGTGATTTAATTATCTTTCACAGAGTCTATAACCAGGCAGCGTTTTATGCCAATATAGGGTACAGGAGATTGCCATCACACTGATACACTTTGGCGCTTTTATCTGTAATTCCACAGGTTGATTTAACATGCAACAGTCATCATGGATTGGGAAATATGCTCAGCAGCCTGAAAACGCAATCAGCAAAAAAAAAAAAAAAAAAAAAATGTATTTATTTTTAATCATACGCTCGTTTTTACAAGGTTACAGAAGTATGGAGATTACCGGAGGAAAAAAAAAAATGTTTATACTGCTGTTTTATAAAACTTTAAAGTGCACCTGTGCCAAGTCTGTGGATATTAAAGCAGAACTAAACTCTCCCAATAAACATTGACTATTTTATTTCTTATGCAGCTAACCTTACTAAAAAGATAGGAAGGTGTATTATATTTACTTGTTTTACCACTTGCCAAGCCAATTCTGACATTTCTGTCATACAGGTAAAAATCATCCTTTTTTTGCTAAAAAATTAATCAGAACCCCCAAACATTGGGACGCCTGCAGGGCTGTTGCAAGGATTTTTGACACCCTAGGCGAAACCTAATTTTGCCGGCCCTGACTTCGCCCCCTTTTCCCTGCCCATGTAAACCCCACCTTTTTAATGAAGGGCCCATCAAATGTAGCCCACCGGCACCCAGCAAATGCAGCCTCACCAGCGCCCATCAAATGCAGCTTCACCAGCGCCCATCAATTGCACCCTCACCAGTGCCCATCAATGCAGCCTCACCAGCACCCATCAAATGCAGCCTCACCAGCGCCCATCAAATGCAGCCTCACCAACGCCCATCAATGCAACCTCACCAGCACCCATCAAATGCAGCCTCACCAGCGCCAATCAAGCAGCCTCACCAGCGCCCATCAATGCAGCCTCACCAGCACCCATCAAATGCAGTCTCACCAGCACCCATCAAATGCAGCCTCACCAGCACCCATCAAATGCAGCCTCACCAGCCCCCATCAATTCAGCCTCACCAGCGCCCATCAAATGCAGCCTCACCAGCACCCATCAAATGCAGCCTCACCAGCGCCCATCAATGCAGCCTCACCAGCGCCCATCAATGCAACCTCACCAGCACCCATCAAATGCAGCCTCACCAGCGCCAATCAAGCAGCCTCACCAGCGCCCATCAATGCAGCCTCATCAGCGCCCATCAATGCAGCCTTACCAGCGCCCATCAATGCAGCCTCACCAGCGCCCATCAAATGCAGCCTACCAGCGCCCATCAATTAATGTTTGCTTGCTTACATTCATTCGGGAGTCGGGACACACAGTCCTCCGCCGCCGCTGCGCCTCTGACACTATGTGCGAACAGTGCGGTGGCTGCCTGCTGATGCTGAGACTTAGTTGCTTGCTGCAGAGAGAAGAGAGTAGGAACAACAGTGGCCGGGTGCCCTAAGCAGCAGGGCGTCCTAGACGGCTTCCTAGTTTGCCTAGTGGTAGCACCAGCCCTAGACGCCTGTGTTTACACACACATGAACTTTAAAGGCGCCTTAGTCCATAGGGTTCTATATTGAGTTGGCCCACCCTTTGCAGCTATAACAGCTTCAACTCTTCTGGGAAGGCTGTCCACAAGGTTTAGGAGTGTGTCTATGGGAATGTTCGGCCATTCTTCCAGAAAAGCATTTGTGAGGTCAGGCACTGATGTTGGACGAGAAGGCCTCCGCTCTAATTCATCCCAAAGGGGTTCTATCGGGTTGAGGTCAGGACTCTGTGCATGTCAGTCAAGTTCCTCCATCCCAAATTCACTCATCCATATCTTTATGAACCTTGCTTTGTGCACTGGTCCAAATCATTTGGTGGAGGGGGCGGGGGGGTTATGGTGTGGGGTTGTTTTTCAGTGGTTGGGCTTGGCCCCTTAGTTATAGTGAAGGGAACTCTTAAGGCGTCATCATACCAAGGCATATTGGACAATTTCATGCCCCCAACTGCAGGAACAGTTTGGAGATGGCCCCTTTCTGTTCCAACATGACACACAAAGGAAAGTATACTTCCAATAGTGATTGCCAGGTATAATCTATTGTCATACCATGTCATTGTTGCTTCATTTCTATTGGACAACAGAGTAGAAATAACAAGGATGCAAATAAACATTTAAACATAGGGAGGTGTTTTTCAAAGAGATTTCCCAACAAAATAAAGTATGAAGACATGGATGGGTGAGTTTGCTTTGAATATTACCCTCTTCCTACTAGTGCTCTGGCCAAAAGCTGGCTACAGCATGGGCTTCCAGTTCTGGAAGGACATCCAATGGGCAAAAAACATGCATCATTGTATCCGACAAGCTTGCACCATTATTATGCGTGAAAACGCTTCTTGTATCGGGTCGCCCAGGGGTGTCGCCGCTGGTCAGTCGTTTGTTGTAGGTCCCCGGCATATGGTTCACCCAGATCCCATCGTCATCGGAGCAACATTCACTTACGCTCTCTGTAGTACTGAGCAGACCCGTTTGTTCTGACCCCTTTTATTTTTCCTCCTTTCTTTTTTGAATTCAACGCTTGATTAAAGATCTCTCTTGAATATTCCACTTCTGGAAATAGAATTTTTAATTGATTCATTGTGCCGGCTATCTGAACGCTTAGAAGTATAATTAGATCATTCCCCAGCAATCTCTTGTGCACAGCGATACCTCTTGTTTTGTAGCCTGCTTATCATTACGTGCATCACAATGCGTTTTGATGTGACTAATTGCGGCACGCAGCTCACGAGAGCACTTTCTGGTTGTTTAGATACAGAATGCTGAAAGGATGGGACTTTTTTTTTTAAGTATCCCAGGATCCCAGGATTGAATGCCTATCCTGGGAAATGGTATTGAAGCCAAATTGTAAAGAGTACTCCCAATGAGATGGGACCACCTGACCCAGCGGGGGACCTTCTCGGTGGAAAAGCTTAGGGTTACATCAGGGTTGGGATAGGTCTTGAGTCCTGAGCTATATCTTACATTTTATTTTTATTAAATCTTTGTGTATTTAAACCTAAAAAAAATAAATAAATAAAAATAAAATAAATCTATACATTACAGCTTACAATTTCTTAGATATGGTGGCTCATTGGTGATTTGCTGTCCTCTTTAATAACATATATGCCAAACTTAAAAAAAAAAAAAAAATCTATACATTACGGCTTACAATTTCTTAGATATGGTGGCCCATTGGTGATTTGCTGTCCTCTTTAATAACATATACGGTATGCCAAACTTAAAAAAAAAAAAATGCCAGGGAAACCTTTTTCTCTTTGCATGCAGCAAGCCATTGTAGGTGGGGAATGTGCTTTATTCAAAGGGGTGCAGTTCTGCAAGAGCCATATCATTACCCTATTGCACAATTTAATTTTAAAGTGGAAGTAAACCCTTTTTTGGCACTTGTACCTACAGGTAAGCCCATAATAAGGGCCTGTAGGTACAGTGAATATCTCCTAAACATGCACGGTTTAGGAGATATTCACACTGGATGCAGATGGTGACGTCACAGGCGCAATGCGCTCTGAAGGGACGGTATTACCCCTGCCATTCCTTCAGAACTTTGTGCCACAGTCCGTGACTCCCGTGCGTATGTGCGGGAGTGACGTCATTGAGCAGTGGCCAATCAGACTGCCGGAGGATACGAACCAGGAACGAAGACCGGGTGAAGATGGAAGCGCCTGTCAGTTGTGAGAGCGTGGAGATGGAGGGTTTCATTCTAAGGTAAGTATTTCATAATGTGCTAGTATGCAATGCATACTAGCACATTATGACTTTACCTTGCAGGGTTTAAAAAAAAAATTGGTGTGGTTTACTACCGCTTTAAATACTGTATATACAGGAGGGTGTACAATTGTGCTCATAAGTTTACATACCCTGGCAGAATATATGATTTTTTGGCCATTTTTCAGAGAATATGAATGATAACACAAAAACATTTCTTTCACTCACGGTTAGTGTTTGGTTGAAGCCATTTATTATCAATCAACTGTGATTGCTCTTTTTAAATCATAATGACAACAGAAACTACCCAAATGGCCCTGATCAAAAGTTTACATACCCTGGTGATTTTGGCCTGATAACATGCACACAAGTTGACACAAAGGGGTTTGAATGGCTATTAAAGGTAACCATTCTCACCTGTTTACTTGTAATTAGTGTGTGTGTATAAAAGGTCAATGAGTTTCTGGACTCCTGACAGACCCTTGCATCTTTCATCCAGTCCTGCACTGACGTTTCTGGATTCTGAGTCATGGGGAAAGCAAAAGAATTGTCAAAGGATCTGTAGGAAAAGGTAGTTGAACTGTAAGGGATATAAAAAGATTTACAAGGAATTGAGAATGCCAATCAGCAGTGTTCAAACTCTAATCAAGAAGTGGAAAATGGGAAGAGGACATAGGGGAAATACCGCAGGAGCAGTGAAGGAGGATTTTGGAGATGGGACCGATGATTTCGGTCTCGCCTTTACAGAAAATATCTCAGCTGATGTTGATACACAGAGCCTATTACACCCCTAAGAGGCTTTTCAGGTATGGCAGATCAGATGATAAATGCCCTAGATGCCAGGAGACTGGAGATCTCATTCATATGGTATGGAGATGCCCAAAGTTATTCCGCTACTGGGAGGGGGTTCTTAATACCATAGGTGAGACCTATGGGTCAACATCGAAGATGGAGGCTAGGCTTTGCATACTGGGATACAGGAAGAAAGTAGGGGAGAGGAAGAGTATCACAGTGGCAATGCTAAGATGCTTATTTCAAGATAGAAAAATCATTGCGCTGAGATGGCAGTCAGGGACACCCCCCGCAGTGAAGGATTGGATTAATACTATAAATGAGACTATATGGAAAGAAAAAGTAGTTTACACAAAAAGAAGAAATCTTAGGGAATTTGAGAAGATGTGGAGACCCTGGTTGGTTAAAATGGGATACCCCCCTTTAGAGGGGAGAGGATATTGAAAGACCTAAGAACCACTTAAAGCAAAGTGTTAAACACTAAATCTACATTTTGGATAAGCTAGTGTAGGTATGTTTAAATATAACTTAAAAAACCAAGATAAGAGAAGTAGGAGTATGGAAATGAACTATAGAACGAAATAGGTAATAAATACATATACGTGCAGAGAGTAAATGGTTATTAGAGAGGGGAAAGGGAAAGAAGAGGGACGGGGGTAAAGAATGTTGATATGTATTGCAAGATTGGAATAAGAATGTATATTGGATAAATTGTTTCTTTGATGATTGCAATGATTATCTATTTTATGATATTTTGTACTGAGAAAAAACGAATAAAGATTAAATAATAATAAAAAAAAAAGAAGTGGAAAATTAGGGGTTCTGTTGAAACCAAACCACGGTCATGTAGACCAACTAAAATTTCAACCACAACTGCCAGGAAAATTGTTCGGGATGCAAAGAAAAACCCACAAATAACTTCAGGTGAAATACATGACTCTCTGAAAACATTTGGTGTGGCAGTTTCAAGATGCACAATAAGGAGGCACTTGAAGAAAGATGGGCTGCATGGTCGAGTCGCCAGAAGAAAGACATTACTACGCAGATGCCAGAAAGTATCCCGCTTACAATACACCAAACAGCACAGAGATAAGCCTCAAACCTTCTGGCACAAAGTCATTTGGAGTGATGAGACCAAAATTGAGTCAACAAGGCCTATGATGAAAGGTACACCATTTCTACTGTGAAACACGGAGGTGTATTGCTGATGTTTTGGGGATGTGTGAGCTACAACTGCACAGGAAATTTGGTGAAAATTGATGGCAAGATGAATGCATTATGTTATCAAAAAATACTGGAGGAACATTTGCATTCATCAGCCAGGAAGCTGCGCATGGGACGTATTTGGACATTCCAACATGACAATGATCCAGAACACAAGACCAAGTTGACCTGCCGTTGGCTACAGCAGAATAAAGTGAAGGTTCTGGAGTGGCCATGTCAGTCTCCTGACCTCAATATCATTGAGCCACTCTGGGGAGATCTGAAACGTGCAGTTCATGCAAGACAGCCCAAGAATTTACAGGAACTGGAGGCTTTTTGCCAAGAGGAATGGGCAGCTTTACCATCTGAGAAGATAAAGAGCCTCATCCACAAATACCACAAAAGACTTCAAGCTGTCATTGATGTTGAAGGGGGCAAAACACGGTATTAAGAACTGGGGTATGTAAACTTTTGATCAGAGTCATTTGGGTAGTTTCTGTTGTCATTATGATTTAAAAAGAGTAAACACAGTTGATTGATAATAAATGGCTTCAGCCAAACACTAACCATGAGTGAAAGAAAAGTTTTTGTGTTATCATTAATATTCTCTGAAAAAATGGCCAAGAAATCATAAATTCTGCCAGGATATGTAAACTTATGAGCACAACTGTATGTAATGGGGATTCTACACAGAACACCAACGTAATAGGGAATTTACACAGGCCACCAATGTAATTGGAGATATACACTGACCACCAATGTAAGTGGGCATTTCTACAAAGACCACCGATGAAAGCGAGGGATTTCTACACTGAACACCAATGTACTGGGGGATTTACACTGACCACCAATGTAAGCGGCATTTTCATAATGACTACAGATGAAAGCGAGGGATTTCTACACTAACCACCAATGTAATGGGGCATTTATGCTGACCACCAATGTAATGGGGGTTTTACACTGACTCCCAATGTAAGTGGACATTTCTACAATGACCACCGATGAAAGCGAGGGATTTCTACACTGACACCAATGTAATGGGGCATTTACACTGACCACCAATGTAATGGGGAATTTACCATCACCGTCAATGTAATGGGCCATTCACACTAACCACCAGTGTAATGGGGGTTTTACATTAACCACCAATATAAGGGTTGGGTTTACATTGACCACCAATGTAGTGGGGAATTTAAACTGACCACAAATGTAATGGGGACATTCTACACTGATACCAATGTATTGAAGTTGGGGGGAGGGGTTACACTGACCACCAAAATATTAGGGGTTTTACATAGACCACCAATATAATGAGGTAATTTACTGATGACCAATGTAATGGGAAGATTTACACTAGTCACCAATGTAATCAGAAGATTGGGCTACCAATGCAAAGATGATTCTACACTGACCACAAATAATTGGATAATTGGACACCAATGTAATGTGGTTATTTGCACTGACCCCCCCCCCCACCCCCACTCTGCAAAGCTACCCCACCATCTCTGCTAAACTTTGCATCCCAATCCCACCCCTCTGCTCATCTTTGTAACCTAAATATCCCCTGCTAACCTCTGAAACCCAAACTCCCTTCTCTACTCACCTCCACACCCCCTTCCCACTCATTTTTTCATGGCAATCCCCCTTCTCTGTTTACATCTGCACCCCCTTGTTATTTTTTTACCCTTTCAATCCTGGTTAACCCTTGAATTCCAAATACCCCCCACTCTACTTACCTCAGCTCTGTAGCACCCTTCAAGTATGTTACCGAGTGTGGACCACCCACCCTCCTTTCCCCTATAAATATCATTACCCACATCTAATAACACAACTGCTTACCGCTTGCTGCTGTAACTTGTGAACAAAGCTGGAAAAGGAGGTCTTCCACTAACAAAAAGCCTGGCAAAGGAAGTGAGTGGTTGAAGACATTCTCTGCCAGCTCTGTTTAAAAGTAATGAAAAAAATGAATAATGTCACACTAGTGGGTGAGGTTTGAGTATCCACAAGCAGGGCTCTCCTGTTCAAACTCTACAAACCAGTGTGCCATTATTCATTACCAGGAGACAGGTGGAGCTCACTCCCCTTGCCTGCAATCTAGCAGTAGGACTTTTCTGAAAATGTTGGGAGGTATCTCATGATCCCAGGACATAGCCTGAGGCATAGCCATCCCAAGACAACGCACTAAAAAAAACAGGACTGTACCAGTAGAAACTAAAAAGCAAAAAAGCAGGAAAGTTGGTAAGTCTCTTAGTCTGTGGAGCAGATTTTCTTTAGGGACTTCAACAAGCAACCCACCCAAAAAAATGTTTTCTTTTTTTCTTGAGCTGTCACAGGCCAACGTGGGAATACAGTTGCTTATTTTGCTTTGTAGGTGGATAAGGCTTAATAGAATTAAACTTTGAAATATTAGCCTTGGATTGCTTAAGTTGATGGCTGAGCACTTGTTATGAGTGCTATCATTCATGGTTTAATACATTTTCAAGGTTATGTAATTGTTGAATGACTTGTTGATGGTTGTAGAAAAATATGTCTTTTGCATGTGAAGTGTTTATGATCTGTCCTTTTTATCTTAAGTGATGGAAGCACAATTTCTGCCTAAAAATGTTGATATTAAAGCATTAAGTATTTATGGGTATGTTTTAGATCTTGCTCGTGTGAAGAGCTTCATGTTCAAGAGGCATTCACAAAGTATTTGAAACGCTTTAAAGTATTAGTAAACCTAAGGCAAGTTAAACACATAATGGCAATGCTTAGCCAATAGTTAAGCATGCAGTTTAGGTAAAAATGCGGCAGGCAAGCACAGGCGGTAGACGAAGCTTGGGTTGGTACAGGGGAAGACAGACACAGAATACACATACCAGTAGGCAAACAAGTTGGGATGTTGCTCAGGCTACATGTCTATATATAGGGAAGCATACTGGGAGATGGCCCAGGAAGTGAAGTGAAAAGGATATAAATCCACTGTAGACCAGGCGACACCCATAGGTGAACTGAGAAGCCAGTGTAGCGCCCTCTTGTGTACATATTGGTATAGTGTAGATAGAGGCTTGTTAGAAGCCTAGGTGTGAGTAAGAGGGTTTACTTTAGGTCAGGCTGGTAGGGCTCTACAGGATCTACAGGTCAGGCCTCTGGCACCCCCCCCCCCCCCAAGTTCTAGAAGCTTGGAGAAGTTTCTAGAAACTAGTGGGCGGAGGCCAGAAAGTGATGATCTGAATATTTATGGGAATCTGGCCAGGTAGGAGGCCTGGCAGGGTGGCTGAACCAGCCCATAAATATTTTGGAGCCTTGCCAGTGGAAGAGTCAGGTGGAAGAGGGAGTGCTGAAGTGCTGCTGCGTGTAGCCTGGGAGGGGGCCCCGGAGAAGGGGGGGGGTCTGCGGCAGGGGAAGAAGGAAGCTGAAAGAGGGATTCCACTGCCCTGCAGTCCACCGGGGATGGACAGCCTGCATAGCCAAGGAAGAAACTAGCCCAGCGAAAGAAGACAGCGGGTGAGACCAACTGGGGTGAGCATGCCGCTGGATCGTGGGACAGGTGAGTGGCTGTTTTTTAAAAGTCAGTTTTTGTAGCTGCTGACTTCTATTATTTCCACAGGTGACTGGAACTCTGCTTTAATCCTTTGCAGCGTAGATTCAAGAAGGCATTGGAAACATTCCTCAGAGATTTTGCTCCATATTGACACTAAAGAATCAAGCAGGTGCTGCAGATTTGTCAGCTGCACATACATGATGCGAATCTGCCGTTCTACCACATCCCAAAAGTGCTTTATTGTATTGAGATCTGGTGGTTGTGGAGGCCATTGGATTACAGTGACCTCATTGTCATGTTCAAAAAAACATTTTGAGATGATTTTTGCTTTGTGACATGGTGCATTATCCTGCTGGAAGTAGCTATTAGAAGATGGGTACACTGTAGTCAAAAAGGGATGGACATGGTCACCAACAATACTCAGGTAGGCCGTGGCATTTAAAGATGTTCAATTGGTACTAAGGGGCCCAAAGTGTGCCAAGAAAATATCCCCCACACCATTACACCACCACCACCAGCCTGAACCGTTGAACAAGGTAGGATGGATCCATTTTCTGACCCTACCGTTAGAATATCGCAGCTAAAATCAAGACTCATCACACCAGGCTATGTTTTTCCAATCTTCAATTGACCAATTGAAAGCAGTTTCACCTACAGCTGCAGGACAAGGACATCGTGAGTACTTCTAGAGCCCCAGGGCCTATAATGGAGAGGGCCTCTAGGTGACATACCCAACCAGTTCTCCCTGGGACAGTGCTGAAGAACAAGTCTGTTCTGGAATCTCTTGCTCTGGGATACTCTTTGAGACCACCAGGTGGATGGGCAGTTTTCTAGCAGGGGTCTGAAGAGGTCTGTTTAAAGGGGAC
Organism: Lithobates septentrionalis; assembly: GCA_037952835.1. Lineage (NCBI taxonomy): Eukaryota > Metazoa > Chordata > Amphibia > Anura > Ranidae > Lithobates > Lithobates septentrionalis. The sequence continues at coordinate 832,653 of JBBDGP010001041.1, forward strand.
CAAGTGCTCCTTACAGAGAAAGTCCAGGATACATCTTTGTGTTTTTTTGTACAGGAAGTTTTTGTCCTCCAAGTTGTGTTTCAAGTTAAATTGGGCATCCCATATACCCCTAGACCCTATCCAAGTTGTTTACCCACAAACAAAACAACAAAAACAAGCCCATGGACTGGTTACTGACTTTGGATGCAAGTTGGAAAATGTGTGTTGCCTGGCTGTGCAGGAATAGGGGGACCCAAAAACTCAGGGGGTAGCGCTTCACCAGCAACACATCTGAATGGAGTCATGAATCTAGCATAACTACTGCAGCAAGGAGGTAAGAATTTCACAAACTAAAGTCTGCAGGCTAGACCATGACATGAGGCTACAGCAGCTTGTTACATGATTCTGTGCTGTGCATTCTCCATCACTTGTTCCAGTGTTGGTGATGATAAGCTGGCTCAGAAAGGGGGGACGGAGCTGGAATCAGGGAACACAACGGCCTGAACAGCCAGATCCAGAGCCACTCCGAAAGGTAAGAATACCAGCATCTTCAGGGAGCAAAATCAGCGCCCCCCAAGTCATTTTTATAGCACAATTTTTTATGTCTGACCGGCATTTACATTTAACTATCAATATTTTCCAAAGCAGCAAGCAGTCAAGCTATATTTCTATACAAATACCATTACTAGTCAATGAGACCTGGCACTCTCTCTTCCAAAGCAATAAACCTCCCTCTTTATATATAGCGTGGCAATAAAAGAGCCTTAGATATAGAGAGATATTAACTGCTTCTGAAAGCACGTCTGCAAATTTTCTGTCATCTTAAAAATGACAACGAGGGAATAGCCGGTCGGAGAAGAGACAATTTTGTTTTGCAAAAAAAAAAAAAAAAAAAAGTCATGTTCAACAGTCCCTTTTATTAGGCCAAGCGAAGGGCTCAGCAGTCTTAGACATGTTCGGCGGTTACATAAAAAAAACAAAAAAAAAAAACACACAATCCCTCCCCTCCTGGATACAGCAGTACGCTCCATTAGTTAGTGTCTACCGGAATCATGAACTAGATTTTCTACAAAGCATTAGCATCGTCCCCCTGTGAAAGGTGACTCTCACAAATGTGACCTACATCTTGATGCTGCGGAGTTATTGCTTGAAGAGAAACTGTACGTGTCTGTGGCTTGGTCTATTTAAAGAGATGCCTGTCATAGGCAGGATACTAAAAGTAGACATTTTTGTTAAATAAGCCAATGTTCAACCATTTTTACATATGCATATTGGTTCGTATACGGGGCCGCAGCAATCTTGTGGGCTGAGCCAATGTTCATCCACATGGACAAGAATCCAATGACTAGAAGGCATTGACGTAACAGGTTTTATTCTTGGAACAGCTGGACTAGGTTATATAATGGTCGCTGTACGTAAGAAGGTTCTCATTTATCCAGGTCATGGTATAGCTAGAAGTAGTTAGTCACATTTCAATGGGACTTGTTCTGTAATGCCGCGTATACACGAGCGGACTTTACGGCAGCCTTTGCTCGGCGGACTTTTCGACAGACTTTACGACGGACTTTCTGAATGAACGGACTTGCCTACACACAATCCACCAAAGTCCGTCGAATTCGTACGTGATGACGTACGACCGGACTAAAACAAGGAAGTTTATAGCCAGTAGCCAATAGCTGCCCTAGCGTGGCTTTTTGTCCGTCGAACTAGCATACAGACGAGCGGACTTTTCGACCGGACTCGATTTCGACGGATTGATTTAAAACATGTTTCAAATCTAAGTCCGTCCAACTTTTGAGAAAACAAAGTCTGCTGGAGCCCACACACATCGAATTGTCCGACGAAATCCAGTCCGCCGGGCAAAGTCTGCCGTAAAGTCCACTCGTGTGTACGCGGCATAAGGGATATGCAAAAAGTATACCTGCATCTGTTGTCCTCTGTTCTGAGGAAGAGCAATGGTGTGACCAATTACAGCCATCATAGACCATGGCTTTCATTCATAGCCATCCATTGTGTACTATTGTGATCTCTGTGCTTGGTCACAGTGATCACATGGTACAGGGGTCAATCACAGCAGGCCTGTATCATGTGATAGCTGTGGTTGGCCACAGCTATCACATGATACAGGCCTGCTGTGATTGACCCCTGTACCATGTGATCACTGTGAGCAATCACAATAATACATAATGGCACATGAATGGGTGCCATTCATAAAAATGATTGCTTACAACAGTGAAAATCATCAGATCATCCCTGTAATCAGCAATCACAGTAAAAAAAATCAGATCACCTCCCCAGAGCAGTACAATGTCACTATGGTGACCAGGGCCAATCCTAGGGTCACAGACGCCTGGGCGCAAAAATATTTCTGGCGCCCCCCCCCACATAGGCGTGGTCATCTTACTAACTCCTCCCTCTTTACAAATGTTCCTATGGCAACGACTCCACCTCTCCATTAATACCTATCTATCCTGCAAAAAGATTGCCACACCAGGGTCACTAGGAAGTATACGCTGGAGACTGAGTTAAATAATATGTAAAATATCTCTCTACTGATAGACAGGTTAAACAGAACATATGGGCAGGCTATACCTATTCAAAAATGTGCTTATTTTTTAAGTGGCTGAATATAAGCTTTGAAATGAGCCTTCACTAACCTCTGTAGCTGCAGGCCAGGTACAATAAAGTAATTCATTCTCATATTCCTTGAGGTCATGGGAATCAATGGGTTATGAACTGCTATTTCTGTGATTCGACTCTAATATTTTATTAGTAGATTGTTCCACAGTACTCAAAGCTCAGGAGGTCCGTGAGGGCTTGATTGGAGCCTTTTTACAAAATGTTAAGAATATGCTAATGCTTACATGTTTTAATGCATCCGAGATCCGCCTCAACTCAGACAGGTGCAGGTCGACTGGCAGCTCTTCAGACATGCTCTGCTCTAAATTCCTGGCACAGTTCCCTTCCCTCATGTCGCACTGGAGAAGATGGAGGGAGGTGGTGGGTGGAGCCAACATTCACTAGGCGCGGAGGAGGAAGAAGTTAAATTCTCCTCTGCTCTGAATGCTGGGGCCTCGCTCTCCTCCTCGGATGTGACGTCACTGGTTGCTGGACGCCAGGCGATCCTAGCAACCAGTGTGGCGGGCAGTAGAGGCCAGCAGCGGTGCAACAACAAGAGGGTCCGATATTTCAGAATTAACAAATTTGACGAAATTTGTTAAAAAAACGAATTTGGAACAAAACGAATTGCACATGTCTATACAGTAGTTTGTTGCTGTTCCACGGGGTGCACAATTTCAAAGCATGAGATGTTTGGTATCAATTTACTCAGTGTAACAGCATTTTTTATGTTTTACCAAAGAAAAATAAAAGAAGAGTATTATATTATGTTTGTGTTCAATGACATTCAATAAACTGTATTTTTTTTTTTTTAAACCTGCGTTTGGAAAACCGTTACGCAACTACCGAGTGACAAAAATTACAACACCCAGCATTTTATTCTCTATGGCCTCTGCTTAAAATATATATATATAATGTTTGGGGGTTCTAAGTAATTTTCTAGCAAAAAAATGCAGATTTTTTTTTTTTCTATTTTTTTTTTTTTTTTTTTAGATTTTTACATGTATGACAGAATTGTCAGAATTGGCTTGGGCAGGTAGTAGCTAAAATATATCTAAACCCAAGAGGAGAATCTGCAGCTTACCAGTCCTTAGATGTGATGGCTGCATTAGTTTTCTTTGTTTACAGCTTTTATTTTTATTTTTTTTACCCTTATTTCACCTGATGATCCTGCCAGTAACAAAATCTTGTCCAAGGGTGACCCTGCTCACTGTACTGTACCTATAGCATAATTATTACAGAAAGGAAAGAGCTGAAGGGATGACACAAGCCATATTATAACATAGGTTTCCTTCTGAGAGTTCTGCTAATTGAAACTGAAATAATACTGTTATTATTTAAAGGTTAACCATTGGCCTTAGCTTATTCTCTCTGATCCCAATGCACAGGAGCTGCAGCATCCCAATCCACTGGCAGCAAAGTTAAGCTGCTTTTGGAAACATCTTGACAATACGGAGGCTGGCCATTGAGACATATAGCTATGGAAGGGCAGTGTTAACCACTTACCCACTTAAGGACCAGCCTCGTTTTGGATTTTAGGTGTTTACATGTTTAAAACAGGTTTTTTTGCTAGACAAATTACTTAGAACCCCCAAACATTATATATGGTTTTTCTTCTAACACCCTAGAGAATAAAATGGCGGTCATTGCAATACTTTTTTTTGCAGCGTATTTGCGCAGCGGTCTTAAAAGCGCACTTTTTTTGGAAAAGAATCACTTTTTTGAATAAAAATATAAGACAACAGTAAAGTTAGCCCAATTTTTTTTTTTATATTGTGAAAGATAATGTTACGCCGAGTAAATGGATACCCAACATGTCACGCTTGAAAATTGTGCCCGCTCGTGAAATGGCGTCAAACTTTTACCCTCAAAAATCTCCAAAATTCTACAGGTTGCATATTTTGCGGTACAGAGGAGGTCTAGGGCTAGAATTATTGCTCTCGCTCTACCGGTCGCGGCGATACTTCACATGTGTGGTTTGACCACTGTTTTCATATGCGGGCGCTACTCGCGTATGCGTTCGCTTCTGCGCGCAAGCTCGTCGGGGCGGGGGGTTAAATTTTTTTTTTTTTTAATTATTTATTTTACATTATTTTATTTATTTTTACACTGTTTTAAAAAAAAAAAAAAAAAAGTGTCACTTTTATTCCTATTACAAGGAATGTAAACATCCTTTGTAATAGAAAAAAGCATGACAGGACCTCTTAAATATGAGATCTGGGGTCAAAAAGACCTCAGATCTCATATTTACACTAAAATGCAAAAAAAAAAAGTGTTAGACCCCTGTACCATGTGATCACTGTGACCAATCACAATAATACATAATGGCACATGAATGGGTGTAATAGAAAAATAGCATGATAGGCCTCTTAAATATGAGATCTGGGGTCAAAAAGACCTCATATCTCACATTTACACTTAAATGCAATAAAAAAAGATAAAAAATAAAAATTTGTCATTTAAAAAAATGGCCCTTTAAGAGCTATGGGTGGAAGTGACGTTTTGACGTCGCTTCCGCCCTGCAATGTTATGGAGATGGGTGGGGGTCATTTTCTCCTCACTCATCTCCATGCCCAGCAAGGGTGAAGATCCGATCGCCTCCGCCGCTGCCGGCGGCTCCGGTAAGCGGCGGAGGGCACCAGAGCACGGCGGGAGGGGGGGCCCTCTCCAGCCGCTGATAAAAGTGATCTTGAGTCCGCAGCAGAGACCCCTATTATCGGAAACCGGACCACCCGCTGAAGAAGAGGATACCGGGGTTGTGGCAGCTAGCTGCTGCCATAACAATGATATCCCCCTTCAAATTTAGGACGTATATCGGCGTGCGGCGGTCCGGAAGTGGTTAACTGACAATTGTGCAGTTGTGCCACACTGTACCCAAACAAAATTGACGTCCTTTTTTTCCCCACAAATAGAGCTTTCTTTTGGTGGTATTTCATCACCTCTGCGGTTTTTATTTTTTGCGTTATAAATGTGGAATTCCTTTCCACAGGCGGTGGTCTCAGCGGGGAGCATTGATAGTTTCAAAAAACTATTAGATAAGCACCTGAACGACCTCAACATACAGGGATATACAATGTAATACTGACATATAATCACACACATAGGTTGGACTTGATGGACTTGTGTCTTTTTTCGACCTCACCTACTATGTAACTATGTAACATTGCCCAGTGAATATTCTATAAATAGACACCTTTGAGGGGGATTTACTAAAACTCCAGCGCGCAAAATTTTTTGCAGCTCTGCATAGAAGCCAACCAGCTTCTAAATTTTATTGTCAAAGCTTAAAGTGGTGTTCCGGCCGAAATTATACTTTTTAAATAAAAATACCCCTATAATACACAAGCTTAATGTATTCTAGTAAAGTTAGTCTGTAAACTAAGGTCTGTTTTGTTAGTTTATAGCAGTAGTTTGTTATTTATAAACTTACAGCAGGCCGTGGCCATCTTAAGTGTGGGCATCTGAAGCCAGACTGTATTTCTTCCTGGATCTCATCCTTGCAGATCTCGCACATGCTCAGTGCAGCACAAGCAGTGTAATAGGTTTCAGGTCAGGTTTCCATAGCAACGGCAGTGTCAGAAGTAGTTGCCGCCTCTTCCCAGAAGGCATTGCAAACAGGAAATGATGCGATGGGCCGCGGCTAGGGAGGAGGAAGTGAAAGATGAACACAGCAGATATACAGTACCTGCTGAGAAAAAAAAATAAAAATATCCAATTCGTTTACAGTGCACAGTTTAGTGAGGGATGCTGAAGAGTTGTAAAAGTGGGTGGAACTCCACTTTAATTGAACAAGCTGAAGTTAGAAGCTGATTGGCTACCATGTAAGGTTGCCACTTTTTCTTCAAGCCAAACCCGAACACCTTAGCGGCGCACAGCAAAAAAAAAAAAATTTTTAGCATACATTATAAGATTGTAACAGACCTACCGTAGGACACCTTTGGGCGCTCCAAAAGAGAATAGGAATGCGTTGCACATAGTGCCCCATCAGGCCCTATTCTGAGCAACATTCCTGTCTGAATATTGTGTCTGAGTTTTAGATGGTCTGGAACCCGGACACGATTCAAAACCCGAACTGCCCAGGGTGAACCCCGGATAGGTGGCGACCCTACTACCATGCACAGCTGCACCAGATTCTGAGCGCTCCAGTTTTAGTCAATCTGTCCTTTGGGTCACGCACATTTCAGCCTCTTTTAATTCGAGTACTGCACCATGAAGCCTCTTCTTTCCATTTCATAACACATCCCCTTGGAGGAGTTTATCTTGCTAAAGGCTCTGTGAGGAGCATCACAGCAGAAAAAAAAATGCCACAGGAGGAGGGATAGTTTAAAATGTTTGTAACATCCGATAATCCACTCTATTACAGTAGTATATAATGTACAATGTGTGTGTTTTCTGTAATATAATTGCGGGGAAGAGAGGTCACAGAAGCACACAACGGCGCTATAACGAAGGTATTTGGCACAATTATATTACAGAAACACACATTATACATTAGATACTACTGTAATAGATTGGATTATAGGATTTTATAAGCATATTAACTCAGTTCACACTGGGGATTCGTGTCAGGCAGGTAGAGAGAGGAGGGAGAGAAGACAACACTTTATATGTTAAGACCTACCCCGAAAATAAGCCCTACTGTGTCTTTTGTTGTCAAAATTAATATAAGACCCGGGCTTATTTTCAGGGAAACACGGTAGCACATTAACTAATCACAGCACATGTTGGCATTCATACAGTGCCTTGCAAAAGTATTCACCCCCCCCCCCCCTTGGCTTTTTATTTTTTTTTTAATTCCTTTATTTTATTATAAAGAAGGCATAGATACATAGTACAGTATAAAGCAGGTCATACATTTCCATACATTAACGCATTTTGGATCAGGTAGATTGAGACTGTAGACCAAGATCTAGTTGTCCTCCAAACAAATGGGGTAATACATGTGTGTACCAGCCAACTATACATCATTCCTAAACATAATAAAGCAAGGTAGCCTACACATGGGCCTCCTTGCATAAGTCTTGAACGGATCTTATACAGTATTGAAATATAATGTAATACTTAAATCATTTAAGACAAATGTGTCTAATACCGTGCGAGTATGCATTTCCTGCTCACCGTGAATAGCATATTCTCATTAATTCGTTAACGCCGTCACCACGGCTACCTGGTGAGCTTATCAGTACAAAAGAACAGAAAAGGGAGGATAGAGAAAAGAGTAAAAAGGGAAGCAAGGAGAGGGAAAGACAAGAAGGCCTTAGGGAGAAGGGGGGGGAGAGATCAAGAAAAAGAGGGATGGAAAGGAATGGATGCGACACCGCCCCCCCGTCATACCCACTTGCCGGACCCCAATGGGGTAAGTACAGGAGCCTGTTTTATTAATATCTACGGGGTTGCCATCTCAGGTAGGCAGAGTTTGTGCTTGTGCCAACTCCTGTAGATATGTGTTAGTACCCACAAAATATCTCCAGGGTCTCCACTTGTCAATAAATTGCTCCTCCTTGTTTTGTAGAGTTGCAGTCAGTTCCTCCATACGTAGGATACAGTTTACTTTCGAATACCACAGGACCCTGGTAGGTGGAAGGGGATCTCGCCATAACGCGGGGATACAGGCTCTCGCAGCGTTCAGGAGTTGCATTGTCAAGGTTTTCTTGTATTTGCGAGTAGGTCTGGTGGTTAGGTGTAGTAGGCATGCGGCTGGGTTATCTTTTAGTTCGACCGAGGTCAAACTTTGAATAGTCGAAGTCACCTCCTCCCAAAAGGGTCTCAGGACCGGACACGACCAAAAGACATGGAGCATATTTCCCACCTCTGTGCCACACCTCCAACACCTATCCGACAGCGTGGGATTCATTTTGTGCAACATATATGGGACTCTATACCACCTGGTCAGGATTTTGTATCCCGATTCTTGATAATGGCTCGCAATCGAGGACTTGTGTGCCAAAGCCAAGACCTTCTCCCTTTGTTGTGTGGTAAACTGAGTCTCCAGGTCTCTTTCCCACTTCAATAGGAACTCTGGAGTCTTGTCCTCCCCCTGAATAGTGAGGAGGCTATATAAAAATGAGAGTGCGTGTCTTATCGGTTCCCCAGATTTACAAAGGGATTCCAGAGGAGTGTGGCCCCGAGGGACATAAGGAGCCTTCTGAAGGGTCTGCAGAAAGTGTCTAAGCTGGATGGTACTGAGATTGTCTAATGGAGGTTCAGTGAGTCTAGAGATGGTGGAAGAAGATGGAAGCTCCCCCTGTGGCCAAACCTCACCTAAAGACTGTTTCTCAGAAGTAATTAATTGTCTCAGTCTACGGCTTGTAAGTCCAGGAGTAAAATCTGGGTTACCTATGATAGGTGTCAGGGGGGAAGGTAACGGTGATATGTCCGTAGTACGGAATATTTTCTTCGCTACCTGGAGGGTAGCTCCTATTAGTGGGTGGGTTTTCTGGTCCTCTGGGAATGGGGACAAGAGCCACGGAGATGAGAGCAAGGGGATAGAGGAGTCCTCAATTTCCATTCCCACCCATTGTTTTGAATCTTTGTTGCAATGCCAATCAACAATCCTGGCAAGGTTTACAGCTAGGTAGTACCGGGAGATGTCTGGTAGACCGATGCCCCCCTTCTCCTTGGGTCTGGACAGTGTTTGCATGTTTATTCTGGGGGATTTATGAGACCAGATAAACTCCCTCACGATAGACTGTATTTGCTTAAAGAAGGTCGTTGGTAACTTTATCGGTAATGTTTGAAGTATATATAAAACCTGGGGTAGGGCCGTCATTTTCAGGGCATTACAACGCCCAAACCAGGTCAAAGTAAGTTTGTGCCAAGTCTGAAGGTCTTTCTTAAGTCTCTGGAGTAAAGGTTGGAAGTTACTTGTGTACAGATGTGCCAAGTCCGGAGTGATGTCCACCCCCAGGTAGCGGATAGATTTCTCCGCCCATCGAAACGGGAAAGATTTGCTCATATTTACTGCTTCTGTAACAGGTATTGTGATATTCAACACTGCGGACTTGACACAGTTGACCTTGAAATTTGATACTTCGCCATACAACCTTAGAGCTGACAAGATGTTAGGCAATGAGATCTGCGGATTGGAGACGAAAAAAATCAGATCGTCAGCGAAGGCCGCGATTTTGTGATGTCCAGAGGACTTTGTGATCCCAGTTATATTGGGATTCCTACGAACGCTACACAAGAACGGCTCAAGGGTCAAAATAAAAACCAGTGGAGACAGGGGGCACCCTTGTCTCGTCCCGTTAGAAATGTCAAAAAAGTCCGACCTCCACTCATTGACCCGTACCGCCGCCGAGGGAGACGAGTATAGAGACGATATCCAGTCTCTCATGTTTGGGCCAAAACCAATATGTTCCAGAGTGGCCCGCATAAAATGCCAGGCCACCCTGTCGAAGGCCTTCTCTGCATCCGTTGAAAGAAGCAGAAAAGGCTTCTTGACGGACCTTGCTTCGTGTATGAGGTTGAGGACTCTTATGGTATTGTCCCTCGTCTCCCTCAGCGGCACGAACCCTGCCTGGTCAAAGTGGATCAAATGTGGGATATGCGGCAATATTCTGTTAGCGAGAATTTTGGAGAACAATTTAAGATCAACGTTTAGTAAGGCAATCGGGCGGTAATTACTGCAATGGCTAGAATCTTTCCCCTCTTTTGGGATCAAAGAGATAAATGCCCGAAGGGAGTCTACCATGTTGGAGTTACCCTCTTTTAGTGCGTTGTAGGCTTTCAGAAAGTGTGTCGATAAGTTAGACCCAAAGGTCTGGTAGTAAGTCAGGGTGAAGCCATCTGGCCCGGGTGCCTTCCTAGGCTTCGTTTGAGCCAAGGCTAGTGAGAGTTCTTCAGGGGTGATGTCTGCCTCAAAGGAGTCTCCTACATCAGCTGGCAAAGTAGGCATACCCGAATTCCTGATGTATTCACCCGCTGCCGCCTCCCTCTCTGTCATAAGCTCAGCATGTTCCCCCCTGCGTAAATTATATAGTTGTTGATAATATGCAGCAAATTCATTAGCAATATCCCTGGATGTATGGACTGTAGATCTCTGCGTGGTCACTATAGAGGGGATGTAGGTGCGTAGTCTCGGGCCACGAAGGAATCTGGCCAGCATGGTACCTGGCTTGTTGGAGAATTCGAACATGGACCTTCTAGCCCAAGCCAGATTTTGTACCGTTTTATGGTACAAAAGGTCTTTCAATTCGCCCCTGGCCTTTAATAAAGCCTGGAAGTGTGTTTCAGCTAAGGACTTCTTGTGAAGCAGCTCGAGAGACCGCACCTGGGAGATCAAACGGTCAATCTGTTTAGTCCTTTCTCTTTTTTTTGCTGCCCCAATTCTAATTAATTCCCCCCTAATCACACATTTATGGGCCTCCCACACTGTCATTGGGGACAACGAGGGGTCTATGTTTTCTGAGAAATAGTTGGTCAGTGTCCTGCTTATCTGTTCACGTACCTCGGGGATTTGTAGTAGTGACTCGTTTAGTTTCCAGGTTGGGGGGGACCTGAGTTCCGCATCCCAGCATAGGGTCACATGAGTGGGGGCATGGTCAGAGAGGGAGATGTAGTCAATCTGGGATGCGGTGACGTATGGTAGATCTTTGTGTTGGATCTGAAAGAAATCTATTCTGGAGTATGTACCGTGCACCGCAGAAAAGTAGGTAAAATCCCTCTCTCCAGGGTGCATGATCCTCCAGGGGTCAACCAACTGTAAGTTGGTCAGTTCTACCTTGAGTTTTTTAAGGTATGAAAAAGATAAATGAGATGCCGCTCTCGATACATCTAACAGTGGTTCTGGAGCAAAATTGAAATCTCCGCCCATCAGGAACAAACCCTCCCGGAATTCCAAAATTAAGGGAATGAGAGATCGCAGAAAAGACAGGTGGTCAGAATTAGGGAAATAGACGTTTACTAGGGTCACAGTGGTATTTCTGATTTTGCCTTTTAGGAGCAAGTATCGGCCAAGTGGATCAGCTCTTTCTTCTAACAGCGTCCACGGCAGTGATCTGGCTATCAATATGCTGACCCCCTTTGATTTCGATAGAGGGGAGGGAGCATGGTACACATTGGGGAAGTCCCTGTTACGGAGTCTGGGGACTGCCGACTGCTTGAAATGCGTTTCCTGGATGAACGCCACCTGTGTGCGTGTTTTTTTGAGATCTGAGAGTAGTCTAGAGCGCTTCTCAGGTGTAGCTAAGCCCCTGACATTGAGGGAGGTAAATTTTATCTCCCCTCTAGTGTGTGGGCCCAGAGGCCCTCTTGGGGGGACAATGTCGCGCACCAATAACAAATCGGGGGGGGATAAAAAAAAAAATCAGAGAGGTATAGGGAAGGGGTAAAGGGGGTGGAAAGGGAAGGGAAGGCTAGATATGAAGGGAAGGGCAGCAAATAGGAAAAAGGGAGGAAGTAGAGTTGAAAAAAGATGAAGGAAAAGACTAGGAAGGATAATTTAGTTATCCAACTGTTGCTTATATTAAGCCTTGCGCAAATTTGCGCTTCCTATTAGTGGGTGTGGAAGACTAGACTCTGCGACACAACGGGAGACGTGTCGTCAGGAGAGAACCGGCATGATGAACAATACCAGACGGTTACTGTTATAAACAAAAGATAAAAAAAAAATATAACAATCCATGAACAACTTTGATTCTACGTTGTAAGATCCTCGGGTTGTGTGTATGCAACCGCCTACAATGAAGTGTATATCAACTACGAAATCTATGTGAACCAACATTCCTAATACAGTATAAGTATTGCAACTATCGTTCTTGGCCTGCTGCCAGAGGGTAGTATACTAAACACGATTCCATGCCTTTTTAAATTAGGGCCCCCCCTACACCTCCACCTCATGTCCCACATACAACAGGAAAGAAGGGAAAAATAACAAAGGGTGACAAAAATGCCCTTAACAAACTGTGGAGCAATGAGGGGGAGGTGCGGCGAGACGCCTCCACTACATTTAAATCAAAACACTATTTCAAGGCATTTCATCTTTTCACGAAGGAGTTAAAAGTCCCTCCAACATACACTTACTATACCCCTTAGACACTTCATGACCTAATCATAAAACTTAATGTTTTTTTTTATAAGTTCAACAAAGGATATCAGAGTGGTCTAGGATTCTGGGGACCTCAGGAGTCCCTTTCTTGCTTCTCAGTAGGTAGCCTTCCGTGCCAGTGTGATCGATTAAGACTCCGGCGAGGTAGCATTGTCTCTTGAAGTTATCCTGGATCTTGAGCCCCATTGTCGTCTGCTGGCTCGTTGAGGTCTTGGTGATGTAGATCGCAAACTGTTGAAAGTAATCGGGAAGTCCAACCAGTTGGGTACCGAGAACCCGGGGATCGCTAGGAACCTGAACAAGTCCGGAAGTTGGTCTGGCCAACGCAGCACAAAAGAGTTGTTCCCTTTCAGTACGATCAAGTGGAAGGGGTGGCCCCATCTGTAGGTGGCTCCTGTCGTTCTGATTGCTTCCAGCAATGTTCGCATTTGGCCTCTCATGCGTAGGGTGAGCCGCGATAGGTCCGGGAAAAGTTGCACCGATGCACCATCGAAGTCCAAAGGGCCCTGGGACCATGCCTTTCTCAATATTTCTTCCTTGATTGTGTAATAGTGAACTCTCGCCAATATGTCTCTTGGTGCGAGATCATCTCCTCCCCTAGGACCCTGCACGCGGTGCACACGGTCCAGTTCTAATTCCGCTGTAGGGGGCTTGTCCAGTAGTCGATTAAATATGGCCACAATCGTTGCTCTGAGGTCACCACCTGAAGTGGCTTCAGGTAGGCCGCGCACTCTGATGTTGTTTCTCCTGCTGCGATTTTCGCCATCATCTATTGAAAGTTGCATCAGGATCAAGCGCCTTTTATAATCCACATGAGCCTTTTCCATGTCTGACATTCTTGCCTCCAGCAGGGAGGTAGATGTTTCTACCTCTGATACCCTGGAGTCTACAGTATCTATTCTCTGCTGCAGATCATGAATTTCTTTAGACAGGGTATTCACAATAGAAGCTGCAGACTCAGTGATGTCCTGTTTAGTGGGGAGGAGGGCGATTATCTCTTTCCAACATTCAGGGAGTGATTGCTCCTGAGTGTTAGCAGACTGAATGGATGAGCAGCTATCGATCCCTGGGAATTCTGGGGACAGGATCGGGGAGTCTGGTCTGTTAGAAAGAGACCCGTTATCTTGTGGGGCATTAGGGAGCCCCTTGCCTGTCTTCTTAAGCGATGCTGTGCCTGCATTGCCAGTGCGTGGCGGCGCCATCTTGGACTCCGGGGCCTGCGACGGAGTTACCGAATTCTGTAGGAAATAGGCAGCAATGTCCGCGGTTCTGTTAGCTGCGGGTGATCCCGGAGGTCTGTCCGTCATGGACATGTAGTTTTTAAGCCGGTATGTGCGCTAGGTCCGGTTCTCAGCTCAAACGAGGCACGGTGCTCCCAGAAAAAGCAGCCTCACAGCGCCATTGCCAAGCCACGCCCCCTCCCCCTTGGCTTTTTACCTATTTTGTTACCTTAAAGCCTTTAGTTCAATGTTTTTTTTAATCTGAATTATATGTGATGGATCAGAACACAATAGTCTAAGTTGGTGAAGTAAAATTAGAAAAATTTATACATAAAACTATTTTTCAGAAATAAAAAACTGATAATTGGCATGTGCGTATGTATTCACCCCCTTTGTTATGAAGCCCATCCCATAAAAAGCTCTGGTGCAACCAATTACCCTCAGAAGTCACATAATTAGTGAAATGATGTCCACCTGTGTGCAATCTAAGTGTCACATGATCTGTCATTACATATACACACCGTTTTGAAAGGCCCCAGAGGCTGCAACACCTAAGTAAGAGGCACCACTAACCAAACACTGCCATGAAGACCAAGGAACTCTCCAAACAAGTAAGGGACAATGTTGTTGAGAAGTACAAGTCAGGGTTGGGTTATAAAAAAATATCCAAATCTTTGATGATCCCTAGGAGCACCATCAAATCTATCATAACCAAATGGAGAGGACATGGCACAACAGCAAATCTGCCAAGAGACGGCCGCACACCAAAACTCATGGAGCGGGCAAGGAGGGCATTAATCAGAGAGGCAGCACAGCGACCTAAGGTAACCCTGGAGGAGCTGCAAAGTTCCACAGGAGAGACTGGAGTATCTGTACATAGGACGACAATAAGCCGTACGCTCCATAGAGTTGGGCTTTATGGCAGAGTGGCCAGAAGAAAGACATTACTTTCAGAAAAAAACAAAATGGCACGTTTTGAATTTGCAAAAAGGCATGTGGGAGACTCCCAAAATGTATGGAGGAAGGTGCTCTGGTCTCATGAGACTAAAATTGAACTTTTTGGTCATCAAAGAAAACTCTATGTCTGGCGCAAACCCAACACATCACACCACCCAAAGAACACCATCCCCACAGTGAAACATGACCGTGGCAGCATCATGCTGTGGGGATGTTTTTCAGCAGTCGGAATTGGGAAACTGGTCAGAGTTGAGGGAAAGATGGATGGTGCTGAATACAGGGATATTCTTGAGCAAAACCTGTACCACTTTGTGTGCGATTCGAGGCTAGGACGGAGGTTCACCTTCCAGCAGGACAATGAGCCCAAACACACTGCTAAAAAACACTTGAGTGGTCTAGGGCAGGGTTCCCCAACCCCTGGGCCGCGGCCCACTGCCGGGCTGTGGCTTGTTTGCACCCGAGCCGCGAAGGCTGCACTGTCTGACGTGCGACGGCAGGCAAGCAGAGAGATGACATCTCTTACCGTCCGCCCAGAACAACGCTCTTCTGCCCACACAGCGAGGCCGCTACACTGTGGTGAGGTGGGGGAGCAGAGAGCTGAGATCATCTCTCATCGCCCACTCGCAATACCACTCTTCCACCCACACAGCAGGGCCGCCAAACTGTGGTGAGGTGGGGGAGCAGAGAGATGAGATCATCGCCCGCTCGGAACACCACTCTTCCACCCACACAGTGGGGCCGCTACACTGCGGTGAGGCGGGGGAGCAGAGAGATGAGATCATCTCTCAATGCCTGCTCGGATAACCACTCTTCCGCCCTGGCAGTGGGGCCGCTTTACTGCTTGAGATGAGGCAGGACAGCAGAGAGATAGCTCATCTCTCACCACCGGCCCCGCATCACCGGTGTTCTCCCTCACTGGCATGTGCTGCCACCATGGCAGGTGGCAAACCACATCTGGTGGCAGGAGGCAAACCACATCTGGTGGCAGGAGCAAGCGACATCTGGTGGCAGGAGACAAACCAAATCTGGTGGCAGGTGGCAATCCACATATGGTGGCAGGCGACGTGGAAAGTGTAAAACCAAATCTGGTGGCAGGCAAGGTGGCAATTGACACTGCATCTGGTGGCAGATTCTGCATTATGGTGAACTGAAGTATTTAAATTTTATATTACAATGTATTGACAGAAATAATGTGCTTCAATCATCCTGACACCACATCAGCCATGGTGCTGTGATGATTGAAGCGCTAACACCAGCCATTTCCCCGACAAATTGCCCAAGAAAAGCTGCATAAACCCCACCCATTCCTTGGCACGCTTTTATTCCACAACGTCGGTCCTTGGGGCCAAAAAAGGTTGGAGATCACTGGTTTAAGGGGAAACATGTAAATGTGTTGGAATGGCCTAGTCAAAGCCCAGACCTCAATCCAATAGAAAATCTGTGGTCAGACTTAAAGATTGCTGTTCACAAGCGCAAACCATCCAACTTGAAGGAGCTGGAGCAGTTTTGCAAAGAGGAATGGGCAAAAATCCCAGTGGTAAGATGTGGCAAGCTCATAGAGACTTATCCAAAGCGACTTGGCGCTGTGATTGTGATTGCCACACAAGGCTCTACAAACTATTGACGCTTCACAATAATAAAAAAAAAAATATTCAAAGTTGTGGGCATGTTCTGTAAATTATCAATCCATGTTAATTTAAGGTTGTGAAGCAACAAAACACGAAAAATGCCAAGGGGGTGAATATTTTTGCAAGGCACTGTATATGCCCGCTTTTTGGTTGCACATTTTTACTTGTTGTACACATTTGTGGACTGAATATTCAGGGTTTTTTTTAGATGCAGCACCGTTTTTTATACATATATTTACTATATATAATATATACTTTTATATATATATATGCACTAATTTATTTGTCCTTTGGGTTTAGCGCAGATATCCTGCTATACATATTCATGCTCATTTAGCCCACAGGAAACCAGTCTTACCATGAAAGGGCCAACTGGCGGTAATTGCCTCCCAGGCCAAAAGCTCCTAGCCCTCCCCTGTGCCGAGCAATTTCTTAAAGGGGCAGTACGATTGATGGGAA
Organism: Lithobates septentrionalis; assembly: GCA_037952835.1. Taxonomy (NCBI): domain Eukaryota; kingdom Metazoa; phylum Chordata; class Amphibia; order Anura; family Ranidae; genus Lithobates; species Lithobates septentrionalis. The sequence continues at coordinate 849,563 of JBBDGP010001041.1, forward strand.
TAAAAACCTCTTCCTGGGAAATGTCCTGCAGACGTTCATAGAGTAGCGGTAGTATCTTTAGACCACAATTTACGGGACTCAAAGTCATCTCTTTCCCCCCCCATCTCCATCGGCTGAGCTGTGCGCGGCTCCTGTGTTACTAAATAAAGCCCGGATTGGAAATTGATAAGCGGCACGACAAGGCGAGTAAATAAAAATCTCTAGTCACTACGAAGGACGTTAGCTCGTATAGAACAAATTGCCATTAATAACGGCAATGACAGGCAAGCCTGAGGGGAAAAGTGTGTAGAAAAATATCTTTCATCTTGTTCCTCCATCTTCCCCTTAAGGTAAAAACAAGACAAGCAATTTAAAGAAACAACAACGCTTTCTTCTACATCTGGCATTTTATTTATTTATTTGTATTTTTTTTTTTGTTTGTTTTTTTGTTTTCGCGTTCTTAGCCACCTGACCCAGATAACGCTCCCCTAGTAATTATGCTGTCATTCAATAACCGTGCTACCGCTGTGCCGCAGTCCTGGGAGCATTCAAAGGAGGCCGCGGGAACGCAGGCGAAAGCAGGTCAGTATAGGATTCCGTGTGTTTACTTGTAGATCTAATGCCGCGTACACACGGTCGGACTTTTCGTCTACAAAAGTCCGACGGACGCCGACGGACCAAAGACGGCGGACAATCCGATCGTGTGTGGGCTTCCCTGGACTCTCAGCGGACTTTTCCAGCTGCAAATCTGACGGACTTTAGATTTGAAACAGGTTTCAAATCTTTACGTCGTAACTACACCGGACCCAGAAATCCGCTCGTCTGTATGCTAGTCCGACGGACAAAAACCCACGCTAGGGCAGCTATTGGCTACTGGCTATCAACCTCCTTATTTTAGTCCTGTGTACGTCATCACCTACGAATCCGTCGGACTTTTGTGTGATCGTGTGTAGGCAAGTCCGTTCGTTAGAAAGTCCGCCGCAAGTCCGCCAAAAGTCCGCCGAAAGTCCGTCGAAAGTCTGTCGGACGGGCTGTCGGACTTTTGTAGCCGAAAAGTCAGACCGTGTGTACGCGGCATTAGATTCGCAATGTAACATTAAAGGGAAACTAATGCCGCGTACACACGGTCGGACTTTTCGGCTACAAAAGTCCGACAGCCCGTCCGACAGACTTTCGACAGACTTTCGACGGACTTTTGGCGGACCTGCGGTGGACTTTCTAACGAACGGACTTGCCTACATACGATCACACAAAAGTCCGACGGATTCGTACGTGATGACGTACACCGGACTAAAATAAGGAAGTTGATAGCCAGTAGCCAATAGCTGCCCTAGCGTTGGGTTTTTGTCCGTCGGACTAGCATACAGACGAGCGGATTTCTGGGTCCGGCGTAGTTACGACGTAAGGATTTGAAGCATGTTTCAAATCTAAAGTCCGTCAGATTTGCGGCTGGAAAAGTCCGCTGAAAGTCCGGGGAAGCCCACACACGATCGGATTGTCCGCCGTATTTGGTCCGTCGGCGTCCATCAGACTTTTGTAGACGAAAAGTCTGACCGTGTGTACGCGGCATTAGAGTACATGGGCACCACAAGAGCCCAGGGCAAATCATATTTGTCAAAAAATGACTTTTGGTACACCATGGGCACATGACAACCTCAGCTCATCCTGAGGTTCTGGCACATCCTTAATCGTCTTGATCAGGTACCCTCTGCCTGCATGCTTGCCAGTAGCCTGTGTATAACCGACAAAGCTACACGTTCCCATTTCTGTTGGTGGAGGATATGGTTGGGGCTTCAAAGCTTATTCGTTCCCGTGCATGGAAAGACCATTATCACAGCTTGCTCAGGTAAGACCAGGGCTTTTTTTCAGCGGGAACGTGGGGGAACGCAGTTCCGGCACCTCCTGGACTGACTGTATGTAATAGCAAGGGGTGCTGGGGTGTGCTGCAGGGTATTGATGCTCACTGCTGGGGGATCTATTCTAGCTGGAGGGGATCTATTTTTGCAGGGGGGGTGTTGTTGCTGAGGAGGTCTATTGTTGCTGGTGGGGGACCTATTGTTGCTGGGGGTGGGTCTTATGTTGCTGGGGGGTCAGTTGTTGCTAAAGGAGATCTACTGCTGGGGGAGGGGTCTATCCTTGATGGCTGCCGGAGAGTCTATTAATACTGGCTGTGCGAGGATCTATTGATGCTGCCGGGAGTCTATTGTTGCTGGGGGGGGGGAATTTTGTTGTGTGTGGTACATTGTTGTTAGGGGGATCTATTGTTGCTGGCTGAAGGGGATCTATTTTACTGCTTTTCTTGATATCATTACCAAACTCCATATAAATTACTTAGCACCTCAAAATGATACTTGGTTCTGTATTGTCTAAAAGGGGTGGTACTGGGAGGTGGGTAGGGGATGGAACCACGGGACGGTGCTCGGAGGCAGGGCCGTCTTTAGCGCAGGGCAAACGGGGCACTTGCCCTGGGCCCAATCTTTGTTGGGGGGCCCGCGCTAGCCGTGAATTGGGGCCCCGATGACAGCTTTGCAGAGCGCACAGAGGACACGGGAGGATGTATGAGCCAGTGATCGGAGTGCGAGTGTCAGTGGAGCTTCCGGCCCCACCCCCTCTATACTGGCTGGTGAATACAGAGCTCCGGGGCGGGGCCAGGAGCTCCAATGACACTCCCACTCCTTTTACTGGCTCACACTACAGGCGCTCTATTCCCAGTACACAGGCTGCACGTGGGCGGGGTCAGAGCGTCAGTGGAGCTCCCGGCCCCGCCCCTCTCAGCTGGCTAGCGCGGAATACATCCTCCCATGTCCTCTGTGCGCTCTGCAAAGCTGTCATCGGGGCCCCAATTCACGGGTGATGTGGGCCCACCCAACAAAGCATCAGTGGAGCTCCCAGCTGCTTTAGTGAGAGCAGAGAGTGGAAGCCCCGCCCACAGTCCTGAATGTATGTAGTGAGTTTGGCTGGCCAGGTATGTCCTTACAACCATAAAATGCCTGACTGTTTAAACCCTGAGCTGTGTTATTCAACTGTAAAGCTGTGCATTGCTGAAAGTTCTCTGACCGTCCCCTGTATAATGTCTGCAGTCTCTGATTGTCTCCTGCAGTATGTCCGCAGTCTCTGGTAATCTCCTGCAGTATGTCCGCAGTCTCTGATTGTCTCCTGCAGTATGTCCGCAGTTTTTGATTGTCTCCTGCAGTATGTCCGCAGTCTCTGGTAATCTCCTGCAGTATGTCCGCAGTCTCTGATTGTCTCCTGCAGTATGTCCGCAGTCTCTGATTGTCTCCTGCAGTATGTCCGCAGTCTCTGAGTGTCTCCTGCAGTATTTCCGCAGTCTCTGATTGTCTCCTGCAGTATGTCCGCAGTCTCTGAGTGTCTCCTGCAGTATGTCCGCAGTCTCTGATTGTCTCCTGCAGTATGTCTGCAGTCTCTGATTGTCTCCTGCAGTATGTCCGCAGTTTTTGATTGTCTCTTGCAGTATGTCCACGGTCTCTGATTGTCTCCTGCAGTATGTCCGCAGTCTCTGATTGTCTCCTGCAGTATGTCTGCAGTCTCTGATTGTCTCCTGCAGTATGTCCGCAGTTTTTGATTGTCTCTTGCAGTTTGTCCGCAGTCTCTGGTAATCTCCTGCAGTATGTCCGCAGTCTCTGATTGTCTCCTGCAGTATGTCCGCAGTCTCTGATTGTCTCCTGCAGTATGTCTGCAGTCTCTGATTGTCTCCTGCAGTATGTCCGCAGTTTTTGATTGTCTCTTGAGTATGTCCACAGTCTCTGATTGTCTCCTGCAGTATGTCCGCAGTCTCTGATTGTCTCCTGCAGTATGTCCGCAGTCTCTGATTGTCTCCTGCAGTATGTCCGCAGTCTCTGATTGTCTCCTGCAGTATGTCCGCAGTCTCTGATTGTCTCCTGCAGTATGTCCGCAGTCTCTGAGTGTCTCCTGCAGTATGTCAGCATGTCTCTGATTGTCTCCTGCAGTATGTCCGCAGTCTCTGATTGTCTCCTGCAGTATGTCCGCAGTCACTGATTGTCTCCTGCAGTATGTCCGCAGTCTCTGATTGTCTCCTGCAGTATGTCCACAGTCTCTGGTAATCTCCTGCAGTATGTCCGCAGTCTCTGGTAATCTCCTGCAGTATGTCCGCAGTCTCTGGTAATCTCCTGCAGTATGTCCGCAGTCTCTGATTGTCTCCTGCAGTATGTCCGCAGTCTCTGATTGTCTCCTGCAGTATGTCCGCAGTCTCTGATTGTCTCCTGCAGTATGTCCACAGTCTCTGGTAATCTCCTGCAGTATGTCCGCAGTCTCTGATTGTCTCCTGCAGTATGTCCGCAGTCTCTGATTGTCTCCTGCAGTATGTCCGCAGTCTCTGAGTGTCTCCTGCAGTATGTCCGCAGTCTCTGGTAATCTCCTGCAGTATGTCCGCAGTCTCTGGTAATCTCCTGCAGTATGTCCGCAGTCTCTGAGTGTCTCCTGCAGTATTTCCGCAGTCTCTGATTGTCTCTTGCAGTATGTCCACAGTCTCTGATTGTCTCCTGCAGTATGTCCGCAGTCTCTGATTGTCTCCTGCAGTATGTCCGCAGTCTCTGATTGTCTCCTGCAGTATGTCCGCAGTCTCTGATTGTCTCCTGCAGTATGTCCGCAGTCTCTGATTGTCTCTTGCTGTATGTCCGCAGTCTCTGGTAATCTCCTGCAGTATGTCCGCAGTCTCTGATTGTCTCCTGCAGTATGTCCGCAGTCTCTGAGTGTCTCCTGCAGTATTTCCGCAGTCTCTGATTGTCTCCTGCAGTATGTCCGCAGTCTCTGAGTGTCTCCTGCAGTATGTCCGCAGTCTCTGAGTGTCTCCTGCAGTATGTCCGCAGTCTCTGATTGTCTCCTGCAGTATGTCCGCAGTCTCTGATTGTCTCCTGCAGTATGTCCGCAATCTCTGAGTGTCTCCTGCAGTATTTCTGCAGTCTCTGATTGTCTCCTGCAGTATTTCCGCAGTCTCTGATTGTCTCCTGCAGTATGTCCACAGTCTCTGATTGTCTCTTGCAGTATGTCCGCAGTCTCTGATTGTCTCCTGCAGTATGTCCCCAGTCTCTGAACCTCTCCTGTAGTATGTGTATTAATGTGCCCCTTTACTTGCTTAATTATTTGGGATTGCTCCACTGCTCAGTGAGAGGTAATGATGTGCATGAACCTCTAGCAACCAATCAGCAAACAGTAGTGATCTGCTTTAATCTCTAGCAACCAATCAGTAAGTGCTAATGATGTGCTGTAACCCCTAGCAACCAATTAGTGAGCGCTAATAATGTACATTAACCTCTAGCAACCAATCGGCAAGCAGAAATTATGTGTTGTAACCTCTAGAAACCAGCCAGTGAGCAGTAATGATAGGCTGTAACCTCTGGCAAACAATTGCAATTGCTGCGTGATCTGCTGCAGTAAACTGATTTTGAGTCTACCTGCTATTTTTTGTATGTCTCAGAATGGAGGGGGGGGGGCCCCAAGAAAATGTTTGCCCAGGGCCCAATCAAAATTAAAGACGGCCCTGCTCGGAGGTGGGTAGGGGCGGGGAAGAGGGGAGTTCCTGCACCTATTGTTTGAGAAAAAAAAGCCCTGGGTAAGACTGCTCATCCGGAACAAGGCACCCCTTCAGCAGGAACCCAGGACCACTTAACCACTTACCAAATGTATAACACATACACTATATTGTCAAAAGTATTGAGACGTCTGCCTTTTTGCACACATGAACTTTAATGGCATCCCAGTCTTAGTCCGTAGGGTTCAATATTGAGTTGGCCCGCCCTTTGCAGCTATAACAGCTTCCACTCTTCTGGGAAGGCTGTCCACAATGAGTTTTTTTCTGGTCATTCTGTATTATATGACCACGATGGTTGGCTCTCTCAGTGGTCACATGATTGGAAACCCATCCCACTGGCTCCCGATCAGATGCCTTGACCGAGAGTTGTCAGCAACAGCTTGGCCGGTGTGCTGGGATTGCGCAGCGAGTGTGCTCCCAACACACAACCTGTGGACATCTTTATTTTCACTGCATATACACTATATTGTCAAAAGTATTGGGACACCTCCCTTTACATGCACGTGAACTTTAATGGCATACCAGTCTCAGTCCGTAGGGTTCAATAATGAGTTGGCCCAACCTTTGCAGCTATAACAGCTTCAGCTCTTCTGTGAAGGCTGTCCACAAGGTTTAGGAGTGTGTCTATGGGAATGTTTGATCATTCTTCCAGAAGCGCATTTGTGAGGTCAGGCAATGATGTTGGATGAGAAGGCCTGGCTCGCAGCCTCTGCTCTAATTTATCCCAAAGGTGTTCTATCGGGCTGAGGTCAGGACTCTGTGCAGGCCAGTCAAGTTCCTCCACCCCAAACCCGCTCATCCATGTCTTTATGGACCTTGCTTTGTGCACTGGTGCACAGCCATGTTGGAACAGGAAGGTGCCATCAACAAACTGTTTCCACAAAGTTGGGAGCATGAAATTGTCCAAAATGTCTTGGTATGCTGATGCCTTAAGATTTCCCTTCACTGGAACTAAGGGCTCAAGCCCAACCCCTGAAAAACAACCCCACATCATAATCCCCCCTCCATCAAATTATTAGAACCAGTGCACAAAGCAAGGTCCATAAAGATATGGATAAGTGAGTTTGGTGCGGAGTAACTTGTAAACGATCACCTTGTAAAACAACTCATTCAGTTTAAAATAGAAATGAAAGGGAAAACATTTTTGCATAGATATAAACATTAAAAAAAATAACTATAAAAATACCTTTTTTCCCTTTTTTTATAAGTGATCACATTCCCTCTGTTCTCAGTTGCATAAGAGCTGAGGGGAGGAGAAGCAGCAGCACACTGAGCTTCCCAATAAATGGCTGTGCAGCGGGGGGGGGGGGGGGCGTGTCAGGACAAGTCTGACCATTGGATACTAAGTTCCCAGCATAGCTAGAGAACGGACCACGCTTAGTGTTGTCTGCAGGGCTGCTGTTAGAAATCTGGGGCTCCATACAGCCAACCTGACAGCCCCCACCCCAGGCCCAGTGACTGAGGACATAGATTTTTCAGTTCCTTTCTATGCAGCCTCAGCTGCACAGATGAATGAATAGGAAGTACTCTGAGGCTTCCTGCTCAGTCACAAACCGAAGCATAGTAAACAACACAGTTTACTATGCTTCAGTGATGAATTGACAGAGAAGTGATTGGTACTGATTACTCAGGAAAGGAAGTGGCCAGTAAATTACATATTTACCAGTCCCTTCCCCTGCTCTCCATCCTGAAACATCCTACCGCATGCCCGCGGGAGAGAAGAGGAGGGAAGCTGGAAGCCCTGCGGGGGGAAGGGGGCACACAGGGGGGCCTGGACAGCAGATGGAAGGGGCACATGTGCTAGAACCAATTCCCCTGCAGTGCAGTGGGAGGGAGAAAGAGGAGGAGAAGCTGGCAGTGCTGCAGGGGGGAGGCAGAAGAGGATCGGTGTTCACAAGAAGACAGTAGCCAGCCCTCCTGCTCAGTATGCGCCTGGGCCCCCCTTTTCAACTTATGGGGACCGGGCCCAGTACAGGGGGGCTGGGTGTACTGCCTTATCAGCAGCCCTGGTGGTCAGTTTTTAATAGGAAAGCAGAGGGACTGGTAGGAACACTGGTAGGAACACTAGGGATTTCACATAAAGGAAGCAATACAAAGAGGACAGGATACTTTCTCATACAATTATATGGTACAGCAGGCACATATCAGGAATATGAAGTGTTGGGGTAACAAATGCTTTAACACCCACATGCCACACATATGTGTCCAATGGAGGCCAAGGCTTTTGTACCGAGAACACTCTTACACGGTTCTCTGAGCATAGTTCGTGACTGGTCGTAGACAGCTCCCAATCTGGCCATCGGGGAGCGATCCCAGTCATGTGACCACTGTGAGAGCCAATCACAATAATAACGTGATTGGGAAGTCCACTGGAAGAAGTCGAGAAGTGGTTAAAGACAACACAACATTAACTAAAAATTTTGGTTCACTGAAAATACCCCTATATGTTTTCTTTGTGCAGCCCTAATTAGTTATATGGGCAAAGCAACTGCATCTATGTTTATATCCTATGCCGGTTCACTAAGTTTGTTGTGTATAGGTAATGCTGCCACCCTGTGGTCATTGTATTAACTGCACCAATTTTCTGTAATGCTTCATTTTTGTATGACTTCCTTCCTCCCTCACTATACACGATCGGATTTTCCGAGGGGAAATGCGTGATGACAGGCTGTTGGAGGAAAATCCGACCGTTTGTACGCTCCATCGGACAATTGTTATCGGATTTTCCGCGGACAAATGTTGGATAGCAGGTTTTAAAATTTTCCGCGGACAAATGTCTGTTGTCGGATTTTCCGATCGTCTGTACACAAGTCCGTCGGACAAAAGTCCAAAGTACAAACACGCATGCTCGGAAGCAAGGACGAGCCAGAAGCGGTCGGTCTTGTAAACTAGCGTTCGTAATTCGTGACGCGGCAAATTATGAAATCTGGAAATGCAGCGCACAATTCTCTTCTTCTTTAATGGGATAATAATGAAGCTGCTTTGCTGGTGATACTGATGGAGTTATTGCAAACTAATTTTCAAAGGCTTTTTTTTCTAGTGATATCAAGAATAATATTATTATGCTTTTTTTTTACATTTTATTTGGGCAAGTTACCATAACACCATTATCCCGTAGTTTTTAAGATCAAAGATACAACTGTTGGTGTCCCTTGTCAATTTTACATTGTATTTTTTTAAATATAACTGCCTACTCCCAAACTGTCATTTGAAGTAAAACACATAGCCAAGTATTATTCTACACTATTGTTTTATTGTGCATTAAAAAAAAAAAACAAATAAAATTAGACATGCTATCTGCCAATAGAACTTAACCAAAAAGTGCATTCTATGCATCCAAAAATATAGAAAATATACCAAATCAAATCATTTTTATTCAACCAAAAGGTAAAATAAAAGCCTCATGCCCTCTTCTTAATATAGGAGGTCAACAATGCCAAAAGCTGGTGAAAGCAGGGGTCCGTCATCCAGAGATAATTCCGAAAATCATCCGGATTTTTCTCCTGGAGCTCCCGCAGCAAAGGCATATGACATAATTGGTCACTATTAATAAAGCAACCAATTTTTGATCCAAGAACTCCTCCTCCTCCGGTTCCTGGACTGGACTTGGGTCAAAGCAATAACTCCAAGGCCAATAATAAATAACATGTTATCTCTTCCGATTCCGCAACATGGCTGGTTGACGAACGGCCGTTCAGAAACAAACTGAAAAGTGCGAAATGAAAAGTGTGAAATGAAAAGCAGAAATCAACACTCACCAAACTTCTACTGACATGAAATTAGCAGAAGGAGTCCAAAGGGTGGCACTAAAGAGCTGAAAAACAACATAGTACATCACTGCGTTCGTATTTGTAGGTCAACAATTGTGTGGCCGTGTGTATGCAAGACAAGTTTGGGCCAACGTTTTTTGGACAAAAGTCCACGGTTTTGTTGGCCAACAATCTGATCGTGTATACAAGGCTTAAGAGTTCCTTTATTGTTCCTGCAAGACGCACATTGAGGTTTGGAAAGAAATATTGCTTTTGAACTTCAAACACTTTTAAATACCAACATCTACTGCCTCGTTATTTCCTTCAACCCTTCTGTATGTATTAAAGATTTTTTGTGGATGCCAAATGTTTGGTAGGTTGATGACTGTCTCTGCAGTGATTGTCTTCGCTACATTCAGACCAGGCATAGAAGTCGCAGGAATGGAGAAGTCACTATTACAACTACTGAAGTCAGAATAACCTTTAGGGAAAAAGGCTGGGACTTACAGTTCCTCCTTTGCCCGAGGAAGAGCCCTTGGCTGAGCTAATCCTTTAAAATAAACTTCTAAATCTAATCCCTAATTATATCAGCTGCAGATTCGCTGAAGCTTAGTTTGCTAAGAAGTAAGCTCTGGGGCTTAATTTTATAAAGTTGATGAGTAAATACAGTAATCTATGAGGACTCTGCTGAGATGGAAGAGCTGAAGAGACGCTCCCAGCCAATACTGGAACAGAGGCTTCCTTCTAAGAACTCTGCTAATTTACTTTGAAATAATACTCCTATTATTTATAGGTTAACCATTGTCATTAACCTTGGCCTTTCCTTATCCTCTCTGATCCCAATACACAGGGGCCGCAGCATCCCAATCCATTGGCGACATGTTAAGCCGCCTTTGGAAGCCTCCTGACAATACGGAGGCGGCCCATCGATACAAATGATTTTTCTCTGCTGCACAGTTATGTTTACAGTGTCACGCGAATCGAGAATGAACTTTTCCTGCGAACAGCGAGATTTATAACAACGACAGAGTCTTTTAGTGTGAATAAATACATTGATCCGGGAATGACTGGAGAATGCTTATATGAATACAATTAAAAGCTGAAAACAAGCTCTTCTTCCTCATCCTCTACCTACCTCCTTCTACCTACCTCCTTCTACCCACCTCCTTCTCCCTACCTCCTTCTACCTACCTCATTCTCCCTATCTCCTTCTCCCTACCTCCTTCTACCTACCTCCTTCTACCTACCTCCTTCTACCCACCTCCTTCTCCCTACTTCCTTCTACCTACCTCCTTCTCCCTACCTCCTTCTCCCTACCTCCTTCTCCCTATCTCCTTCTCCCTCATCTTCTACCTACCTCCTTCTACCCACCTCCTTCTACCTACCTCATTCTCCCTATCTCCTTCTCCCTACCTCCTTCTATCTACCTCCTTCTACCTACCTCCTTCTACCCACCTCCTTCTCCCTACTTCCTTCTACCTACCTCCTTCTCCCTACCTCCTTCTCCCTACCTCCTTCTCCCTATCTCCTTCTCCCTCATCTTCTACCTACCTCCTTCTACCCACCTCCTTCTACCTACCTCCTTCTACCTACCTCCTTCTACCCACCTCCTTCTCCCTACCTCCTTCTCCCTACCTCCTTCTACCCACCTCCTTCTACCCACCTCCTTCTCCCTACCTCCTTCTACCCACCTCCTTCTCCCTACCTCCTTCTACCCACCTCCTTCTCCCTACCTCCTTCTTCCTACCCCCTTCTCCCTACCTCCTTCTACCTACCTCCTTCTCCCTACCTCCTTCTACCCACCTCCTTCTCGCTACCTCCTTCTCCCTACCTCCTTCTACCCACCTCCTTCTACCTACCTCCTTCTACCTACCTCCTTCTCCCTACCTCCTTCTACCCACCTCCTTCTACCCACCTCCTTCTACCCACCTCCTTCTCCCTACCTCCTTCTACCTACCTCCTTCTCCCTACCTCCTTCTACCCACCTCCTTCTCCCTACCTCCTTCTACCCACCTCCTTCTCCCTACCTCCTTCTTCCTACCTCCTTCTACCCACCTCCTTCTACCTACCTCCTTCTCCCTACCTCCTTCTACCCACCTCCTTCTACCTACCTCTTTCTACCCACCTCCTTCTCCCTACCTCCTTCTACCTACCTCCTTCTCCCTACCTCATTCTCCCTACCTCATTCTCCCTACCTCCTTCTACCTACCTCCTTCTACCCACCTCCTTCTACCCACCTCCTTCTACCCACCTCCTTCTACCTACCTCCTTCTACCCACCTCCTTCTACCCACCTCCTTCTACCCACCTCCTTCTACCCACCTCCTTCTACCTACCTCCTTCTACCTACCTCCTTCTACCCATCTCCTTCTACCCACCTCCTTCTACCTACCTCCTTCTATCCACCTCCTTCTACTCACCTCCTTCTACCCATGTCCTTCTACCCACCTCCTTCTCCCTATCTCCTTCTCCCTACCTCCTTCTACCCACCTCCCTCTACCTACCTCCTTCTACCTATCTTCTTCTACCCACCTTCTACCTACCTCCTTCTACCCACCTCCTTCTGCCCACCTCCTTCTACTCATCTCCGTCTACCTACCTCCTTCTCCCTACCTTCTTCTACCTACCTACTTCTCCCTACCTCCTTCTACCTACCTCCTTCTACCCACCTCCTTCTACCCACCTCCTTCTACCTACCTCCTTCTATCCACCTCCTTCTACCCACCTCCTTCTACCCACCTCCTTCTACCCACGTCCTTCTACCCACCTCCTTCTCCCTATCTCCTTCTACCCACCTCCTTCTACCAGCCTCCTTCTACCTACCTCCTTCTACCTACCTCCTTCTACCTACCTCCTTCTACCCACCTCCTTCTACCCACCTCCTTCTACCTGCCTCCTTCTCCCTACCTCCTTCTACCCACCTCCTTCTACCCACCTCCTTCTACCCACCTCCTTCTACCTACCTCCTTCCTCCTACCTCCTTCTACCCACCTCCTTCTAGCTACCTTCTTCTACCTACCTGGATAGATGGGATAGAAGATTGGAAAAACGTTGCCTGGTCTGATGAGTCTCGATTTCACTGCGACATTCAGATGGTAGGGTCAGAATTTGGTGTAAACAACATGAAAGCATGGATCCATCCTGTCTTGTATCAACGGTTCAGGCTGGGGGTGTAATGGTGGGGGGGATATTTTCTTGGAACACTTTGTGGCCCCTTAGTACCAATTGAGCATTGTTTAAATGCCATGACCTACCTGAGTATTGTTGCTGACCAGTGGCGGCTGGTGCTCAAAATTTTTAGGTGGGAAGCAAACAAACTAAAAAAAAGCATCATTTGCAGCCTCACTGTGCCCATAAAACACAGCCAGTGTGCCTATCAAACGCAGCCAATGTGCCCATCAAATGCTGCCACTGTGCCCATCAATTGCCGCCACTGTGCCCATCAAACGCAGCCACTGTGCCCATCATTTGCCACCACTGTGCCCATCAAATGCAGCCACCGTGCCATCAAATGCTGCCACTGTGCCCATCAAATGCAGCCACTGTACCCATCAAATGCTCCCACTGTGCCATCAAATGCTCCCACTGTGCCCATCGAATGCCGCCACTGTGACCCCCACCTGATTGCTGTTTGCCCGGCACTTACCCTGTCTCGGTGGGGCAGCAGGTGATGGCGGCGAGCGGTGTCCTCCATACGTCTTCTCCTGTCCTCTCCTCCCATCCTCTCCTATAGGTGATTGGACGCCTGATAGGCGCCTGTCGTTTCAGCCGATGAGGTGATGGTTAACAGACACGAGCACCTGATTGGTGGAGAGGTGGTTCAGTGTTAGGAAAGCAAATATTTATTCACTTTTCCAACACACCTGGGTGAACTGCCAAGCATGGCACTCGCAAGCCACCTTTATTGACGCCTATTAGAGCCTATGGCTCTTATCAGGTGCTTCAAAAACACCCCCCCAGCTGCAATTAAGGCACCCAGCGCCCAAAAAAATTCATGCAATGAATGAATCTATCCATTGGTCATAGAGGGGGTGGCACCCGTGTGCCCTTATGAACGCACCGCCACTCCTGCTGACCATATCCATCCCTTTATGACTACAGTGTCCCCATCTTCTGATCTTATTGTCAATCAATTTTTCACCTCCTCAGGAGATTTACAGCCTATATGGGGGGGGGGGGGGTCTTCTGAATCGGGAGAGGTTCTTTTTTCGTCTTCGCTCCGGACGCCTTTTAAAGTTTATTTTTATTTATTTTATTTATTTATTTTTCTCTTCTCCATCCATCCATCCTGTCGGGTTCAGCCTCTCCCAATTCAGAAGATCCCCCCCCCCCCCCCCGCCCATATAGGCTGTAAATCTCCTGAGGAGGTGAAAAATTGATTTATAATAAGATTTTTACCATTTTCATGGATACCCCCATATCAGGAATTCCCCCTGAGGGTCCAAGGCATTTGGAGATCTAGTCCAGGATCCAGGACCCACCTTTATAGGAGCTGGTACGAGCGGTTTCTGATTCATGCTGTAACCTCAGTATAATGAGGTAAGGGGCCACTGCTTATTAGTGTTGGATTGCTGCATGAAGAGGATCTACTATCCCTTTCTGGTCTATACACTCCACATCTCCCACCTATAATGCCCCGTACACACGGTCGGACTTTGTTTGGACATTCTGACAGATGTTGGCTCAAACTTGTCTTGCATACACACGGTCACACAAAGTTGTTGGAAAATCCGATCGTTCTGAACGCGGTGACGTAAAACACGTACATCGGGACTATAAACGGGGCAGTGGCCAATAGCTTTCATCTCTTTATTTATTCTGAGCATGCGTGGCACTTTGTGCGTCGGATTTGTGTACACACGATCGGAATTTTCCGACAACGGATTTTGTGGTCGGAAAATTTTATATCCTGCTCTCAAACTTTGTGTGTCAGAAAATCCAATGGAAAATGTGTGATGGAGCCCACACATGGTCGGAATTTCCGACAACAAGGTCCTATCACACATTTTCCGTCGGAAAATCCGACCGTGTGTACAGGGCATTAGAGTGATTGGTATATGGAGAAATCTTGCTGTATGCACGTATTCACCGATTGGCACTATATGGACTGATTAGCTACTGAAGTCACTATATTTATTGCACATGTCACTTTTTTTGGATTGTTTATATGTCTCTGTGCTTCCTTATTTTTAAGCACTGATTTGTTTGCACTGGACACTTTAGATTACTGAGTACGTCCTGAGATTCCCTCGGACGTGCAATATAACACTGTACCTTTTGTATTTCTACTTTTTTCAGATTGGGTTTATTAATTCCTTAAATTTACATACTTATATACGCACGATATATATTGGTGTACACTGCATGTTTTGCATTTTTTATTAATATTATACTGTATGCAATTTGTTTAGTCTACGTGCACTAGCTGAACTTAGGTATATTGATTTACCACTCTTCGAGAGTATATACAAACCACTGCAGTCTGCACTTAGCATTTCTTTTATTTTGTTCACCGTTAGTACACTCCACGCCCCCATAGGGCTAGTCTTATACTCACGCATATTGGGAGTGTCATAGCACGATTGCTATCTATTTCTGGATTAGCGCAGCACCATTTTTAATATTTAGTTTCCAACACCTTGTTGAATCTATGCCACAAAGAATGAAGGCAAAAGGGGGTCCAGCCCAGTACTAGCAAGGTGTACCTAAAAAAATGGCCGGTGAGTGTGTCTCTATATATATACACATACATACACACACTCTTATTAATAAATGTAAACAAACATTTTAAAATGTGTTAACACATTTTTAAATTAAATAAACACTTATATTGCACATGTACAATTATGACTTAGGCCCCTTTCACACTTACACGACTTGTCCCACGATTTTGTACTGCAAAATCGTATGACAAGTCATTCTCCATGATTTTCAATGACTACCATTCATATTGGCACGACTTTAAGTCGTGCCGACTTGAAAGTAGTCCCTGCACTACTTTGGTCCAACTTCTATGCGAGTTGTACTCCATAGACCTCAATGTTAAACCCTGAAGTAGCATGCAAGTCGTGCCTGAATAATATAGACACGACTTCAGCACGACTTTGTAAGCACAAGCCTGGCTCGCTGATCGGGAAAGGAAAACTTTTTTTTCCTTTCCCGATGAGCGACAGGCAGTGTTGACAGCTGTCTGGTATGAATCCAGAGGGGGAACTCCACGCCAAGTTTTAAATGAAAAAAACGGCGTGGGTTCCCCCCCAAGGGCATACCAGGCCCTTAGGTCTGGTATGGATCTAAGGGGAACCCCCTATCGGCGTAGGGTCCCCCCCAAAATCCATACCAGACCCTTATCCGAGCATGCAGCCCGGCCGGTCAGGAATGGGGGTGGGGACGAGCGAGCGCCCCCCCCCCTCCTGGACCGTACCAGGCCGCATGCCCTCAAAATGGGGGGGTGGGTGCTTTAGGGCATGGGGGGCACCCAGCCGGCCCCCCCACCCCGAAGCACCTTGTCCCCATGTTGATGAGGACAAGGGCCTCTTCCCGACAACCCTGGCCGTTGGGATCTTCTTCCGACTTCGGGGGTCCTCTTCCGACTTCGGGGGTCTCTCCGGCGTCTCCTCCCGGTGTCCTGATCTTCTGCCGGCTCCTCCGCTTTCTTCTGCAGCTCAATTGCTAGCGGTGGTCCGGACTTCTGTCTTCTGCCTTCTTCTTTTCTTCCAGAGATGTTGACACGACGCTCTCTCCAGCTGGAATGGTCTCTGAACGCTCCGCAACAGACTTATATAGGCGGTGACCCCGCCCCCTTATGAGGTCACTGTCCCGGGGCATGCTGGGACTGTGCCGTCATAAGGGGGCGTGGTCATCACCCGGTGACCACGCCTCCTAAAACGTCACAGTCCCAGCATGCCCAGGGACTGTGACGGCATAAGGGGGCGGGGTCACCGCCTATATAAGTCCGTTGCGGAGCGCACAGAGACCATTCTGGCTGGAGAGAGCGTCGTGTCAACATCTCTGGAAGAGAAGAGGGAAGAAGACGATCCAGAGGTCCGGACCACCACTGGCAAAAGAGCGCCAGAAGATAGCGGTGGAGCCGGCAGAAGATGCGGACACCGGGAGAAGACGCCGGAGAGACCCCCGAAGTAGGAAGAGGACCCCCGAAGTCGGAAGAAGATCCCGGAGCTGCCTAATAAATTATTTTAAATACCTGTGTACTGTGTTTTTTATTGACGCTTTTTTCCCTAGGTGAATGGGTAGGGGTACCATGTACCCCATACTTATTCACATAGGGTGGGGGGCCGGGATCTGGGGGCCCCCTTATTAAAGGGGGCTCCCGGATTCCGATAAGCCCCCCGCTCGCAGACCCCGACAACCAACGGCCAGGGTTGTCGGGAAGAGGCCCTTGTCCTCATCAACATGGGGACAAGGTGCTTTGGGGTGGGGGGGGCCGCAGGGCGCCCCCCCCATGCCCCAAAGCACCCACCCCCCATGTTGAGGGTATGCGGCCTGGTACGGTCCAGGAGGGGGGGGGTGCTAGCTCGTCCCCACCCCCATTCCTGACCGGCCAGGCTGCGTGCTCGGATAAGGGTCTGGTATGGATTTTGGGGGGATCCCCACGCCGATTTTTCGGCGTAGGGGGTTCCCCTTACAATCCATACCAGACCTAAGGGCCTGGTATGCCCCTGGGGGGGAACCCACGCCAGTTTTTTTTATTTAAAACTTGGCGTGGAGTTCCCCCTTATGATTCATACCAACTACTGTATGTTTTCATTTGTTAATGTAAAAGGGCATATAAATGACATATTAACCGGCCCCTTCCCCACTCTCCATCCTAAACGATTCCCCGCAGCAGCCAGCGGGAGAGGAGAGGAGGGGAAGCCATCAGAGCTGCAGGGGGGGCGCATAAAGAAAAAGAACAGGGGCATTAGGGGTGGTGGGGGTGGAACATACTGGTACCAATCCCCTGTTGGCAGGTGGGAGAGGAGGAGAAGCCTATATTCAGTTGCTGCAAGAGGAAAATACAGATCAGATTCATGCTCCCCTCCCCCCACCCCTCCTGTCAATGTTCCAGGGCTCCTCAAGGAAGGCCTACCTGTCATATGTCTGCAATTAATAAGGAGATCGTGTTCAATGGGTTGCTGAATCCCTTGGATAAGGGTGTGCCTAGGCAAGCCTAGCACACCCTGTGTGTCAATGTTCCAGGGCTCCTCAAGGAAGGCCTACCCATCGTATGCCCGCAATTAATAGGGAGATCGCGTTCGAGGGGTTGCTGAATGCCTTGGATAAGGGTGTGCCCAGGCACGCCTGGCATACCCCGTGCACACGCCTATGTTGTTGCTGTATATTGTGAAATTAGGGATTCATTCTGTTTATGAAAGATCCACTTTAGGAAAAAAAAAAAAGTTAAGAACACACTCAGTAAATAGCGGAATTATGGCAGTCAGCATCCCCTATATTCATCAATTTCATGTCGGCTACAGCGCCCGATCAATAACGTTAATTTTAATGCGTCACAACGTCTCATATCTGATTCTGTCTACTATGGATAAAACGGGTAACGTATTGCTTTCTAAGAGGTTTTTCCAATTTTTTTTTTCTCCCCCCCCTTCTGTCTAACAAGATTAACAGCAAACCAGGGCGGCCACTGGTAATGTCTGTGCCTTGCTTTCAAACAAGTCCGCGCAATTAATCTTCGGAGTAAAAGAGATTATGGATGAAATTAATGGATTCGCCGTCTTTAGTCAATGTCAATGATTATGTAAGTATTTCGCTGCGACATGCATCATGGTCAGCTTTCGTGGAAAAGTCCCGCAATAATGACTTTACATTTATTTTAGAAAATAACCCAATGAATTATTAATCTTGCTCCCTATTGGACGTCGCCGGCGTCAGTTGCATCTAATAGAAGCGGGATTCTAGAAGCCTGCCAGCTTTCTCCTTCACCGCTGAAAATAAATGAACGGACTTTGTTTTATGTAAATGAAGGCTCAAAAAAAATAAATAAATAAATATATATATATATATATATATATATATATATATATATATATATATATATATATATATATATCCTGCCTTTTAGGAAAGGATTAGAGAAACCTTAGTTAGAAAGCTTTATATAAGTGTATTTTAGACAATTTTGTGGAGGTTGAAATAGTTTGTCACTTAGAAAGGAAGGATGAATACAATTTTTTCTTACAAAATAAATCTTTTTTTTTTTTTTTTAATTATTTTTTTTTACTATTTTTTAAATTTTTTTCAGTAGGTTCCCTGTATGATCCACGTCAATTGTTTGCATCCTCTATTTCCTCTCATGCTCCTGTCCCTAGTCTGGGATACAGGACTAGAATACAACTGTGGGTATATGGGATTGTATGATATGTTTTATTTTATTTTTATTTTATTTTTTATTTTTATATTTTTTTATTTTTCTTATGCTTGAACTAGATGGACTTGTGTCTTTTTTCAACTTGACTAACTATGTAACTATGTAACAGGGAAGGTGGGGTTTGTATCTCGCTGGACATTATTAACCACTTGACCGCCGGAAGATTTACCCCCCCCTTCATGACCAGGTCAATTTTTTTCACGATACGGCAATGCGTTACTTTAACTGACAATTGCGCGGCCGCACGACGCTGTACCCAAATAAAATGTATGTTCTTTTTTTCCCACAAATAGAGCTTTCTTTTGGTGGTATTTCGCAAAAAAAGAGGATTTCACAATATCAGACCAGCGTGTTGTTGCCACATCCCTAATTGTATATCAAGAAAAGAGAATCCCCCTTCATTGGGACTTTGTGGGCAACAACCACACATATTTGAATTAGAAAATGTAATTTATAGGTATACATAAAATCTTTCGATCATAAGATGACCGTGTATTTAAAAGGACATAGCAAAAATGATACACAAATGTACAAAATAGAAAAAACAAAGAAAAGACAAAAAACATAACAGGTTACATGGTTTGCATGACAAAAAAAATTGTTGTTACTCTCCGGTAAAAAGTGGTCTCCGGTATCCGACGCGTTTCTGGTTCAAGCACCTTCGTCAGGGGTATTTAGTAAGAGTATATGCAGATAAAATTTTGTCTTACTACACAATATTTAAAAAAACATATCATAGCAATAAAAAACATGGATATTTGACAACCATAAGGGACAGCAGTGGTTGTAAGCGAAACCTACCATGCAAAAAGTTCCACCATACAACTTGGAAAAATGAATATAGCACTGCCAGCGGGGGGGGGGGGGTGGTAGAGTCCCACCAAGAGCACCAATAATACACAATAATATCACAAAAAAAGGACTTGCCTGTTTAATTTGCCTAGTGATCACAAGGAGTCATGCATGGCAAATTGCCAACTAATGAAAAAGGATGCTTTTAGCCCGGATCAACCTCCAAAGTAGAAATAGTACTAATAAATTACGTATGGACAGATATTCAACCAGGAAAAAAGTGGATGCAGTTTGGGTCGCCTTTTAAGGCATACAAAAATAACAAGGAAAAAGAGATTCCCCAAAAGAAGGCAAAAACCCAAACACAATCTGTCAAAAAACCAACAAATTTATTAAATAAGCTACAAACACCACACAAATATAAAAATGAAGACAATAGTGGGCAATTCAGGGAAGATGTCAATTAACTATAAATTGATAACGTTATCATTAAAAACAACGGAGCCGCGTGATTGGCTGGTGAAACGCGTCAGCACGTGACGTCAGCACGTCCTTTCGGAGCCGCGATCACAGGGCGTTTGAATGTCTTGCCGGGACCTAACAGCTGACGACCGGCCTCTATCATCTGACGGAAGGCATTGATACAGCGGAACTTTTCCCATCAGACGGCACTAGCAAATGCAACTTCCTTCATCAACAAGTAATCATTTGGGGTAGAGCTAGCGATCCTGTGAGCTGCTGATTCATTTGGTGAGAGTATCACTCCTATCTACAAATATCAATGCAGCCTTGTCGTACCTGCTCCCCCTCACTGTTTGCCACCTATATGAACTGCTTTGCTTGTTATGCCCTGAGTTACTATTGCCTACAGTAGATGTTGCCGGTCATTGCTATCAGCCTGCATATGCTATATGTCCAGTTCCCGGACTGCTATTGATTTGTTATTGGTGTTCATACAACATTGAAACCTTTGCAACTAATCTAAAGTCAACTTGCATTCATCCACCCACCCCCACACCGCCATACCATCTATACTGTTGATTTGAGGACTCATATCATCCCATTACCTGTCTAATTAGTAGTAATCTGCTGCTGTGATTGGTGTGTGTATGGGGTATGTTTGGCCGCGGCTCCGTTGTTTTTAATGATAACGTTATCAATTTATAGTTAATTGACATCTTCCCTGAATTGCCCACTATTGTCTTCATTTTTATATTTGTGTGGTGTTTGTAGCTTATTTAATAAATTTGTTGGTTTTTTGACAGATTGTGTTTGGGTTTTTGCCTTCTTTTGGGGAATCTCTTTTTCCTTGTTATTTTTTTAAATTGCCAACTAATGAGTAAACAAAAAGGAAAAAAGTATGAACGGAAAAAGTAATACAAAAAAAAAGAAAAAAAAAGGAAAAATTAAGAAGAAAATCATTCATGAAAATAAATCCTAGACAAAAATAAACAATATCCAAAGAAAGGGAATGTACCTATGTGTCCATATCCATTTACAGTCATCTAATCCAACATAGTACAAAAAGTTGTTTGAAGGAAAAGATAAAATTAATAAAAAGTAAAAAAATAAACAAAAATATTTACCAAGGTTTGTGAATTTTGAGTGATAACACACTGGGGGGGGGGGGGGGACCTCTGGTGGAATCTAGGATGGAAAAGGACCTGGGGGTCCTAGTAGATGATAGGCTCAGCAATGGCATGCAATGCCAAGCTGCTGCTAACAAAGCAAACAGAATATTGGCATTAAAAAGGGGATCAACTCCAGAGATAAAAGGATAATTCTCCCGCTCTACAAGACTCTGGTCCGGCCGCACCTGGAGTATGCTGTCCAGTTCTGGGCACCAGTCCTCAGGAAGGATGTACTGGAAATGGAGCGAGTACAAAGAAGGGCAACAAAGCTAATAAAGGGTCTGGAGGATATTAGTTATGAGGAAAGGTTACGATCACTAAACTTATTCTCTCTGGAGAAGAGACGCTTCAGAGGGGCTACGATCTCAATCTATAAATACCGGACTGGTGACCCCACAATACGGAGAAAACTTTTTCGCAGAAGGGAGTTTAACAAAACACGTGGCCACTCATTAAAATTAGAAGAAAAGAGGTTTAACCTTGAACTATGTAGAGGGTTCTTTACTGTAAGAGTGGCAAGAATGTGGAATTCCCTTCCACAGGCGGTGGTCTCAGCGGGGAGCATTGATAGTTTCAAGAAACTATTAGATAAGCACCTGAACGACCACAACATACAGGGATATACAATGTAATACTGACACATAATCACACACATAGGTTGGACTTGATGGACTTGTGTCTTTTTTCAACCTCACCAACTATGTAGCTATGATAACGATATCCGAAGCCTTAAATCTTTTGTGGTATTTGATCACCTCTGCAATTTTTTTTGTTGTTGTTTATAAACAAAAAAAGACCGACAATTTTGAAAAAAAAAAACCAAAACAATATTTTTTACTTTCTGCTATAAAATATACCCAATAAAAAAATGTAAAAAAATTTAATTTCTTCATCAGTTTAGGCCAATAGGTATTCTGCTACGTGTTTAAAAACAAAAAAAAAATAAACTCCCAATAAGCATATATTGATTGATTTGTGGCAAAAGTTATAGTGTCTACAAGCTATGGTGGATTTTTATAGAAGAAAGAAAAAAGTATTGTAGAAGAATAAGCTTTTAAATGGTTATATACACCAATCATCATTATAAAGATAATAAAGTTTATTTATTAATATATATATATATATATATTGTTCATAAAAGAGAAACAAACAAAGGGGCAACTAAAGCCCAAATATATGCAGAGAACATATTATTATTATTATAGAGGATTTATATAGCGCCAACAGTTTACGCAGCGCTTTACAATATAAAAAGGAGACAATACAGTTATAATACAATAAAATACAAGAAGATTAAGAGGGCCCTGCTCAGAAGAGCTTACAATCTAATATCACACATATATCAAATATGGTATTATATTGAAGGCTTAATCCTCCATAACATCTGGTATATGTACAAACAAGACATAATAAATCATTTCATATGAACAAACAATTAAACATATATATATATTTTTAGAATTTTTATCTATTTATTTATTTTTACTGGTGATGGCAGTGATCGGCAACTTATAGCGGGACTGCGACATTGCAGCTGACATTCCGACACTAACTGAAACTTTTTACACTTTTTGGGGACCAGTGACACTAAAACAGTCATCAGTGCTGAAAATATGCACTGTCACTGCACTAATGACACTGGCAGGGAAGGAGTTAATATCAGGGGTGGTCAAAGGGTTAGCTCTGTGCCTAGCCAGTGTTTTGGTGTACTGTGTGAGGTGCTTTTACTAGAGGTAGAGATGGAAGTTATCCCCTGCTTTGCAGGGGCACAATTCCATCCCTTCCCTTTTGTCAGAATGTTGTTTACGTAGGAAGACCGCCATTCTGCTTCTCTGCCTCATGATCGGGGGGTCCCGGCTAGGGTTGCCACCTCATCCCTTTAAAACCAAACACATATTTATTACATGGTATGTTTTGGATCATTGTCGTGCAGGAAGACCCATACATGACCCATCTTCAGTATTCTGGCTGAGGGAAGAAGGTTCTCATCCAAGATTTTACAATACATGGCCCCGCCCATTGACCCCTCAATGTGGCAAAGTCGGTCTGGACCTTTAGCAGAGAAACAGCCCCAAAGCATAATGTTTCCACCTCTATGCTTGACTGTAGGGATGGTGTTCTTAGGGTCATAGTCAGCATTTTTCTTCCCAAACACGGCGAGTCCCCCTCCTCAAGAAGGCACATGTACAGTCAAGCCAATAAATATCTAAATGATTCAGAGAAGAATTGGAAGAAAGTCCTGTGGTCAGATGAGACCAAAATTGAGCTCTTTGGCACTAACTCGACTCACCGTGAAAAATTCTGACTTTGACCCTAAGAACACCCCTACAGTCAAGAACGGAGGTGGAAAAATGATGCTGTGGGGCTATTTCTCTGCTTAAGGTACAGACCACCTTACCGCATTGAGGGGCCAATGGACGGGGCCACGTATTGTAAAATCTTGTATGAGAAACTTCTTCCCTCCAGACAGAACACTGAAGCTGGGTCGTGGATGGGTCTTCCAGAATGGTGATGACCCAAAACATACCACCCAGGCAACAAAGGAGTGGCTCAAGAAGAAGCACATTAAGGTCATGGAGTGGCCTAGTCAGTCTCCAGACCTTAATCCTATAGAAAATGTATGCAAGGAGCCAGGAGACAGCCAAGGAATCTTAAGGATTTAGAGAAGATCTGTTAAGAAGAATGGACCAAAATCTCTCCTGAGATGTGGTCACCAACTGCAAGAAATGTCTTACCTCTGTGCTTGCCATCAAGGGTTTCTCCACCAAGTACTAAGTCATGTTTTGCTTTGGGATCAAACACTTATTTTACTCACTGAACTTCAACTCAATTTATAGCATTTGTTTTATGTGTTTTTTTTCTAGGTTTTTTGGTTGGTATTCTGTCTCTATCATTTAAAATACACCTATGATAAAAAATATAGACCCTTCATTATTTTGTAAGTGGGCAAACTTACAAAATCTGCAGGGGATCAAATAATGATTTCCCCCCACTGTAGACTTGGACACTGCTCATATCTATTTGCCTGGCACTTGATACACAACGATTAAAACTTTTTTTTTTTTCATGGCCAGCAGTTGAATGGGGAGGACTCTGGAGCAGGTCTTGCACACCAGGGGCCCCTTCTTGACTCCATCCACCACCAAGGGTTCAATGTCACCCATTATTACAATAATAAAAAAATAGACCTTGAGTGTCAACTTTCCTTTATAATTTCCATAAGGACTAAAGGGCTTTTCTATTCCCAAATAGTTTGCCGAGCAATAATTTATCACCTCATATTGCAGCTTCAAACTGTTAAACCCGAGAACCTGGAGTATTTGCAGGAATGTTACGATATAGTTATTTTCCGCACCTTTTTTTGATTTTTTTTTTTTTTGCTGTGGAATAAATTACTCTGGAGACATTTCAATTAAACACCCTGCTCCATCTAATATTTTTATATATTTTTTTTATTCTGTGGGAGCTTAAAATAATCCATGTTCATGGTGGATGGCGGCTGGCAGGCTCCAAACAGGTTAAAGGGAATTTTCAGTATCCTGAGTGACATTTTATTCTGTCAGCAGTTTAAACTAAAGTCCTTAACTTACATTTAGCACAAGCTGTCCTCTGTCGCTAAATGACATTTGTTAGTAATATGAGTGACACCCTCACTACCACCCTTCCGTTCGAGGCAGGTTTTCAAGAAACTGCAAAAATCAAGATTGTGGACACCTATGATAGAGTTTGCCGGCAGCAGTGCCATTCCAGGTGTAAACTACAGCCATTAATAGTGCAGCAAGACTGGTGCCATATTGCCAACATGGTGCCATGTCACAGCCAGCATTGTGCCGGGTCACCTAGGTAAAACAATTTCAAAGCCAAGCAGAACCATATCAGCTAACAGATATTTTGTCATTTTAGCATGTACCAGTTTACTCAACAACGTTTTACTTTTTAACTGCTTTGACCACCCAATTTATTTTCTTTTTTTTCTAACATTCAATTTTTTATTTAGTTATCAGAACATAAAATAACAAACAAAGACATTAAGAAAAGTATAACAGGATTCACACTATTACAGTTACATAGTATAGCAAATGCATTTTTGATAAATACATTAAGTCAGTATAAAAATCGTGAATAATCCTTCAAATTCATATCTTTAATTCAGTTTCTAGCTAGTAAACCTCCAAGAATAAACCTATTCACCCCTAGGGGAGCACACCCAATTATTTTCACTCATTTTATTTTTATTGTTTTATTTTTCTTAATGAGAAAAAATGCATAAAAAAAAAATAAATCATTTTTTGTTCTTCAGGATGGTGGGTATATCAATTGGGGGACCCCTTGGTTTATGTCTACTCAATACACTTTTTTTTAGCACTTATGGGGCTTCATTTGTTTTTTTTTAAATACCCTAACCTAAATAAATATTTTTTAATGGGCAGAAAAATGGATAGATTCCAAAAAAAAAAAAAAAAAGCAGCTTTTTTTTTTTTCTTTTTTTTTTTTTAGGATGGCGAGTATATTAATTGGAGGACCCCTCAGTGCATCTCGTCCTTAATACACTTTTTTAGTACTCATGGGGCTTCATTTGTTTTTTAAAATACCCCAAATATTTTTTTTATCAATGGGCAGACAAATTGATTGATTAAAAAAATGCAGCTTTTTTTATAGGATGGTGGCTACATCAATTGGAGGACCCCTTGGGTTATCTCTACTTAATACACTTTTTTAGTACTTATGGGGCTTCATTTGTTTTTTAAAATACCCCAAATATTTTTTTTTTCATGAGCAGACAAAAAGATTCCAAAAAAAGCAGCTTTTTTTTATAGGATGGTGGCTATATTAATTGGAGGACCCCCTCAGTTTATCTCTACTCAATACACTTTTGTTTAGCACTTATGGGGCTTCATTTGTTTTTTAAAATACCCGAAATATATTTTTTTAATGGGCAGGCAAATGGATAGATTCCAAAAAATGAAGCTTTTTTTTTTTTTTTTTAGGATGGTGACTATATTAATTGGAGGACCCCTCGGGTTATCACTACTCACTAAGCGCTACGCACCTTTTTAAATGCAAATGCACAAACCTTGGAAATATTGCTTTATAAACCCATTCACTTGTCCTTAAAATGTTTCATGTTTAACTGTTGGATAAATGACCTGCAAAGGAGAGAATCTTTTACACCACTTAGAGATCATCTGTTCTCCAAGCTTTAATTCCTAATTTGAGGAGTACAAATGGTTTAGCAAACAATTTCTTGAATCCGTCAAATTAACTATCCCTCTTTTCTTTTGCAATTTATTTTTATTATATATATTATAATAATTCTAACCAAAACTATTTAAATTTGGGTGTTGTGTAATGAAGACTGGTGATGTGTGAACTTATACTTGCAAACACTTTTCTTTAGCACTTATGGGGCTTCATTTGTTTTTTTAAATACCCAAAATATATTTTTTTAATGTGCAGAAAAATGAATAGATTCCAAATAATGCAGCTTTTTTTTAGGATGGAGGCTATATTAATAGGATGCCCCCTCAGTTTATCTCTACTTAATACACTTTTTTTTTAGCACTTATGGGGCTTCATTTGTTTTTTTAACATACCTCAAATATATATTTTTTTTTTAATGGGCAGACAAATGGATAGATTCCAAAAAATGCAGCTTTTTTTTTTTTTTTTACGATGGTGACTATATTAATTGGAGGACCCCTCGGGTTATCTCTACTCAATACACTTTTCTTTGGCATTTATGGGGCTTCATTTGTTTTTTTAAATACCCAAAACATATTTTTTTTAATGGGCAGAAAAATGAATAGATTCCAAATAATGCAGCTTTTTTTTTTTTTTTTTTAGGATGATGGCTATATTATTTGGAGGACCCCTCTACTCAATACACTTTTTTTCACTTGGGGCCTCATCTGTTTTTTAGAATTCCAAAAATATATTTTTTTAATGGGCAGAAAAATGGATGAAATGCGAGCAAAAGTAATTTTTTTTTTTTTTTTTAATCCAGCAACATTTTTTTATAGAAGATACATCATCATACATTGCCAACGGTACATATAAATGCAAGGCCTAGCGGAAACACACCCGTCCACGAAGTCAATGTTAACAAACCATTAAGCTCGATGTTACAATAGACGGTGCCGTTTGTCTAACCAGCGTAACCAAACTGCAGGAAGTTTTACATCATGCTAAAAGACCAGATATCCCCTCTTGAGCAATCTAGTAATACACCATGCGGAGATACACCTAATCAGCCAACATTAAGCCGAAGTAGCCTATGGTCAAATCCACTGGGGGGGGCTAGCTAGTATCTATGGTCAAATCCACTGGGGGGCTAGCTAGTATCTATGATCAAATCCACCGGGGGGCTAGCTAGTATCTATGGTCAAATCCACTGGGGGGCTAGCTAGTATCTATGGTCAAATCCACCGGGGGGCTAGCTAGTATCTATGGTCAAATCCACTGGGGGGCTAGCCCTGGAACATCCAACCACGGTGCCCATAGCCTCTCGAATTTATGCTTGTTTGGTTTATACCTATGTTGGTATATAAACTTTTCCAGTCTTAGCAGTTCACCAATATTCTTGACCCACCCCCTGACAGTATGGGGAGTCTCCAACTTCCAGTGAACCATAATCAGTTTGTGGTTTCTGGAACAAAACTCTGAGGACAGCTTCCCTAGTACACACTTCCCAGTCGTACTCATCCACTATGTCCAGTAGGCAGGCTTTTGGGTCTATAGGGAGGGTCACCTGAAATACAGAATTGATCCTGTCTACCACTACGAACAAAAATAAGTTTAATTAATTTGTTAATTTTTTTTTCCAAAAGAGCTTTATCAAGTTTGCCAGGATACAAAATATAAGACAAAGTCTCGTTGACAAAAGATCATGGTACACAAATCCAGGAACGTCAAATCAGCAGCTATTTAATCCCGACAACAAGGAGTTATTTGCTGATACGTTACAATGAAGCAACAGAGAGATGCCAAACAGTAACACAAAAAAAAAGATCCTCCTAAGAGGAGTCAGTAGCACATCGGTAGTACTTCAGACCTCTAGGGACTGGGTAGTTGGGTGTAACCGCTGCAGTACCCCAATGTTTTAAGAGCTCACGCAAGACCTAGCTGGAGGATTACTACCAAAAAAAAAAAATACATAGTAGAGGGGGCTCCACCAAGCATCATATATGGTATGATGGGTCATAGATAACTACATAATAGGACCAGTAAGTTTCATAAAAGATTGGGGATCCCTCCTGTGAGGGTGACCTTCCCTATGTGCAACTACTGAAAGCTAGAGTGTTAAGCTAGGGACAGAAGAATGAAGTGAAAAGAAAAAAAAAAAGGGGTAGGAAGGGGGTAGTAGGATGGTGGCAGGGGCCCCATGGCTCTGACCACTTTGTATCACAGTGTAGCGCTCCAGTTGGGGCAGAATCTCTAATGCCCTGTACACACGGTCGGACATTGATCGGAAATTCCAACAACAAAATCCATGGATTTTTTCCGACGGATGTTGGCTCAAACTTGTCTTGCATACACACGGTCACACAAAGTTGTCGGAAAATCCGATTGTTCTGGTCGCGGTGACGTAAAACACGTACGTCAGGACTATAAACGGGGCAGTAGCCAATAGCTTTCGTCTCTTAATTTATTCTGAGCATGCGTGGCACTTTGTGCGTCGGATTTGTGTACACACGATCGGAATTTCCGACAACGGATTTTGTTGTCGGAAAATTTTATAGCCTGCTCTCAAACTTTGTGTGTCGGAAATTCCGATGGAAAATGTGTGATGGACCCTACACACGGTCGGAATTTCCGACAACAAGGTCCTATCACACATTTTCCGTCGGAAAGTCCGACCGTGTGTACGGGGCATTAGACTGGGATGCCATTAAAGTTCATGTGTTCAATACTTTTGGTAATATAGTATAGTTAGTCAGACTGAAAAAAAGACACTAGTCCATCTAGTGCAACCAACTAAAAAAAATACACACATACAAATAGAAAACCTCTATATATTGTGACGGTATGCGAGGGGAGGTAGCGAACGACCGATATATTTCACCTCGCATGCGTTCTGTTGTAAGAGACTGAAGCCAGTCCGGGTTTTTCCAGCCTCTGTGGCAGGCTTGGTTCTGGTCTGGGTGGTTGTGGTCCACTTGAGTCCACGCTCAGGTGGACTTTAAATGAGCAGGAAGAGAGCACAGGATAGTTCTGGCCTGAGACTCAGAAGGGAATCGGGGAGAGAGAGGAGCTCTGTTTGGATTTAAAAAAGAAGGTTTGTGGGTGACGGGGACCAGCCCCACACCGTATAGAGAGGAGACTACTGTATAGTTTAGCGCCGGAAGGCAAGGATTTGTTTTAATAGTTTATTTCTTTTTATTACTTTGCAAACCCCTGCTAAATAAACTGGGCAACCCGCCCGATTTTAAAGAAATTGCCTGCACGCTGACCTTGTTTTCCAGAAAAAGGTGATCCCCACAAGCTAATCTCCAGTATACACTAACCTATACCCCCAGTTGCTCCAGAGGAAGGGGGAAAAAAAACCTCCAATAAAGCATGATCCAGTACATAATGTTTAATGTTTCTGTATTTGTTCCTAAAGTATCCAATATGCCCCAAGGGAAATGATCGCATTTTGCTTCTAGTCATTGAGATTTGTGCAGAAACTATAAATTTTGTGTCTCTGTTGGCAACAGTGCACAGATGATTATTCCAGGCCCATGGGGGCAATAAAAATTGATTGGCCTATATTAGCAACAGCCGTGTCTGTGTTTACAGTAAAGTAAAATGATGGGAAATATGGATGAGACAGCGGTTAGGGAGCTTTATGCTCTTTCAGGATAGGTATAGATGTGGCTGATGGATCAAAGGGACCATTCTACACCGGGAGGACTGTCCTTTGCTGACCTGATGTTGACATATTGTCAGATAAAGTTCATACAGTGAGGGGAAAAAAAGTATTTGATCCTCTGCCGATTTTGTAAGTTTGCCCATTGACAAAGAAATGATCATTCTATAATATTAATGGTTGGTTTATTTTAATAGAGAGAGACAGAATGACAACAAAAATATCCAGAAAAACACATTTCAAAAAAGTTATAAATTGATTTGCATTTTAAAGAGTAAAATAAGTATTTGATCCTCTATCAATCAGCAAGATTTCTGGTCCCCCGGTGTCTCCTATACAGATAACGAGCTGAGATTAGGAGCACTCTCTTATTGGGAGTGTTCCTAATTTCAACTTGCTGCCTGTATAAAAGACACCTGTCCACAGAAGCAATCAATCAGATTCCAATCTCTCCACCATTGCCAAGACCAAAGAGATGTCCAAGGATGTCAGGGACAAGATTGTAGACCTACACAAGGCTGGAATGGGCTACAAGACCATCGCCAAGCAGCTTGGTGAGAGG
The DNA here is from genome assembly GCA_037952835.1 of Lithobates septentrionalis. Lineage (NCBI taxonomy): Eukaryota > Metazoa > Chordata > Amphibia > Anura > Ranidae > Lithobates > Lithobates septentrionalis. The sequence continues at coordinate 880,077 of JBBDGP010001041.1, forward strand.
GTGAGAACAGTTGGTGCGATTATTCGTAAATGGAAGAAACACAAAAATAACTGTCAATCTCCCTCGGTCTGGGACCCCATGCAAGATCTCACCTCGTGGAGTTTCAATGATCATGAGAATGGTGAGGAATCAGCCCAGAACTACATGGGAGAATCTTGTCAATGATCTCAAGACAGCTGGGACCATAGTCACCAAGAAAACAATTGGTAACACACTACGCCGTGAAGGACTGAAATCCTGCAGTTTCCGCAAGGTCCCCCTGCTCAGGAAAGCACATGTACAGGACCGTCTACGGTTTGCTAATGAACATCTGAATGATTCAGAGGAGAACTGGGTGAAAGTGTTGGGGTCAGATGAGACCAAAATCAAAGCTCTTTGGCATCAACCCAACTCAATGTGTTTAGAGGAGGAATGCTTGCTTTTGACCCCAAGAACACCATCCCCACCGTCAAACATGGAATATTTTTATAGTATTTTTTTTTTGTTTTCTCTTGTAACTAGTTGTTTGTGATTGTCAACTACTGAATGCTTACTTCTAACTAGCTAACTAACTCACTAACTAACACATTTTTATTGTAACATGGTGCAAGTAACATTTCTAACCCCTGCAGGGTTCCTTCAACAAGGTAATGTGACATAACTTTTTTGCAATGCTATTTACTTGTTGCTACAGCACCCTGCCAAAAAGGACAAAACCAGTATGGTTTAATTGAAGATAAGATAGTAAATCACTGGATTAGGATTTTGGTAGATATTTAGATCTGTTGATATCTTATTTAGGAGGCTCTCTAAGATTTAAGGGGTCTTAAGAAGATGTCCCCAGTCAGTAGTAAATTCGGTAGAGTGAAGAGAGTACCAGGTGTATGGTTGATAGTCCAGATTTCATTTTTATTCATAAGAATAAAAAAAAGATATCCAACACATTTTTGGAGGTTTAACCGATCCACCTTCATCAGGGCTTATACAAGTGTGATTTTAAATAAAGCTGGACTGAAAGTGGGTATTCCCAGAAGAGATTTTCCTATCATGGATTAAAGGCCTGCTTTTCATTCTAGCAGTCTCTACGGTGACCAGAACAGGTCTTTAATCCATACAAGAAAGATTGACTCCAGGATACCCACTGTCATCAGGTGGCTGCATGAGCTCTGATAAGGGGTTGGGTTAAGCCCCAAAAACATGTTGGTTATCTTATTTTACTCTTATGAAAAGTAAAAATTTGAGCTGGACTCTTAACCATTCCTTCACTTCACACCTTACTTAAAACTAGTATGGTTTCTAATGAAGATATATTGACTGAGTGATACAAACCTAATTTAAAATGGTCCTTTCAGACTATCAAGTTCATACTATTGGCGGGAGGAAATCTCTATGTCAGAGATATAGAACTGAACCTGGCTTGTGGTCATCTAAAAAGGTGACAATCATTTTGGAGTGGAGCAACCTCTTTAAACAGAACTCCAGTCAAATATTTTTCAAAAGCCCATTAATAAAAAAAAAAAGCTGTTGCTGCAGTACTTTCCTTAATTCTGGAGCTTTCCCTTGCAGTACTTCTTTTCTACTACTAGATGTCTTTAGTCTTCTGGGTTTAAGCCATTTCCTCTGAGCTGAAGGCCATCATGGACCCGTTTCATGGGGAATAAAAAATTGTGCTGGATTCTCAACCATATGTCTGGTACTCTCTTCACCTTATACCAAACTTAAAACAGTATGGTTTCTAATGAAGATATATTGATCAAGTGACACAAAGCTAGCAACAAAATAGAGGTGTGCACAGCTAATTGCATTAGAGTGTGCACCCCAAAGCTCAAAGCCCTTCTCCGGTCAAGTCCCTGACTCCCAACCCCGCTTTTCCTTGAAGGAAAGAAGTAAAGTGGTGCCAATTAATGGGTGTGGTAAAGGCTTAGAACTGTGTATCACAAAGGGATAAGATTTACAAATGTGTAACACACAAAGTACAGGACAAAGGAATGCATAGCAAACACTGTGCATCTCACCATCCACCACTCACCTCTTCTTTCCCGGTCCACAGCTCACCTATGCATCCCACTATCCACAGCTCACCTATGCATCCCACCATCCACAGCTCACCTATTCACCCCACCATCCACAGCTCACCTATGCATCCCACCATCATCCACAGCTCACCTATTCACCCCACCATCCACAGCTTACCTATTCACCCCACCATCCACAGCTCACCTATGCATCCCACCATCATCCACAGCTCACCTATTCACCCCACCATCCACAGCTCACCTATGCATCCCACCCTCCACAGATCACCTATTCACCCCACCATCCACAGCTCACCTATGCATCCCACCATCATCCACAGCTCACATATTCACCCCACCATCCACAGCTCACCTATGCATCCCACCCTCCACCGCTCACCTATTCCCCCCACCATCCACAGCTCGCCTCTTTTCCCCCCGTCCACAGCTCACCTGATCACCCCACCGAGGACAGCTCCCCTTTTCACCTCACCATCCACAGCTTACCTCTTCTTCCCCAGTCCACAGCTCGCCTATTCACCCCACCATTCACAGCTCACCTATTCACCCCACCATCCACAGCTCACCTATTCACCCCACCATCCACAGCTCACCTATTCACCCCACCATCCACAGCTCACCTCTTTTCCCCTCATCCACAGCTCACCAATTCACCCCACCAGCCACAGCTCACCTCTTCTCCCCCTGCCCACAGCTCACCTATTCACCCCACCATCCACAGCTCACCTCTCCTCCCCCCCCCCTGTCCACAGCTCCCCTGATCACCCCACCATCCAAAACTCACCTATTCACCCCACCATTCATAGCTCACCTTTTCTCCCCCTCCACAGCTCACCTGATCACCCCACCATCCACAGCTCACCTATTCACCACACGATCCACAGCTCACCTCTTCTCCTCCCCGTCCACAGCTCACCTGATCACCCCACCGAGGACAGCTCCCCTTTTCACCTCACCATCCACAGCTTACCTCTTCTTCCCCAGTCCACAGCTCGCCTATTCACCCCACCATCCACAGCTCACCTCTTCTCCCACCTTCCACAGCTCGCTATGCACTCCACCATTCACAACTCATTTCTTCTCCTCCTGTTCACAGCTCACATATTCATCCCGCCATCCACAGCTAACCTATTCTCCGATCAACAACAACTCACCTCTTCTCCCATCATGCACAACTGACCTCTTCTTCCCCCGTCCACAACTCATTTTTGTACCTCCTGTCAATGTCCCACCCTCAGCATCCACAGCTTAAACCCCCCCAGTCCACGCCTTACTTTTGCATGACCAACCACAGCTTATCTTTTCAGTTCACACCTATTTCCCTTTCACATTTCACTTGCACCCCCATCTACAGCCCTCACGTCTGCAATCCCCCATCTTTCACCTCTGCACCACCAGATCTCTAACTTCTGTTTTTCTTTTCATGGTGGTTGTATGAACAAGCATGTTGCTGTTTGTAGAATAAGAATATTTTTCGTTCTTCCTGAATTAGTGAAACACGTTGAATGTGTTTGTGGAGTCTCAGCAACATGTATGACGGGCATTGTTTTTAATGGCTATTTTTTAATTGTTTTGGATATTTCTATATAAAATGATTAGTAAGTTTGGTACCTCAAAAGTCCTATTAGTTTTTGCTTGGAGGGAATTTGTCTTCAGCTTTATCTTTATTTTAACCGAAATGTGGCCAACCATCAACAAAGTCAACCAGTTTTTGCCAAGCCATGAAGGAAGGGATGCTTTTTTTTATTTCCTTTGCTCCGTTGAAACAAGAGCTCTAGAAAAAGACCTTTATCTTCACAATGTGACTCTTAGGAGACAACTTGACAAGACCATGGAAAGAAAAATAATGACTTGTCTTCAGACTGTCTGGCACTAGACCTCCTTGATGACCTAGCAAATGGTGTCAAAGATCTTACCTCTGAGGGTTTAAACATTCTGTCTGTGAAATGCCTATCTATAGGCTCTATGAAGCGTCCTCTCCCAGATCAATGTCTTAAGTGAGAAGTGCTTTGCGTGTGAAATGTGTTTGATTAGTACATCAAGATCCTGATTGATTGGTCTTCTGAATAATTAATTGTCTCATTTTGGAAAACTTTCAGACAGGCTCCACAGCCATCCGCGTGTTCCTCACACATTGTTTGGTTCTCTCCTTTCCCCTTTGCAACAATTAATTAGGCCGCAAGAGAAACCCTTCTCTCTTTTTTTTTCCCTTCCCGAAAGCGCTTTTGCTGTAAAGTCGAGCATTGAAGGAGAATTTCTGGAGGCATAGGCAGAACAGAAACAAAACAAACTAGAGCAAAGAAATATGTGCGTTCAAGGTCACAGAATGCCGTAAGATCATTTCTTAGTAGACATAAGCAAATTGATCTAAAAAAATAAAAATAAACTTAGATCCGGCACAGGTCACGTAGAAGGACCCTGGCTGGAAGTCAATACTCAAAGCTGAACTTTAGACAGATTATGCAGCTCTGTAATCATTAATGCATCATTAAAGTGTATGTTACCCTAAATATTGTTTTTCTATGTGTGTGTGTTCACATATGTGTGCAAATGTGTATTTGCAGCGCTTTACAAATCATTCATTCATTAATTCATTCATTATATATAATAGTCCCTATCATTTTCATGTACTTCTTTCATCTGAAGTACCTGGTTGATCCTGCCCATCACCTTTCTTTGTTCTAAACCAGAGGATCCCAACCCCCAGGCCACGCCACGGACCAGTGCTGGTGCAGGCGCGTGAGCTTGCACAGCTTGCACTGCCACCCTCCAACTACCAGAGGGCGCCTGCTCTCCTTCTCCCAGCACCACTACTCCATTCCCTCTCTGTGGTCACGTCGGTCACACGGGGGAAGAAGGGGAAGAGAGATGAGGAAAAGAGGGGAAAGAAGGTGACGGGGAGGAAGGAGAGCCAGGCCGGGGACAGGATTGTCATAGAGCGCTTGTTAGACCCATACACTGCTATGGTCTATAGGAGAGAGAGACATCCATCACCATGTCCTGGGGGACTTCATACTGAGCTAACTTCAGGTGACAGGCTGAACCCCCCAGGTAACAGGCTGCACCCCCACACACCCCTTGCCCCCAGTGACTGGCTGCACCCAGTAAAATGCCCCCCCCCCAGCCAGTTCCTGGTGCTGGGGAGGTTGGAGACTACTGTTCTAAACTGACCACACAAAGCATAGAAGCTGATCTGTGTTACTGTGGTCAGTTTCATCCTTTGGCTGGTTATTCAGAGGTACAGGACACTGTGGAGACGCACAGCATGCCTGTATTGGGTAGTTTGTTCAGCCTCTGACCAATCACAACCTGCCTCTGGCACACACCAGATACCTGCATACCTGTATTAGAATGTGTCTAAAACATTGTATGGTCACAGCTACTTTAAATGCATTTTTAAATGCAAACAGTATAAGTGCCCATATCTGACCTGGTATCAGCCCCTTGTAGCACAGCAGAACTGGAATAAGGGAGGAAGCAGCAGTACAGGGAAGCCATCAGTTAATGTGCTAATAAAAAACATGCTGATAGAAGAAGAGAACAGAGTAACAGATCACCAGTAACAGAACAGAGTAACACTCATCATTGTGCCTTTTCCTGTCCACCACCACTGGCTGTGGGTAGGTTCAATATGACCTGGGCTCAGGATAAATGGGTAAAATGATGCTGGCAATCAGACTGAGGACATCCAGTGGCAGAAGAAGGTACTGCTTAGTGGCATTGTACAGTGGCTATTGTATGATGGTCTAATTAATTCACTACAAGCCTAGACTGGATCTGTCTGGTTGGAAACAGTAACCAATCTGTGATCTTCAATTATGTGAAAGGTTCACAAGGCTTCTGAGAGACAAATATCGTGTGATCTGAGCTGCATAAGCCTTATGCCGTGTACACACGGTCGGAATTTCCGACAACAAATGTTCGATGTGAGCTTATTGTTGAAAATTCCGACCATGTGTAGGCTCCATCGGACATTTGTTGTCGGAATTTGAGAGCTGGTTCTCAAATTTTCCGACAGCAAAATCCGTTGTCGGAATTTCCGATTGTGTGTACACAATTCCAACGCACAAAATTCCACGCATGCTCGGAATCAAGCAGAAGAGCCGCACTGGCTATTGAACTTCACTATTCTCGGCTCGTCGTACGTGTCCGACAACATTTGTGCGACCGTGTGTATGCAAGACAAGTTTGAGCCAACATCCGTCGGAAATAAATCCAGGATTTAGTTGTCGGAATGTCCGATCGTGTGTACGCGGCATTAGATCATGTGAATAAAACATTTTTCTATTATATTACAGTGTACATTTTTTTAATGTGAGAATGCAGTTGACAATAAAGATGGCCAAGTGAGCAATAGAAGAATAACAGTATTCATTGGAACAGTATAGTTTAAGGTTGGATTACCGATACTGGGTCTAAGGATGAACATTAAGCAGTATGCATTAAATGGACAGCGGTTGGTCTGTTATCTAGCAATTAGAGGACATGGGGCCGGCCTCAGCTAATAGAATGTGACTGATGTAATTACATTTTTTTTTTTTATATTAGCTCCACTTTAAGGCCTCATCTCTAGGTTAAGTGTTAGTGGAAAAGTATAAAAAAAGATTCTGCTAGGTTCAGCACTTGGGTTAGGGACAGTTCCAAAACTTCAAGTGAAGCTTAGCTGAATCACTTGGGTTTGGCTTTATGTTAGCTCTAGAGTTAGGGTCTGGGTGGCTATTAGTATAAGTGTTATCTTTTAAGCCCATCTGCTGGCTCAAGATCCCCCCACTCCGCCATCTGTCCCCCCCCCCCCTCCATTTTTTATCTCACCAGAATCCAGTAGAGAGATTCTGAATGCTGCAAAGTCATCACGGAAGAAAACTTTTCTGATGTCCTGGGCTCCCATCTCTGAGATCCTGGGCTCACAGGAAGTCCTGCCATTCCAGTAAAAGGCTTACCTGACGTCCTGGGTTCACAGGAAATCCTGCCATCCCCAAAAGAAGTATTCTCGGATGCCCGGGGCTCACAGGAAATCCTGCCACCCCCAAAAGAAGAATTCTCTGATGCCCGGGGCTCACAGGAAGTCCTGCCACCCCCAAAAGAAGAATTCTCAGATGCCCGGGGCTCACAGGAAGTCCTGCCACCCCCAAAAGAAGAATTCTCTGATGCCCTGGTATCAAAGATAGTCCCGCCATCCCAGAAGAAGATTTATTTGATACCCTGGGCTCACAGAGAGTCCTGCCATCCCAGATGAAAACTTCTCGGATGCCCTGGGCTCACAGGAAGTCCTGCCATCCCAGAAGAAGGTCTCTCTGATGCCCCGGGGTCACAGGAAGTCATGCTATATCCAGAAGAAGGCTTCTTTGATGCACAGAGCTCACAGAAAGTCCTGCCACCCTAGAAGAAGACTTCTTTCATGTCCGGGGCTCACAGGAAGTCCTGCCATCCCAGAAGAGGACTTCTTTGATGCCCAGAGTTCACAGGAAGTCCTACCATGCAAGAAGACAGCTTCTCTGATGACCTGGGCTCACAGGAAGTTCTACAATCCCAAAAGAAAGCTGGTACAGGTTTTCTGAGGAACTGGGTCCTGCATAAATAAAAGCTTTAGAGAGGAGGAGAGTATAACAGCCTAAACTTTTTGTTTAAGAGTTGCCGGTGAAAATTTTGCTGATGTTTGCTGAAGATGGAATCAGGCTTTAAATATATATTTTAACTATTTTTTTTTTTTACATTCAACCTAAAAAGCACATAATACTAACATTTTCTTTCAAAAAGCTTGTATGTTCTTTCGCTGAATATTTAAATTAAAGAGCCAGTAAAAAAATAAATAAATAGCCTATAAAATGAAAAAACAAACAAAAAAAACAAACATTTTTTTCTGCGATACTCATCTCCAATCTAGATGTTCCCTGCAGTACTTCTTTTACGCCACTAGATGTCTTCAGTTTCTGAGTTGAATGATGGCCAACATCAACACCTCCACTAAGCCCAGGCTGTCATAGACACACCTCAGCCTGTAACTGGACCATGAATGAGAAGCAAGAGAGATAATTTCTCCATCACCATGCTGTCTCCTCCTATCAATATTCTGACTGGGTCCTTGTGCTGCTTTTTTTTCTCTCCCTTGCTGTGCAAGGACTGCAAGAGGCTGATAACAAATCGCATGCAGGTGTTTGCTTTAAGTAATACCAGATTTTACCTGCAGGTGGCAGTCCAGATAATACATTTTTCACCAAGAGGGGAATTTTAGCTAGGGACTTTTTATTGTTACTGCTTCAGGCTTATAAGGGGTCAGAAGCCTATCTGATTTTTATTTTTTTTTATCTATTTTCTGGCAACCCTTTAATTTACTTATACACAATAATCACAAGCAGGCGACAAGGGAGACTCTGAATAAGAATTGTACATTCCTATGGACGGTTTACTTTTATTTAAGAATCCTAGGGCAGCCGTTATTGATGTTTTTCCAAGCAGCAACAAAATCAGCCCTGGTACATTTTTCTTTCATAGCGGAGGCAGTCTGAAGTTGGCGATAAACTTTCCGGGAAGAAAATAATAGCTGTGAAGAGATGATGTATGGAGTGAGCTTGTCCATTGAAGTGAATGGGGGGGGGGGGATGCAACTTTCTTACCTGGCAGTGGCAACATACAGATTAAAGTGCAATGGCATCCAGACAGCTGAATACACCAGGGTGGCCACATCTAATGTATAAAATAGCCCGAAACTAGCAAGTAGAGCCAAAAAGCCTCCCTAGAAATCAGCCCAAGGGATGGACGTGTCAAAAATATCTCATTTTTTTTTTTATATTTATTTACAGCATTTTACCACTTCAGCTCATGCACCTTTCTACTCTCTATAGACCTGAGCAGTTTTTATATACTACTTTGAACCTGTTTAGTTGGTAATTACTTTGTCATAATTTAAGATTAAAAAGTAATACATAAAAATAATAATCATTTTAACAAATCATTTTAACAAAAATATAATATATAATATATATACATATATACATATATTTAAATATACATGTATATAAACCTAGATAAAATTTTATATATATATATATATATATATATATATATATATATATATATATATATATATATATATATATATATATATATATATATATATTAATACATATATATATTAATATATATATATATTAATATATATATATAGTGCTGTGAAAAAGTATTTGCCCCCTTCCTGATTTTTATTTTTTCATATTTCTCACACTTAAATGATTCAGATCATCAATAAAATATGAATATTACACAAAGATAACCCGAGTAAATCCAAGATGCAGTTTTTAAATTATTGTTTCATTTATTAAGGGAAAAAAAGCTGTTCAAACCTGCCTGGCCCTATGTGAAAAAGTAATTGCCCCCTCCCATGCTGAATCATGAATGAACTGTGATTAGCCACAATTTTTTTGAAAGCTGAGTTAAATTTCACTTGCCTCTCCCAGGCCTGATTACTGCCAGATTTTGTTGAATTAAGAAATCACATAAATAGAAGCTGTCTGACAAAGTGAAGCACGCTAACAAGATCACAAAAAGCCACAATCTAAAAAAAAAAAATCAAGAACAGATTAGAAACAAACATGTATCGGTCTAGGAAGGGTTTCAAAGCCATTTCTAAGGCTTTGGAACTCCAGTGAACCACGGGGAGAGAAATTATCCACAAATGGAGATAACTTGGAACGGTGGTGAACCTTCCCAGGAGTGGCCTACAAAAATTACTCCAAGAGCAGAACGACGACTCATTCAGGAGGTCATAAAAGAAACAACATCTAAAGAACTGCAGGCCTCACTTGCCTCAGGTAAGATCAGTGTTCATGGTTCAACAATAAGAAAGAGAGTGGGCAAAAAATGGCGTCCATGGGAGAGTTCCAAGGCAAAAGCCACTGCTGACCAAAAAAGAACACAAAGGCTCATCTCACATTTACCAAAAAACATCTTGATTATCCCCTAACCTTTGGGCAAATATTTTGTGGACTGATGAGACAAAAATTTTACTTTTTGGAAGTTGTGCGTCCCGTTACATCTGGCATAAAAATAATATTGCATTTCATAACAAGAACATCCTACCAACAGTCAGACAACAGGTAGCGTGGTGGTCTGGGGCTGCTTTTCAGCTTCAGCATCTGGACGTCTTACCATAATTGATGGAACCATGAATTCTGAGCTCTACCAGAAAATCCTAAAGCAAAATCTAGGTTTTGGAGTGGCCCGGACTTAAATCCAATTGAGATGCTGTATCATGACCTTACACAGGCCATTCATTCTGGAAAACCTTCCAATGTGGCTGAATTAAAACAATTCTGCAAAAAAGAGTGGGCCAAAATTGCTCCACAGCAATGTGAAGGACTCATTGCCAGTTATCACAAACGCTTGATTGCAGTTGCTGCCGCCAAGGGTGGCACAACAAGTTATTAGGTTTAGGGGCAATTACTTTTTCACATAAAGCCAGGCAGGTTTGGACAGCTTTTTTGCCTTAATAAATTAAACCATCATTTAAAAACTGCATTTTGTATTTACTCGGGTGATCTTTGTGTAATAGTAAAATTTGTTTGATGATCTGAGTCATTTAAGTGTGACAAATATGCAAAAAAAAAAAAAAATATTGCAAAAGGGACAAATCATTTTTCACAGCATCGTATACATATATTTAATATATATGTATATATTAATTTTAATAAGAATATTTTTTTTGGGGGGGGGGGGGGATATTAAATAATATTGTCTACATTATTTTAATTTCTATGGGATCTATAGACATGCATTTTTTTTCTTTTTTCATTAGTGTTCAAGAATGTTTTTCTGTAAATAACAAATTACTTAAAGCAGATCTTCACTACATCTGAGCACCACAAACCAGAAGAGGCTATTTAATTCAGTTTTATTATTCAAAGAAAACTCCCCCATCCATCCATGTCTCCATGCTTTATTTTGGTGAGAAATTGCTTTGAAAAACAACCCCCTAGCACAGGGGTAGGCAACCTGGGGCCCTCCAGCTGTTGCAGAACTACAAGTCCCATCATGCCTCTAGGAGTAATTGTAACTGCCAGCCTTGCAATGCCTCATGGGAAATGTAGTTCCACAACAGCTGGACGGACCAAGGTTGCCTACCCTTGCCCTAGCATTTCTGGCTGTGGCCATCTTGAGTAAGGGCAAATGATTAGTGTAGCATTTACTTCCTGCCCTTAGTATGCATACAGGAGAGTGTGCTTAGCTGAGAAATCCCCTCCTCCCCTCCTGAAGACTCCTGGGATGTATTATATCATGTGCCTGGGCTGGAAACCAGTAAGTAACTGAAGAAATGTAAAAAAAAAAAAAAAAAAAAAAAGTTTTTAAAACAAGTAAATTGGGAGAGTGAATTTGCACTTTAAGATAAAGTAATACATACATTCTTTGTAGGGGTAGGAGGGGGCCAGGCTATCTTTCAAAAAATATTTTATTTTCTTTGGAATCTATAGACATGCATTTGTTTCTATTTTGATCAGTGTTTGTTAAAAAAAAACAAAAAAATAAAACAAAAAAAAAAAGTTGTTTTGCTGTATATAAGTTACATTTACTACATTTGGTCTCTAAAGACACTAAAATTACATACTTGCAAAATGTAAAAAGTACTTTTTTGTGCACATTTTCTTTTTCTACAACAGTGAAAAAATAAATAGAATAAATGAAATGAAAAAGAAACATTAAATATTGATAAACAAAAAACAAAAAGAAAAATTAAATATTGATAAACAAAAATATGTGATATAGGGGAGAAGCAGAGGAAGGAGCTACTATGACTAAGGGATAAGGGATTATAAACGACTATATCTAATTTATACATAAATATTCAAGAACGACCGCGCTATAGGCAATAACATATGATGTGACTAATCAAATATAATTAAGTGTATGAAAATAAAATACATCAAAAATGAAAAAATATTTATAAATATGAAACACCAGAACCCTATTGAAAAAGTGACTGGAAATTATAAGTCCCAAATGAAGGTAAAAAAAGTCCCAAATGAGGTAAGAAAATAACTGACGTCACAAAAACACACAGTCCCTGGAGTCAAGGCAGATGCAAACAGTGATCGTAGACATGTAACACAATCCTTGGAGCCAAGGGTAGATGTATTCAGTGATTATAGACGTGAGACACCCAGTGAAAAATCCTCCACCTAATAAGATGTCCGCTTACCAGAGGTAAGCTGTAAATCAGCTTAACAGTAAACCTCCACTCAGGGGAAATCAGCTCCTCAGGTCACCAACCAATGAAGGGGGTGGACAGGATCTTTCGGTGTATTGAACTCAATCCGCATAGCAGGAGGACCCAAAAGGACAAAACAAATTCTGCATAGTGTAAAACTGTATCACATTTATTGAGGTAAAAAAAAAAATGGTCGCACTTACATGTTCCCATGACGACGTCCAATAGGACGAAACGTACGTCGGAAGGTTGACGCGCTGACGTCATCGTTTTCGTTTGAACGGGTGCATGCGAGCCGGCCGGCTGTTTTATATCCTATGTGCCTTAATATCGTGATTTTACATGTAAGTGCGACCATTTTTTTTTTACCTCAATAAATGTGATACAGTTTTACACTATGGAGAATTTGTTTTGTCCTTTTGGGTCCTCCTGCTATGCGGATTGAGTTCAATACACCGAAAGATCCTGTCCACCCCCTTCATTGGTTGGTGACCTGAGGAGCTGATTTCCCCTGAGTGGAGGTTTACTGTTAAGCTGATTTACAGCTTACCTCTGGTAAGCGGACATCTTATTAGGTGGAGGATTTTTCACTGGGTGTCTCACGTCTATAATCACTGAATACATCTACCCTTGGCTCCAAGGATTGTGTTACATGTCTACGATCACTGTTTGCATCTGCCTTGACTCCAGGGACTGTGTGTTTTTGTGACGTCAGTTATTTTCTTACCTCATTTGGGACTTTTTTTACCTTCATTTGGGACTTATAATTTCCAGTCACTTTTTCAATAGGGTTCTGGTGTTTCATATTTATAAATATTTTTTCATTTTTGATGTATTTTATTTTCATACACTTAATTATATTTGATTAGTCACATCATATGTTATTGCCTATAGCGCGGTCGTTCTTGAATATTTCTGTTTAGTATGTGCACGCCTCACATTATGACTGCAGCTTTTTTAGTTTGATAACTGAGTGTTCATTACAGTGAGTAGCGCGGTAATTTTTGATATCTAATTTATACATACATTCAAAACCACGGATCCTCAAGTTTTCAATCCAAAACGTTTTTTTTAATCATTTTTTTTATCATTTCGGATAGATCATTAGGTTATTTTGGGAGCTCCATATCGATTTGTCAATCGGGCAGTGGCAATAGTTTGTCTGTAGCTTCTGATCAATTAAACAAATACCTGTGTATGTTGGAGGAACCTTTGATTAAATAATAACTTTAATAAACTAGATTCATGCCTGATAGATCGTATTTATGATCGGCATTTTCAGTCAATTGCAATGGAAAAAGACACACCCGCCGCTCCAGGTGAGACCAGGAAGCCTAATGATCCAGTAGGTGCTCGCCTTGGCTCGCCTCCGCACACAATGGATTTAGAAGAAATGGCCGCACATCACTGTAGATCAAAATCCTTTTTATTTGGACATCGTGCGAAACGCGTCTACCCAGCATTCTGATTCCTGTAGTTTTTGGGATGTCCAAATAAAAAGGATTTTGATCTACAGTGGTGTGCGGCCATTTCTTCTAAATGACAAAATTGCAATTCTTTGTGTTGCATGGTTCAATATTTTAATTGACGATGAATCACTTGTATGCGATCACTCAAACCGAAAATCGATCACAAAACATGGTACGTTTTTTAACCCTTTAGCTGCTATGGATGGAAGTACTATGTCCATGTTGGCACAGCCTTGTAAACCGAATGTTGTAGACTAAAAAACAAGTCCTGCCTGCTATAGGCTAAAAGCAAAGGTACAGTGGAACCTTGGAATATGAGCATAATCCATTTCAGGAGAATGCTTTTAATCCAAAGCACTCGCATATCAAAGCGAGTTTCCCCATAGAAGTCAATGGAAACGGAGATAATTCGTTCCGCATTGACTTCTGTTACATGCAATACCGCATGTGGCCAGAGGTGGGAAGGGGGCACCAGAGAGCCTCGGAAATACTCGGGGACGGCTCGGCCGAACTTGAAAAGCCTCAAAAAGGCTCGGAAACACTTGGGAACTGAGTATTTCCGAGTGATCCCGAGTAATTGCGAACGGCTCCGAACCATTCTGAGTGTCCCCGGCGCCAAAATGCGGTACTGCACGCCCCATTAGCTTGAATTCTGCTCATTTTGCAGAAAAACACTCGCAAACTGAGTCAGAATTAAAAAAAAAAAAAGTCGCTCGTCTTTCAAAACGCTTGTTAACCGCGTTACTCGTAAACCAAGGTTCCACTCTATTTATATGGAGTTTTCTTCAAAAGTGTATGTGGGGAGTGTCAGAGCAATGCAGGAAAGATTTAAAGTAGAGGCAAAACTTTTCTTTTTTTTTTTTTTTTTTAGTTTTGCATAACGTGGAGAGGGATTGGAACCCCTGTCAGTTTTTATAGCTGTCTGTGCCCCCCCCCCCGTTAGGGAGATTCACCTTCTCTATTTGTCCTGTTTATCATTATCATTGAAAGTAAAAGTAAAAGAAATTACCCAAATTTTGGGTTGCCACCAGAAAAGTAATCAAGGGGAAATCTTCCAACGGGGACACTAGTTCTGGTTACCTTGGGGGTCCCCAAGAAATTCCCTTGATTTACAGGGATTTCCTCTTACTTCCTGTTTGGATATGGGACAGGAAGTGAAGGGAAATTACCGCATTGGAGCACAGATGGCGAAATTTTTTTTTGACAGGGGTTATAATCCTCCCTTACTCTATCCAATATGAAAAAAAAAAAAAACGTTTTGCCTATAGTTCTACTTTAATGGTTGGATTTGTGTAGCCTTCCTATCTACTCTAATGCTAAACACGCGCTCACCTTTCCTTCACCTTTGCCACTCTGTTCAACACGGGATGCGGGAGAAGTTGCCCCATGTAAGCTCTAAGGATAACATTGGGCCAATCGTCAAGCATTAGTGCTGTCACATGAGATGAAGGGATGCTCCTCTATACCCAGAAGTAGCGGGCATTTCTTCGCTCCAGGCCTCTAAATGGAGCCTTAGGATATTTTTTTTAGCACTGATCACTGTATTGGTGTCACTGGTCCCCAAAACTGTCAGCTAGGTGTCCGATTTGTCCGCCGCAATGTCGCAGTCCCGTTATAAGTCGCTGATGGCCGCCAGTAAAAAAAAATGAAATAAATAAAAATGAAATAAATCTATCCCATAATTTGTAGACTCGATAACTTTTGCGCAAACCAATCAATATACTCTTATTCTGATTTTTTTTTTTTTTTACCAAAAATATGTAGCAGAATACATCTTGGCCTAAATTGATGAAGAAATTGGATTTTTTTAAACTTTATATTGTATATATGTTTTATAACAGAAAGAAAGAATTTTTTTTTTTTTTTACAAAATTGTCGTTTTTTTGTTTTATTTTTGTGTATAGCACAAGAGGTGATCAAATATCATCAAAAGAAAGCTCTATTTGTGGGGGGGGGGGGGGGGGGGGGGAGGACATAAATTTTATATGGGTACAGCGTTGCATGACCGCGCAATTGTCAGTTAAAATAATGCACTGCTGTATCGCAAAAAATGGCCTGGTCATGAAGGGGGGGGGGGGTAAATCTTCCGGATGTCAATCAGTTAAAGGAGTTGTAAAGGCAGAAAGTTTTTTTTATCTTAATGCATTCTAACTATAAAGTTAGAGGGGTTTTTAAACTAGGCGATGGGGGGGAGGGTCCAGAGACAGTGATAGCCAGCGCGGATGATATTACAGAGGGTAGTATTGGGGGCATTAGTGGTAGGTTAACCAAAGCACAAAAACACAAGGTGAGTATAGTAGCAAGTCCTAGTTGCAATCTCGAAACACCCAATATGAAGACAATATGCGACCAGTCTAAACTATGTGGCATGTTCACCAATGCCAGGAGCCTGGCGGACAAGATGGGTGAACTAGAGATACTGTTGTACGAGGAGGATTTGGATTTTGTGGGAATTTCAGAGACCTGGTTCAACAGCTCTCATGATTGGCTGGCAAACATTCAAGGGTATACCCTATACCGCAAGGATAGAGAGGGTAAAAAAGGGGGAGGGGTGTGCCTATATATCAAGAATAATGTACAAGTGAATGTGAGAGATGACATCACTGAGGGAGCTAGAGAGGAGGTGGAATCCTTATGGGTAGAGCTCCAAAGGGATAAAGCTAAGGGGAAAATAATACTGGGAGTATGCTATAGGCCCCCAAACCTGAGGGAGGAAGTGGAGACGGATCTCCTATCACAAATTGGAGTAGCAGCAAGGATGGGAAGTGTGATCATAATGGGGGATTTTAATTATCCAGACATAGATTGGGCGGAGGGAACCGCGCATTCATTCAAGGCTCGCCAGTTCCTTAATGTCTTGCAGGACAATTTTATGGGTCAGATGGTAGACGCACCAACTAGAAATAAAACATTACTGGATCTACTGATTACCAACAATACAGACCTGATAACAGATGTGGAAATGCGGGGCAATTTAGGTAACAGCGATCACAGGACAATTAGTTTCAGTATAAATCACATAAATGGGAAACACAAAGGGAATACAAAGACACTGAATTTCAAAAGAGCCAACTTCCCTAAACTACAAACCTTGCTAAAAGGCATAAACGGGGATAAAATATTAGAAACAAAGAATACGGAGGAGAGATGGGTTTGCTTTAAGAGCATATTAAATAAGGGCATTAGCCAATGTATCCCATTGGGTAATAAATTTAAAAGAACGAACAAAAGTCCTGGATGGCTTAACTCCAATGTAAAAATGCATATAAAAGCAAAGGAGAAGGCCTTCAAAAAATACAAGGTTGAGGGATCATCCTCAGCATTCAGACTTTATAAAGAATGCAACAGGATATGTAAAGGTGCAATTAGGACAGCTAAGATAGAACATGAAAGACACATAGCGGAGGAGAGCAAAAAAAATCCCAAGAAATTCTTTAAGTATGTAAACAGTAAAAAAGGGAGGACAGACCATATTGGCCCCATAAAGAATGAGAAAGGACATCTGGTTACAAAGGATGGGGAGATGGCGAAGGTATTGAATTTATTCTTCTCCTCAGTCTTCACGAGTGAATCGGGGGGCTTCAGTAACCAAAACTGCAGTGTTTATCCTCATGACACAACACAGGAAGCACCTCCATGGTTAACAGAGGACGGAATTAAAATTAGACTTGAGAAACTTAACATTAATAAATCACCGGGACCAGATGGCTTGCATCCGAGGGTACTTAGGGAACTCAGTCAAGTGATTGCCAGACCGTTGTTCCTAATTTTTACAGATAGTCTACTGACTGGAATGGTACCAGCTGATTGGAGAAAAGCCAATGTAGCTCCTATATTTAAAAAGGGCCCGAAATACATCCCTGGGAATTACAGACCAGTTAGCCTAACATCGATAGTATGTAAACTCTTGGAGGGGATGATAAGGGACTATATACAGGATTTTAGTAATAAGAATGATATCATTAGCAGTAATCAGCATGGATTCATGAAGAATCGTTCTTGCCAAACCAATCTATTAACCTTCTATGAGGAGGTGAGTTGCCATCTAGATAAAGGAAGGCCTGTAGACGTGGTGTATCTGGATTTTGCAAAAGCATTTGACACAGTTCCCCATAAACGTTTACTGTACAAAATAAGGTCTGTTGGCATGGACCATAGGGTGAGTACATGGATTGAAAACTGGCTACAAGGGCGAGTTCAGAGGGTGGTGATAAATGGGGAGTACTCAGAATGGTCAGGGGTGGGTAGTGGGGTTCCCCAAGGTTCTGTGCTGGGTCCAATCCTATTTAATTTGTTCATAAACGATCTGGAGGATGGGATAAACAGTTCAATATCTGTATTTGCAGACGATACTAAGCTAAGCAGGGCAATAACTTCTCCGCAGGACGTGGAAACCTTGCAAAAAGACCTGAACAAATTAATGGGGTGGGCGACTACATGGCAAATGAGGTTCAATGTAGAAAAATGTAAAATAATGCATTTGGGTGGCAAAAATATGAACGCAATCTATACACTGGGGGGAGAACCTCTGGGGGAATCTAGGATGGAAAAGGACTTGGGGGTCCTAGTGGATGATAGGCTCAGCAATGACATGCAATGCCAAGCTGCTGCTAACAAAGCAAACAGAATATTGGCATGCATTAAAAGGGGGATCAACTCCAGAGATAAAACGATAATTCTCCCGCTCTACAAAACTCTGGTCCGGCAGCACCTAGAGTATGCTGTCCAGTTCTGGGCACCAGTCCTCAGGAGGGATGTACTGGAAATGGAGCGAGTACAAAGAAGGGCAACAAAGCTAATAAAGGGTCTGGAGGATATTAGTTATGAGGAAAGGTTGCGAGCACTGAACTTATTCTCTCTGGAGAAGAGACGCTTGAGAGGGGATATGATTTCAATTTACAAATACCGGACTGGTGACCCCTCAATAGGGATAAAACTTTTTCGCAGAAGAGAGTTTACCAAGACTCGTGGCCACTCATTAAAATTAGAAGAAAAGAGGTTTAATCTTAAACTACGTAGAGGGTTCTTTACTGTAAGAGCGGCAAGGATGTGGAATTCCCTTCCACAGGCAGTGGTCTCAGCGGGGAGCATTGATAGCTTCAAGAAACTATTAGATAAGCACCTGAATGACCACAATATACAGGGATATACAATGCAATACTGACACATAATCACACACATAGGTTGGACTTGATGGACTTGTGTCTTTTTTCAACCTCACCTACTATGTAACTATGTAACTATGAGTTAAGATAAAAAAAACCTTCTGTGTGTAGCAGCCTCCCCAGCACCCCCCAATTACCTACCTGAGCCCCTTCTCCCTCCAGCGATGTCCACGATCCCCTCAGCCATCCAGGACACTTCTCCAAATTGGCTGAGACAGAGCAGCGGTGCCATTGGCTCCAGCGGCTGTCAATCAAAGACAGTCAGCCAATCAGGGGAGAGAGGGGCGGGGCCAGGTTGGGGCTCTGTGTCTGAATGGATACACGGAGCTGTGTCTCGGCTTGGGTGCCTCCTGTAGCAAGCTGCTGGCTGTGGGGGCACTCAAAGGAGGGAGGGGCTAGGGGCAGCAAAGAGGGACCCGAGAAGAGGAGGATCGGGGCTGCTCTGTGCAAAACCAACTGCACAGAGGAGGTAAGTATAACATGTTTGTTATTTTTTTTTAAAAAACGAGCCTTTACAATCACTTTAAAGAGAAAAAAAATAATAATGACCAGTTGGATCCCCCATGTGGATCCTACCACACTTTAGTGCACTTTGTCTGGCATTCTAAAAACACTTGGACCTATGTGCCTATTCATCTCTAATGGAACCCCAATGTGCATACACAATCAAATCAATGACAGCTGACCCCCCAGCACAAAGTACGGATGTGCTGAACCAAAAATGTCAGGTGTGTATTTTTGTCATTGGATGGACGTTGAGAAAAAAAAAGTAAATTAATATAATATGTAGGAAGGCCAGTATGGTGGCCTGAATTTATGGGAGGAGCCCGGGGGGTATTTAAGCAGCCCGCTCACCTGTGGTGCTTGTCGGTTTCCTGTGCGCGATATACGTCACTAAGCCGACTATTCGATATACCAGCGTCCGCAAGTTCTTGCCTCGCAGTTCCCGTATTCGATACTCCGTACTCAAAACTTTCGAAGTCCGCGTTTTCGTTTATAGTTTGTACCACGCGTCTGGCTTGGCTGTCGCAGGTAAGGTCCCGTCGGACTTTTCGTTTCATATCATGTCACTAAACCGTGAGTTCAAATTTCGTTTCACCCGCATCGCACAAACTGCAATGTATATCGCTCGTACTTTCGATATGTTACAATTCGATAGCACAGCGACGCTGACGTCGCATCATTTCTAGCATGTCGGTATTAGTAGACAGCCATAGCCAGTCGCAACTTGTAAATTATCAAATCAAGTTAGTTGGGTACCAATCATTTCTCATTTCTGAGACATTTCTAAACTCATTTCGGACATTTCAAATCATTTCTCATTTCTGAAAAACATTTCAAAAAAAAAAAAAAAAACTCATTTCGGACATTTCAAATCATTTCTTATTTCTGAAAACTCATTTCTGACATTTCAAATCATTTCTCATTTCAGTCACCTACCGCGCTCCGATTCGGATCCAATCGCACCAAAAGATGCGCCGATTCGTCCCGGTGTGCCCCAGTTGTTACGGCCTCATTTCTATACATGCTCCAGAGTTACGTTATTGTCAGTCAATTGTACCTCTGTCATGGTTATCATTTCATTTCCATGTATCACGTTCCGACATGAATTCAGTCGCATGAAAAATGCACCGATTCGTCTCGGCGTGCCCCAGGATTGGCCTCATTTCTATACATGCTCCAGAGTTTCGTTTTATCAGTCATTTGTACCTCTGTCATGGTTATCATTTCATTCCCATGTATCACGTCCCGACATGAATTCAGTCGCATGAAAAATGCACCGATTCGTCTCGGCGTGCCCCAGGATTGGCCTCATTTCTATACATGCTCCAGAGTTACGTTTATCAGTCAATTGTACCTCTGTCATGGTTATCATTTCATTTCCATGTATCACGTTCCGACATGAATTTAGTCGCATGAAAAATGCACCGATTCATCTCGGCGTGCCCCAGGATTGGCCTCATTTCTATACATGCTCCAGAGTTACCTTATCAGTCATTTGTACCTCTGTCATGGTTATCATTTCATTCCCACGTATCACGTTCCGACAGGAATTCAGTCGCATGAAAATGCACCGATTCGTCTCGGCGTGCCCAGGATTGGCCACATTTCTGATACATGCTCCAGAAGTCCGGATCATAGCTGAATCGCAGACACCGGGGATTGACCCATATCTCTGTCATGCAATTTCTACCATTTTACTCTCACAACGCATCACCGTTTCGAAACCAGTCGCATCCGAGGCGCACCGATTCGTCACGGCATGCATCACAGGTTCCGATCACATTTCATACCTACACCAGAGCTCGGTTGGTTGCCAGTCGCTAACACGGCACAACCAATTCGAGCCTCGGTCAAAACAATCATTTCTCTCATTTCATTTAATACTGCACTCCTATTCGAATCCAGATGCATCAAACAAGCACCGATTCGTCCCAGGAGCACCAGTATTTTCAGTTGCCTCATTTCAATACATGCTCCAGAGCCCGGTCCACGGTCGAACAAATCGTGACACGACCAGGCCGCACCTCTGTCATGCAGTTCATTCATTTCACAATCAAGGCAAACATTTCGAACCATTTCATTGTCACAAATTGCAAGCACCATACAAATCATTGCTTCAAGTTACTTAGCAATCCCTTCACGAATTGTCACCTTTCATCTTCCTCAGGTCAGTCAAAGTTCAGTAGGTCCACCCTGCACCAGGTTGGACGATATCCCCCCAGGTAAAAAAAAAAAAAAAAAAAAAAAAAAAAGGGGGAAAGGGAGAACAAGTCGGGTAAGTATGACGCAGCGGATCAAAGAAAAAACTTGAAATTCATCTCACCCCCAATAGGTTACAGTCAACCAGGAAATAAAGCTCGAGAGATCCTCACCAGAGCAACCATGTCCCAGGCCGGCAGTGAAGACTTCACGGCCCCTCTATCACCTACTCCGGTCTCAGAAAGCGGCAGCGTGCAATCCCTCAGGGGATGGACTATCCCCAGACTGACGGCAGAGCTCAGACGCAGAGGTGTCCCCTTCCCCGCCACAGCGAGGAAAGGCGAGCTCTTCAAACTCCTCTTCCCCCCACCAGCAGCAGGACCCAGTACCCAACAGGCATCCCTCCAGTCCATATCATCGGCCATCTCGCAATTACACACGATGGTGTCATCTCTATCCACCTCAGTTGCAGACGTCCAAGCCAGGGTGGCACTTCTGGAGGCCCGACCGGCCACGGCTGTCCCCGACCCAACGGCAACTCAGACCTTGACACCTCTTCCTACAGGTACCTCAGGCTCAAGCGCCATTGTCTACCCCTCCCATCTGGTCCCAACCAGTATCAGGAAGGACATTTTGGACGGCAAGGACGTCAACCTGGCCTCTCTCCTTATCTCCGTGCATGATTTAGCAGAAAATAAAGCCTACTCCTGGGGCGACATATCGGTGGTCATTAAAGCCAAAGACCCCAGGCTGAACCGCAAGCTATCAGTCCCCGAATTTACCCTGGCCTTTGGCATGCTCAGAGATGTCCTGTGCTCAGCCACCCCTAGCAGGCGGGAAGAGCTGGACTTATACCTCCATACTGTGGTAGACTTGGGCCACAAGTATGGAGGTTTCGCCTTCTACGATTATCATCGTTCCTTCTCAGCCAAGGCCGCCGCCAGATTCGCACAATTCCAGATCACGACAGATTGGAGTCTCATGGACACAGAGCTCTTCTGCCACCACTTTGCCGGCTTACGCTCACCTCTGTGTGCAATTTGCCAGTCTTCCACCCACACTGCCACCTGGTGCGCCAATACGGCGATCAGACAGCCCTTCGAGTTCCCCTCTACCTCAGGTACAGTACAGGGCCAGTCGATCCCTGAACCAACGCCTCAGGTGGACAAACTCGGACGCCCAGTCCGAACCGTGGGAGGGGCAGCCATCTGTAACAACTTTAACTATGGGTCCTGCAACTTCAGCCAATGCCGTCTACTTCACATCTGCACTTTATGCCAAAGAGCACACCCTAGGAATTTGTGTGAAGTCAAGCAACACAAGAGGGCATGACTAAGCCGAATCAACATCTTATGGCTAGGACTGTATCTCACTTCACACCCCACCCCTTCCCTGGCCACCTACCTTATCCAAGGCTTCACAGTAGGCTTTCACACCGGCCTCATTGCACTGCCCCACAGTACTCACGAATGCGCCAATCTTCGTTCGGCAGCCATCGACGAACAGGCCATAGATCAGCTCTTACAGGCAGAGGTAGATCGAGACTATGTAATAGGCCCTTTCACTTGCCCCCCTTTCAGCACATGGAGAGTCAGCCCTATTGGGCTTGTCAAGGGCAAATTCTCTAATAAATTGCGTTTGGTGTACGACTTGTCTGCGCCTCATTCTTCGCACATACCCAGTCTCAATTCCCTGATCCCCTCCGAAGAGTTTTCCCTAAAATACTCCTCCGTTGACATGGCAATACAAGCGATCATCAAAGCAGGCACAGGTGCCTGGCTCTCCAAAGCCGACATCTCGGATGCTTTCAAGCTCCTGCCCATCCACCCATCCCTTTGGTGCTGGCATGGCATCAAATGGAAGGAAGCGTATTATTTTGCTACGAAACTCACCTTCGGTTCGAAGAGTAGCCCGTGGCTCTTCGACACGTTCGCACAGTCCCTCGTTTGGATACTATTACACAAGGGCCAATGCCATGAAGTCATCCATTACCTGGATGACTTCCTACTGATAGAACCGCCCAACAAGCCCCCAGGAGATCTCGACAAACTTAGAGTAATTTTTGGAAACCTCAACGTTCCTATCGCCGAGCACAAAGTCGATGGTCCAGCAAACATCATCACCTTTCTCGGGGTCAGCTTGGATACCTGCGCAATGCAGGCCAGTCTCCCCCCCGACAAATTAACACGCATTAGGGCAGTCCTTCACGAGTTTACACACACCAAGGGCTGTACCAAAAAACAGTTGCAGTCTCTCCTGGGTATGCTCAACTTCGCTATGCGAATTATCCCACAAGGCCGCACATTCGTATCACGCCTACTTAGATTTCTGTCAGAAACTCAGGACCCTGATCAGATTTTGAAATTAGACTCCGCAGCTATAGCGGACCTATCAATGTGGGAGGAATTCTTGTCCGCCTGGAATGGCATATCTCTATTTATACCTATGGTTTCGATCCATTCACCCCAGGTAGTGACTGACGCTGCAGCCTCCACAGGTTTCGCGGCAATTTTTGGCCATCATTGGTTTTCAGGACCCTGGCCTCAACAGATACTGTTGATACCCGGCTTTTCCCAAACATCTGCCCTCTTTGAGCTTTATCCCATAGTGGCAGCCGCACAACTCTGGGGCCACCACTGGACAGGACAAACCGTAGTCTTCACCACCGACAACCAGGCCACGGCAGACATCATCAACAGAGGCAGGTCCAAGTCCCTAGCAGTCATGTCCTTCCTGCGCAGGTTGGTACAACTGTCTTTACAACATCAGTTCAACATACACTGTGAATTTATACCCGGCAGATACAACTCAGCAGCTGACGCACTATCACGTTTCAATTATCCCTCCTTTTTCAAACAGGTTCCCGATGCCGACCCAATGTCGGCCCCTATCCCCGTCTGGTCACAACTGACCCTGGACTAGTGCAACATCTACACGGAGCTACGCAACTCATAAATAATTCCCTCTCCCGCAACACACTCAAAGCCTACCAGACAGCTTGGAAGGCTTTCAATAAATTCCTCACGTCCTGCCGCAAAGAACCAACAGATATCAAACAGGTACTGGCCTTCACGGCACACTGCCACACGCAGCTGGCCTTATCCTACAACACCATCCGGTTATACCTAGCCGGCATTCAACATTTCATGGCGCTTGAAGACCCGACGAAATCGTCACTGTTCTCATCTCACGCTATACGAGCCATCCTAAGGGGAATACAGAAACAACAACCAGTCATCAGCACTAAGCGCTTGCCCATTACGGGGCCCATCTTTAGGGACATGTCAAACATACTGGCTACTTCGCCATTCGGTCTGCTCCCCAGCACGGTCTTACAAGCAGCCATATATTTAGCTTACTATGGGTTCTTGCGGCCTGGCGAATTCACCTCTAACAAACCCACAGACCTAGTACTATGCAGACGACACTTGCTTCGACACCAAGACCACTTTATCCTGCACCTCGAGGTCTCTAAAACCCAGCAAACGGGCTCGGGAGTGAACATCCACCTCTACAGAACCAACAACAGCTGGTGTCCAGTCGCTGTACTCAACCGACTCCTATCTCTCCTGCCTGAGCAACCAGACAGCAGTCCCCTTCTACCATTCCCAGTCAAACCCTTAAACGCCTCTCAGTTTGTGAGCCACATAAGGATACTTCTCCGCAATCTCCACCTTAACCCTAGTCAGTATTCCGGACACTCTTTCCGCATCGGAGCAGCCTCCGCGGCGTCCCGCCACGGGGTGCCAGATCACATCATCAAAAGACTAGGCAGGTGGAAATCAGCCTGCTTCGCCCGGTACATCCCCAATCCACAAACAGAGATGGCACAGGCATTCTCCAAATTGGCTCAATAAATAACTGAAAACCAATAAAAATTATAACCCTACCTGAATGTTTTTTGCCCCCTTATTTTGGCATACCGGCCATTAGACCAAGGCACACTTTCAGGTCTATTTCATATGGTAAGTCCACACTTTCAGGTCTATTTCCGATGGTAAGTCTTATCTTTACTATAAGTGTTATCTATGTCCATATCGGACATAGGGCTCCGACCATAAGTAGGAAGGCCAGTATGGTGGCCTGAATTTATGGGAGGAGCCTGGGGGGTATTTAAGCAGCCCGCTCACCTGTGGTGCTTGTCGGTTTCCTGTGCGCGATACCCACCCTCCCATCCCCATTTCACAGCATTTCTCAACTATTCATTTCATTCATTTCTCTTACAGAATAATCATTTCTTAAACCAGGGTATGCCCCCTTATTTTGGCATACCGGCCATTAGACCAAGGCACACTTTCAGGTCTATTTCATATGGTAAGTCCACACT
The DNA here is from genome assembly GCA_037952835.1 of Lithobates septentrionalis. NCBI lineage: Eukaryota > Metazoa > Chordata > Amphibia > Anura > Ranidae > Lithobates > Lithobates septentrionalis. Next base: position 905,954 of record JBBDGP010001041.1, read on the forward strand.
TTCAGGTCTATTTCCGATGGTAAGTCTTATCTTTACTATAAGTGTTATCTATGTCCATATCGGACATAGGGCTCCGACCATAAATAATATATATATATATATATCTATATATATATATAAAATAAATTATAGAAATATACATTTTATAAAAAAAAATATTTAAAAATGTATAGAAAATAATTGGGCCCTTTTAACAGAACAAATGATGGCATGCCCCTGTTGGCGGAAAATCCGACCGTTTGTACGATCCATCGGACAATTGTTGGCCAACTTTCCGCGGACAAATGTTGGATGGCAGGTTTATAAATTTTCCACAGACAAATGTCTGTTGTTGGGTTTTCCGAGCGTGTCTACACAAGTCCGTCGGACAAAAGTCCAAAGTACAAACACGCATGCTCGAAAGCAAGGAGGAGCCCGGAATCGGTCGGTCTTGTAAACTAGCATTCGTAATGGAGAATTACCATTCGTGATGCGGTAAATTATGAAGTCTCCAAATGCAGCGCACAATTCTCTTCTTCTTTAATGGGATAATAATGAAGCTGCTTTGCTGGTGATACTGATGGAGTTATTGCAAACAAATCAAATCATTATTATTCCACCAAAAAATAAAATAAAAGCCTCATGCATGTGTCCTGTTTCTTAATATAGGGGGTCAACAATGCCAAGAGTTGGTGAAAGCAGGGGTCCGTCATCCGGAGATAATTCTGAAAATCATCCGGATTATTCTCCTGGAGCTCCCGCAGCAAAGGCATGTGACATAATTGGTCACGATTAATAAAGCAACAATTTTTGGTCCAAGAAATCCTCCTCCTCCTGTTCTTGAACTGGACTTGGGTCAAAGCAATAACTCCAAGGCCAATAATAAATAACACGTTATCTCCTCCGATTCCGCAACATGGCTGGTTGACGAATGGCCGTTCAGAAACGCGCGAAATGAAAAGCGTGAATCAACACTCACCGAACTTCTACTAACATGAAATTAGCAGAAGGAGCCCAAAGGGTGGCGCTAAAGAGCTAAAAAAAACACGTAGTATGTCACTACTTTCGCGTTTTTTGGCTGAAAATTCCTTGGCGTTTGTATGCAAGACAAAATCCAGGCACACGCCAGCGGACAAAAGTCCGAAGTTTTGTCTGCAGAAAATCCAATCGTGTGTACGAGGCTTAAGAATGAGCCCTCAGTGGTCTCCTTTGCATTTCTGATCGCTTTTCCTTAATGTAAAGAGCCCTATTATTTGGTTTTATTCTTAATAGAAAGGGTTATTATTTTTCTGAAATGACGACTGACGCACAGTTCCCTTTTTATATCCACAATTACTATAACTGTTTAAACAAGACTGCCGTGTATGGCCATCAAGGCATGTTATACAAAAGGACGAGCCGCTCTTGCAGTGGGAAAAGTGTCAGCGATCGGTTTGGCTTTATCCCTGACATTTCCGGATTCACTCCGGCTGACCTCCTGTCTATGTGTTTTAGCGTTGGGATTAATTAATCTTATTCCCCAAGGACTCTGCCATCCACCCTCCCCTGCAACCTTCCCATATCATTAGGCAGCCGCGATCAAACCTGGGAATGGACAAGGCCAGGCTGCCGCGCAGAACAAAATAGCAAGATCCTTGGGGACTTAGCGTCTTATGTAAGGAAGGCAGTCTGAAATGACGTACAGAATGCTTATTAGGGCTCCTAATGTCGAAAAGCATAGATTTCCTTATCTTAGCCTGATGTAACAGGATACTGTGACTACCCAACATTCACTGGATGATAGTTACATTCAATTTAAATGATTTGGAAAAAGAAACGTGGCCATCACTTTTAGGGACAGTCCCTGGTTTTCAATATTATTCCATGCAAATGTGATTGTTTTTCATAGCCGGTCCTGCTCTATGAAATTTCTTTTTTGCCTATTAATTTCAGTTTCCACAATAAACCTTGAAGAGGACGGGCTAAGGAAGCATATGACAAAGCCAGGTTCTTCATGAATGGAAAATTGGTCCGTAGAGGGCAAAGGATCACTGGTAACTATAAAATGAAAGAGCTATTCATGATCTAATCAATGCAGACAGAAAACCTTCACTATATATACATAAATCACAATCTAATTATTCAAGTGATATTATGTGCAATAAACAATAGCTCCCTGTGAAAGGAGTCCAATTTGTATCCCAATCCAAATACTTTCAAAAATAAAGCTCTTTACCCCTGTGCTTGGTGTCCAATGTCTACAAAAAGGCTCACCAGATTTAAAATGACCCTTTAAGCAGGTCAGGAAGTGCTTCATGCCTATAAGTGTGGAACACACTAACTTTACACCTTCATCCTACTTTACCAGGGCCTCTGCTGCACACCGTACTTTCCAAAACTCATAAGGTAAGAGAAAACCACCTCCAACTCTTCTCCTCGCTCCTCTGGTTACACAGCCTTTATATTCCCTGATCTGTTCTCTATTTGCTCTGTTCATTATCACAGGTATTGGCATTTAAGACACTTGTTTTATTATAATAATAATATTTACTCTTATAATAATAATATTATTATTTATAAAAATATAATAATAATAATAATAATATCACAATCCAAATACGTCTATAAAAAGGCTCACCAGATTTAAATGGCCCTATAAGCAAATCAGGAAGTGCTTTATGCAGGAAAGTAAGGAAAACTCTAGTTCTTCCTCCTTCCTCCTACTTTTTCAGGGCCTCTGTTGCACCCCTTACCTTCCAAATTTCACAAGGTAAGAGAAAAGCACCTCCAACTCCTCTCCTTGCTCCTCTGGTTACACCACTGTTATATACCCTGCTCTGTTCTCTTGTATGCTCTGTATATGCTCTGTTCGTCATCACAGGTATAAGCATTTAAAACAAAGACAATTGTTTTATTATTACAATAATATATAATATTATATAATTATAATTATAATAATAATATTACTAATAATAATAATATAACAATAACAATAATAATAATAATAATAATAATAATTATTATTATTATTATATTTCATATTACATTTAATGAAATATTGTACATGAATAAATACAATTTGATCATGTTATTTACCAATGCCAGTGTTAAATGGTTTGTCTCATCCATGTAAACTGATACATTCTGCTGGAGGGCTTGAGCTTTTGAAAAACAGATCACTTATAAAGGCCCCTAATGCCGAAAGCATAGATTTCCTTATCTTAGCATGATGTAACAGGATACTGTGACTACCCAACATTCACTGGTGATAGTCACATTCAATTTAAATGATTTGGGGAAAAAAACGAGGCCATCACCTTTTAGGGACAGTCCCTGGTGTTCAATATCGTTCCATGCAAATGTGATTGTTTTTCATGACTGCTCCTACTCTATGGAATTTCTTATTTGCTTAATAATTTCAGTTTCTACAACAAACCTTGAAGATGTCGGGCTATGGAAGCATATGACAAATCCAGGTACTTCATTAATGGAAAATTGGTCCGTAGAGGGCAAAGGATCACTGGTAACTATGGAATGAAAGAGCTATACATGATCCTATTAATGCAGACAGAAAACCAGCACTATATATGCATAAATCACAATCAAATTATTCAAGTGATACTGTACTACAGTATGTGCAATAAACACTCACATGTAAGTGCAATACATAAACACAGTAAAGCCAATAAGTGAAATAAGTCCCTGTGAAAGGAGCCCAATTTGTATCACAATCCAAATACTTTCAATAATAAAGCTCTTTACCCTTGTGCTCGGTGTCCAATGTCTATAAAAAGGCTCACCAGATTTAATTGACCCTCTAAGCAGGTCAGGAAGTGCTTCATGCCGGTAAGTGTGGAACACACTAACTTTACTCCTTCCTCTTACTTTATCAGGGCCTCTGCTGCACCTTTTACTTTCCAAAACTCATAAGGTAAGAGAAAACCACCTCCGAATCCTCTCCTCGCTCCTCTGGTTACACGGCCGTTATATACCCTGATCTGTTCTCTATTTGCTCTGTTCATTATCACAGGTATTGGCATTTAAAACAAAGACACTTGTTTTATTATTATAATAATATTTATAATAATAATAATAATAATAATAATAATAATAATAATAAAACAAATATTATAATAATATGTATTATTGCATTTAATGCAATATTGTACATGAATAAATAAAAGTTAATCATTTTATTTACCACTGCCAGTGTTAAATGGTTTGTCTCATCTATGTAAACTGATACATTCTACTGGAGGGCTTGAGCTTTTGAGAAACAGATCGCTTATTAAGGCCCCATAATTCTGAAAGGCATGGATTTCCTTTTCTTAGCATGATGTAACAGGATACTGTGACTAGCCAACATTTACTGGATGATAGTCACATTCAATTTAAATGACTTGGGGAAAAAAACATGGCCATCACTTTTAGGGACAGTCCCTGGTTTTCAATATTGTTCCTTGCAAATGTGATTGTTTTTCATGACCGGTCCTGCTCTATGGAATTTGTTTTTTTTTTTGGACTATTCATTTCAGTTTCTACAACAAACCTTGAAGAGGATGGGCTACGGAAGCATATGACAAAGCCAGGTTCTTAAGGAATGGAAAATTGGTCCGTAGAGGGCAAAGAATCATATATTAATATTATATTGATAATATTACAGCAGCATAAGACCAAGTAGGGTTATTCATGGGTAGCAAAATTGGGCCTCCGTGGGCAGAGCATCACAATAGTTGGACAGCTATGGAACATCGCTCGATGTAACAAATTTCAACTTAATGCAATATGCAGCAGGAAGGGTCAGAACTTGGTATACAAAGAACGAATCCATGGATCCACACAGAATTGGAAATCAATGTTTTATCCTCTAAGGCCAAGTTAACTACATCATTACCCAGACACATAGATGTCAACACGGTTAGATCTACCTAGTATAAAACACAATGAATTGAAGAGGATGGGCTATAGCAGCATAAGACCAAGTGAGGTTTCTCATAAGTGAAACATTGGGGTGCAATGGGCAGAAGATCACAAAAACTTGAAAACTGCAGAATGAAAGAACATTGCCTGATCTAAAGAATCTATTTTTTTTTTTTTTTTTATGCAATTTGCATTGGGAAGGGTCAGAATTTGGTATACACAAAATGAACACATGGATTTACCCAGTATTGGAACTCCCTCCCTGGCATATATTCCAAGGCTAAGTTAACCGCAGAAGCACAGGTACCCATACATTTGTATCTGCCTAGTATAAGAGCAAGCAAACATTGAAGAGGACAGGCTACAGCAGTATAAGACCAAATGGGGTTCCTCATAAGTGGAAAATTCGGACTGCAGTGGACAGAGGATCACCATAACTGGACAGCTAAAGAATGAAAGAACATTGCCTGATCCGAATCTCAAGGTCATAACTTAATATATACAGAATGAACACATGGATCCATCCAAATTGAAAAACAGTGTTATGCCCCGTACACACGGTCACACAAAGTTGTCGGAAAATCCGATCGTTCTGAACGCGGTGACGTAAAACACGTACGTCGGGACTATAAACGGGGCAGTGGCCAATAGCTTTCATCTCTTTATTTATTCTGAGCATGCGTGGCACTTTGTTCGTCGGATTTGTGTACACACGATCGGAATTTCCGACAACGGATTTTGTTGTGGGAAAATTTTATATCCTGCTCTCAAACTTTGTGTGTCGGAAAATCCGATGGAAAATGTGTGATGGAGCTCACACACGGTCGGAATTTTCGACAACAAGGTCCTATCACACATTTTCCATCGGAAAATCCGACCGTGTGTACGGGGCATAAGGCAGTGGTTCTTTCTAGTGCCGTGACCCCTTGATAAAATTGTGGGGACCCCTAACAGTAAAATTATTTTTGTAGCATGGATTGTCAGAACCCAAGGTACCCAAGACAAGTAATTTGCGCCCCTAACTCACGGATATTTAGCGCTCCCTGAGTCCCTTCCACTCGTACAGTATTAAAACCCCTTTATGGTACATTGTGGATGTACCACTCTTTCTCTTTGTACTCCTTTCTTTCCCTTTTATCTCTCTCTATCCTAATTTCTTGTTTTTTTACCCCATTCCTCTCTTTAGCCGTCTTTCTTGTTCTTTCTCTTATTCTTTCTCTCCCTTTTTACTTTGTTCCTCCCCCTCTTTTCCTCTCCCTTCCATGTAGTCTCTATTTTTATTCCTTCTCTTACTCCTTGGTGGGTGGAATGGGATGAGTGGCAGTGCTGACGGGTAGTTCTGATCAGCCAACTTAGGTGCTCTTAAACAAGGTAATCTGCTGATCTGAGAACTGTAGTGGGGACTTTTAATGGCAACTATATTCACAGGTAGAGTTACTCACTGTGTCTCCGACTTTGTGGTGTCTCGCAGCAGTAACACCTATGCCAAAATCAGGAGATAGGGTCTCCTTCAGCCCCTCCCACTTCACATTCCTCATCAGTCAGTTGACCTCTAGTCTCTGCCCCTCAGCCATGCCCTGAACTGAATGGGCGGCTGCAAAGAAACTGAGTGGCTGGCCGCGGGCTCCAGGAACAGCCCAGCAGGGTGGCCACTAAAAGGCTGGGAGAGCGGTGTGGGATTCAGGAACAGCACAGGATTGGGTGACTCCTGGCAAAATCATCATTCGACCCCCAGGTTGAGAACCACTGCTCTAAGGCAAAGTTGACTGCACTGTCCTCCAGAAGCTCAGATGTCAATTCAGTTGAACCTACAGTACCTGGTATAGAACACGTATAATCAACAAATGCAGCAAGCCCCAGCAAGGCACAGTCATTGTGCAGTGCTCCCACCTTCAGGTGACCTAAGGTCTGTGCAGCCTAAGTCATATGGTGTCTGACTCTGACTCTGACGGCCACTTTGGTTTATTGGAGAAAAAAAAAAAAGAGACGTTTGCTTTCAATTAGCCAGACCCAGTAAAGACTTGCAGTGAAATAACAGGAGTATCAAGTAACAGTCACTGTATAGCAGAATTACGTAGGAAGCTGGGCCTGCCTATGTTATGAACAAATATGGCTTCTCGGATGTTTGAACAAAAATTGAGGGCTAGAGACCCATGACTGTGCAGTTGCATTCATTTTCCTTAGTAAACGTAGTACAGCTTCACTTTGTAAAGAATAGCCAATCAGGTGCAAGAAAAACAAAAAAACAAAAAATTTGCTTGCACATGATTGGATGATGGAAATCAGCAGAGTTTTACCATAATTACTAAGCTGTGTGAAAGATAAGTACAAGCACTTGCACAGTGCTCAGTCTTTGCTTTTTGTTTCAATTAACCACTTAAGGACCAGGCCTATGTAAAAGCAGTAATTTTTTTTTTTTGCTAGAAAATTACTTCCCAGACATTATATATATATATATATATATATATATATATATATATTAGCAGAGACCCTAGACAATAAAATGGCGGTCGTTGCAATTTTTTATGTCACATGGTATTTGCGCAGCGTTTTTTCAAAGGAATTTTTTTGGGAAAAAACACACTTTAATGAATAATAAAAAAAAACAGTATATAACCAAAAGGTTTAATAAAATATGAAAGATGATGTTACGCTGAGTAAGTAGATATCTGTAACAAAACATAACATGTCATGCGTCGTGGAATGGCGCCAAACTACAGTACTTAAAAATCTCCATAAGCGACGTATAAGAAATGTGCTAGTATGCAATGCATACTAGCACATTATGCCTTTACTTTGCAGGTGACCAAAAAAAAAGGAAAAAGAGGCAGGTTTTACTTGCGCTTTAAGGTTTATATATACAGTATCTTAAAGTGTAATTGAACTCAAATAGTGAGATTTTCTATGTTTTAGGAAACATCCATAAATGTTAAATGTGCCCAAGCAGTACCCTGAAAGATTCACCTATTTTTTAGAATTCCTCTTGAAAAATAGCAGTGCACTTCATCATATGTGAACGTGCCTAGGCACTCCTCTGTTGACAGGCTCATAGCTGTATATCTGCAGGTTAAGATCTAACATGGAAAAGAAGAAAGGTAACAGCGCTCTCTGCAGGGACAATTTAATCCATACACCAGGTCCACTCACAGGTGCCGAGGCTCGATGTGTCCCAACACACTCCAATGCAACAGTAATAAGGAGAGCCGGCAAAACTGTAATCCTTGAAGTGACGTTTATTGGTACATCAGAGTGACAATAAAACAATAAAGCTGACGCGTTTGGGCAATAGCCTTAGCTAGCTAGCTACGACTAAGGCTATTGCCCAAACGCGTCAGCTTTATTGTTTTATTGTCACTCTGATGTACCAATAAACGTCACTTCAAGGATTACAGTTTTGCCGTCTCTTCTTATTACAGGTTAAGATCTAAGACACTGCTGCCTCTGACTAGTGGCTTTGGGAGATGTTGGGTGAGATTTGGTGACGTCACTACTCAATGTTCTCCTTCCTGGAGGCTCTAACATGAGGATGCTATCCCCTGCCTCTACCAAGATGGCCCCAACTAAAAAAAAAAAAAAAAAAAAAAACTAACCAACAATGTACTGGGCCCTGCACTTTTCCCATGTCTCATTTTAATTTACCATACCTGCCATACATTTTGTTTAGAATATAAAAGCCTGCACTTTTTTTTTTTTTTTTTTTACATTAGCTGTTCCTATATGATTCAATAAGGCTCTGCCACTGAATGTAAGATAAGTGCACTTGAATGCTTTTTCGTTTTAATGGAAGCACGTGGGTATAACAGGCGGGGGGTTCAGAGAGAAGCGGAAAGCTCAATGTGTACAAGCAATCTGCTGTAGGATCATTTTTCAGTTATTAACTCTGTTTAAAGTGGATTAATGATAAGTGTCACATGGATAATTATCGTCATTACGTGGAATAAAAACAAGATGCACTTCAACCTCTTGTGCGCATTTTGCATAAAAGAACCAAAAAGCCCAAAGAACCATCCAATCACTGGATGCATTCAATGATTTTCTCTTCTTTCTATATACTGTCCTATAGTCTGTCTCAAAATCCGGGAGATTAAAACAAAAGCTAATTATTTCTAACAAGTGCAAAACCAGCAAACAGTGTGGCCAAGCAATGGGAAAAATATATAGAATTCTAGTAATCTTCACTAGAAGGATTACCAGCAGGAGGAAGGGGGTCCTGATTCCTCTATATAGACCATTACTAGTTATCACTAGAGGGGTCACCAGACGGAGAAAATAGGTCCTGATTCCTCTATAAAGATCTTTATACCATTAGATGGATCACCAGCAGGTGGGAGGAGGTCCTGATTCCTCTATAAATATCTTTATACCATTAGATGGATCACCAGCAGGTGGGAGGAGGTCCTGATTCCTACCATTAGATGGATCACCAGCAGGTTGGAGGAGGTCCTGATTCCTACCATTAGATGGATCACCAGCAGGTGGGAGGAGGTCCTGATTCCTCTATAAATATCTTTATACCATTAGATGGATCACCAGCAGGTGGGAGGAGGTCCTGATTCCTACCATTAGATGGATCACCAGCAGGTTGGAGGAGGTCCTGATTCCTACCATTAGATGGATCACCAGCAGGTGGGAGGAGGTCCTGATTCCTCTATAAAGATCTTTATACCATTAGATGGATCACCAGCAGGTGGGAGGAGGTCCTGATTCCTACCATTAGATGGATCACCAGCAGGTGGGAGGAGGTCCTGATTCCTACCATTAGATGGATCACCAGCAGGTGGGAGGAGGTCCTGATTCCTACCATTAGATGGATCACCAGCAGGTGGGAGGAGGTCCTGATTCCTACCATTAGATGGATCACCAGCAGGTGGGAGGATGTCCTGATTCCTCTATATAGATCTTTATTCCATTAGATGGGTCACCAGCAGGTGGGAGGAGGTCCTGATTCCTCTATAAAGATCTTTATAATACTAGAGAGATCACCAGAAGGTGGGAGGAGGTCCTCATTTCGATATATAGATATTTAGTGTAGCACTACCCCATAGGAGCTAGTATTAACTGGCTCTTCCCCAAACAGTGCAGAGGCCACCAATCACCCAAGCAACAGTCTATTTACTTCTGCTTGAAGAACTTTAAATAGAAAGGGGTTAGGGTGTTATGGGATACTCTAGGAACCCTGAATAATAATGCTAGAGGGGTCACCAGAAGGAGGAAAGAGGTCCTGATTCCCCTATATAGATCTTTTATTAATACTAGAGGGATCACCAGCAGAAAGAAAGAGGTCATGATCCCCCTATATAGATCTTTGGTTATAACTAGAGGCAGAGGCGTAACTAGAACCTTCAGGGCCCTGGTGCAAGAAACCATGAAGGGCCCCCCTGACCCCGTCCCGCAGCCCTTGCCACTCATCCAGGGCCCTTTACTCCCAATGTGTGATCGCCCTCCGGCTAGCAGTTTACTTCCCGAGTCTATACAGTGGACAGGGGAGGGGTACAGTGTACAAGCAGAGTGAATCACTTGTTTACTGAAGTCAATACCTGCCTAGGTCAGGGGCATCCATATTTGCCAACATTTCAAAAAAGTTTTTAGGGACACCTTTTCTTTAATACATGTCCAGAAAGCCATTGAAGGCAGGGCATTTACTTTAGCCACTTCAGCCCATTTGGCTGGCCAAAGACCAAAGCACTTTTTGCGATTCGGGACTGCGTCGCTTTAACTGACAACTGCGCGGACGAGGGACGTTGTACCGAAACAAAAGCTATGTCCTTTTTTTGCCACTAATAGAACTCTCTTTTGGTGGTATTTGATCACCTTTGCGATTTTTGTGCGCTATAAACAAAAAAAGAGCGCCAATTTTGAAAAAAACGCATTATTTTTTACTTTTTGCTATAATAAATATCCCCCAAAAATATATATATATTTTTTTTTTTCCTCAGTTTAGGCCGATATGTATTCTTCTACATATTTTTGGTAAAAAAAAAAAAAAAGCGCAAAAAGCGTTTATTGATTGGTTTGCGCAATATTTTTGGTAAAAAAAAAAAAAAAAAAAGCGCAAAAAGCGTTTATTGATTGGTTTGCACAAAAGTTATAACATCTACAAAATAGGGGATAGTTTTATGGCATTTTTATTAATATTTTTTTTTACTAGTAATGGCGTCGATCAGCGATTTTTATCGTGACTGCGACATTATGGTGGACACAACAGAAACTTTTGGCGCTATTTTGGGACCATTCACATTTATACAGCGATCAGTGCAATTAAAAATGTGTAAATGTGTCTGGCAGTGAAGGGGTTAACCAGGAGGGGGTGCTGCAGGGGTTAAAGGTGTCCTAGGGAGTGATTCTAACTGTGGGGGGGAGGGGCTGTGTGTGACACGTCACTGATCACCGTCCCCGATCACAGGGAGCTGTGATCAGTGACAGTGTCACTAGGCAGAACGGGGAAATGCTAATGTAAACAAGCATTTCCCCGTTCTTCCTCTCCGTGAGATGATCGTGGGTATGCTCGCGGACATTGAGTCCGCGGGACCCGCGGTCGGACTCACGGAGGGCACACGCGTGTACAGCCGGAAGCACGCGCGCCTGCTATCCGAACCTCAAGAGATCACGTACAATAACGTGATTTCGCGCAGCGGACCCAACCTGCCGAAGTAAAACTGCGGTGGCTGGTCTGCAAGCAGTTAATTAGGGACGGGGAATTCATTTAATATGGGTCTAGTTCTACAAGAAGTGTAAAATTAACATATTTATGTAAATAAACAAAAGTATTTATCCGCGCTTGGTAAAAACAGCAAAACAGCAGCTAAGCACTATAACCCAGACATTGGGCACAGGAACAAAATACGTAATCAAAAAAGTGCAGCGCTATAAAAATTAGTCAAATGATACATATATGTGTGTACCAAAAATAAAGTGCAAATATAAAGTACAATATTTGTGTACAATCAACACAGTGCAAAAACAAGAACACATTAAATGTGAATCCAGTATATATAAAGTGCAAAAATAATATAAACAGAGAACTGTACACATATGCAAAAAGCTCATTTTTTCATCGTTTCTGAACGGCCATTCGTCAACCATGTTGCAGAATCGGAGGAGATAACATGTTATTTATTATTGGCCTTGGAATTATTGCTTTGACCCAAGTCCAGTTCAGGAGGAGGAGGAGTTCTTGGACCAAAAATTGGTTGCTTTAATTGTGACCAATTACCCTGTTTCCCCGAAAATAAGACCTAGCGCGATTGTCAGTGATGGTTGCAATATAAGCCCTACCCCCCAAATAAGCCCTACCCTGTTTCCCCTAAAAATAAGCCCTACCCTGAAAATAAGACCTACAAGGAATTTAACTAGGGCTTATTTGGGGGTAAGGCTTATATTGCAGCCATCACCGACAATCACGCTAGGTCTTATTTTCGGGGAAACAGGGTATTTCATATGCCTTTGCTGCGGGAGCTCCAGGAGAATAATCCGGATGATTTTCGGAATTATCTCCAGATGACGGACCCCTGCTTTCACCAACTCTTGGCATTGCTGACCCCTTATATTAAGAAGCAGGACACATGCATGAGGCTTTTATTTTATTTTTTTGTTGAATAATAATGATTTGATTTGGTATATTTTCTATATTTTTGGATGCATAGAATGCACTTTTTGGTTAAGTTCTATTGGCAGATAACATGTCTAATTTTATTTGTTTTCTTTTTTTAATGCACAATGAAAAAATTGTGTAGAATAATACTTGGCTATGTGTTTTACTTCAAATGACAGTTTGGGAGTAGGAAGTTACATAAAAAAAATACAATGTAAAATTGACAAGGGACATCAACATAGTGGTATCTTTGATCTTAAAAACTACAGGATAATGGTGTTGTGGTAAAAAAAAATAAAAAAAGCATAATAATATTATTCTTGATATTACTAGAAAAAAAAAAGCCTTTTAAAATACGTTTGCAATAACTCCATCAGTGTCACCAGCAAAGCAGCTTCATTATTATCCCATTAAAGAAGAAGGAAATTGTGCGCTGCATTTGGAGATTTCATAATTTGCCGCGTCACGAATGTTAATTCTCCATTACGAACGCTAGTTTACAAGACCGACCGCTTCCGGCTCGTCCTTGCTTCCGAGCATGCGTGTTTGTACTTTGGACTTTTGTCCGACGGACTTGTGTACACACGCTCGGAAAATCCGACAACAGACATTTGTCCGCGGAAAATTTTAAAACCTGCTATCAAACATTTGTCTGCGGAAAATCCGACAACAATTGTCTGATATAGCGTACAAACGGTCGGATTTTCCGCCAACAGCCTTACATCGAACATTTCCCGTCAGAAAATCTGATCGTTGTGTACGAGGCTTTAGAGTACATTCTCTGAGTGCCCAGTGCTAGCGGTGATACTGCATGTATCTATTATTATTGTCACTAGGACATTAGGATGCTAGATGAGAGATTATCATAAAATGCATGAAGATGTGAAGAATTGCTAAAGTGACCATAGATACCTCTGACTGTACTTTTATATTACTTTCATGGTAATGCGAACATGCAGATATTTATTTGGATTTCCTATTGCAGCTTATAATAAACTATAATAATAAACCCAAATAAATATCCACGTTCACATTACAATAAATCAGTCACACTGTCACAGTATATATGGTGACTAGCAATTTTTTACATCTTCATACATATTAGGAACATCTCCATTGGCAGCCTAATGTCCTAGTAACAATAATAATCAATTAAATCTGTAATCTTGCTCACTGACAACAAAGTGGTACACTGGCTGGCAGGGGAGAAGATGCTGAGGTTTCATCTATTATAGTTAAGGGTGGAGGTGTATATTGTAATGTCATTTTTATAAGGTGATGCTGGAGAGATAAAAGCGAGATGAGTTGTGCTGAAATAGACCTGTATAGCAAGGAGATCAGCTTATACAAACAGATGAACAGATGATTCAATGACTAATGAAACCTAGCAAAGTTTAATCTGGTGTACCAATAGGGTTGCCACTTTTTCTTCAAGCCAAACCTGAACACTTCAGCGGTCTGGGAAACCTTTGGGTCCCCCAAAGAGAGTAGTAATGTGGTGGGCATAGCGTGCCGCAGTAAGCATTAGGTGTAGCCAAATTGCTCCTGCTGACATCATCACCCTGCCCCCCCAGTGATGTCAAACCTGCCCCCAGACAGCCACCCACAGCTCCCCAATGGCAACAGATTTGTGTGTGACTATCTTGGTTACTTGGGGAGCCACAGCCCAGTCTAAAAAATGTGTCCGGATTTCAGTCCACCTGAAACCTGGACACATGATTCAAAACCCGGAATGTCCGGGTGAATCCTGGACTGTCCGGATAAATCCCGGACAGATGGCAACCCTATGTACCAATCTGGTTTACCTATATCAGAGTATCTCCCTTGTCTGCTCCAGTCTCTCACAGGGTCTCTCCATGCAGCTTGAGCCTCGCACCTGCACCAGAAGGTGGACTAGGCACCATCACATTCAAGGCTGGCCACACCCCCTCCCCGAGTCCAGCCCAATCAGAATGCAAGCCTCGGCAGGCTCCGCCTCCGGCATATTTTGCAGGAGTAGCAGAGAGTGTACCCGAGAGCCGCCTGATCCCCTGCTGGGGAGGAGGTTGTGATCTCTACAGATCGGGACAGTTGGCAAGTATGGAGGCCCCTTCCCTTTGCACTGTATAGAGGAAAGACAACTGATGGTCGGAGGGAGATCCCGCGTCTCGCAGGCACCACAGAGCTGCCGATCGCCTCCTCCCGCCCCTCCACTGCATAGCAAAGTGACAACTGGACGTGCGGGGGTAGATGCTGGGTCCTGGGGCCCCCCCCCCCGACTGTGGCAGAGCCGCAGGGCCCAGCCGCAAGTGCGACCCTGATTGTTCTGCCACTGACTAGAGGGATGACCAGCAGGTGGAAGGAGGTCCTGATTCCTCTATATAGATCTTTAGTTAGCACTAGAGGGGTCACCAACAGGTGGAAGGAGAACCTGATTCCTCTATATAGATCTTTAGTTAGCACTAGAGGGGTCACCAACAGGTGGAAGGAGAACCTGGTTCCTCTATATAGATCTTTAGTTAGCACTAGAGGGGTCACCAACAGGTGGAAGGAGAACCTGATTCCTCTATATAGATCTTTATGTTACTAGAGGGATCACCAACAGGTGGAAGGTGAACCTGATTCCTCTATATAGATCTTTAGTTAGCACTAGAGGGGTCACCAACAGGTGGAAGGAGAACCTGATTCCTCTATATAGATCTTTATGTTACTAGAGGGATCACCAACAGGTGGAAGGAGAACCTGATTCCTCTATATAGATCTTTAGTTAGCACTAGAGGGGTCACCAACAGGTGGAAGGAGAACCTGATTCCTCTATATAGATCTTTATGTTACTAGAGGGATCACCAACAGGTGGAAGGTGAACCTGATTCCTCTATATAGAACTTTATGTCACTAGAGGGATCACCAGCAGCTGGAAGGAGGTGCTCATTTCCCTATATAGATCTTTAGTGTAGCGTTACCCCGTAGGAGCTAGTATTAACTGGCTCTTCCCCAAACAGTGCAAAGACCACCAATCACCCAAGCAACATTCCATTCACTTCTGCCTCAAGTAAGCACTCTAGGGGTTGTCTTTTTATTTTTTATTTCTTGAAGAACTTTAAACAGGAGAAGGGTTAGGGTGTTATGGGATACTCTAGGAACCTGAATAATAGCAGAAGGACACACTTCACTAGACTAGGTTTCATTGAACAGTCTTTAGGCCAGGGGCAGAATTGAGACCCTGTAAGAGCTGTTCCAGTGAGAGCTACCACCAGCACTTATCACCCCAAAGTCAAGCAGCACAAAATCACCATGATGTTGAACTCAGATTAGTAGTCACAATGTCACAGGACAGCTGAACACTTCCCAGTTTCCACCGCACATCTCTATGTCACGGGACAATTGTGCAGTTCATAGCTTCTCCTGGGCTCTCTTTGGCTGCAGGATAGCTGCTCACTACCAGCTTCCACTGAACACTCTTCAGAGATGGAGAGGTTAATGCTTACAATGCCACAGGACAGCTACACACTTTCCATCTTCCACCAGATACTCTTCGGTGAGTTCTCCAGACCAGATCCTTAGGAGAAGTCCTTTAGGTAGCTCAAAAGATACAGAAGAATACCCCCCACCCCACTCTGCCACATCAGAGGGGCAGTTCCACTGTTACAGTGGACGTTACACAGCCTTAGGGGCTTACAGAAGTTACACAGCCTTAGGGGTCCCTAAGGCTGTGTAACTTCTCCAGCAGGACAAGAACCTGGATGCTCCACACTTCAGACTATTTATGTTCTCTTTAGCCACCTACTGGGCACACCTCCCCAGGGACTGGCTGAAGCACAATAAATATTCAAGCTGCCCATTTGTCTCCCCGCCCCTAAGTTCTAGAAGCTTCTAGAAGGCAGGGGAAAATAATCAAACCTCCTTCCTCCTGCTGGAGCACGAGAGAGCTACGGAAGGTGGTGGTGGTGGTGGTGGTGGGGGGGGGGAATGTTCCCTCTCGCTGCTTGCAATAGCAATCAAGTGGCTAGTAAGCCGATCCGATTGCTATTACAAGAAAGCCGACTCTAAAAAAAACTATACTGGGGTGATGGCATCATGCCAGTATAGCCCCTGAAAGTCCAGTGACAGGAAGTGGTTAACTACGGATCTGAAAGCAGCTGCATTGTTTACAATGGAGCCGTTCACACAGGTGCATAAACATGAGCTGCATTCAGATCCGCAACACAGAATCCAAAGATCCGTGTCTAAGAACATGCGCGTTACGCACTTACACGTATAAGCACATGTATAGGTGTGTAAATGAGGTCTAAACAAAGGGGAAAAAATAAATGATAATAAAAAAACATGTTATGTATGCAAACGTGTCTTTAAGCGTCTTTACACATTTAAACGCATCTATAGGCAACTATTTTTACTGGTCATTACGCAGGAACTTTTCTCGTGGAGAACACATGTGTAATAACATCAGTAAAATTTTCATGCTGTGTGAATAAAGCCTAAACATGAAAATAAAAAACACGTTTTTGTGTACCGCGGATTTCACGTGCAGTTTCACGTGCGTTCCTGCAGCACACAGATAGGAGCCGAGCCTTAGCCTAATCATGGGCTATGCCTTACTTGTTCAGGAGAACGTCTTGCCTTGGGAATGTCCGGCTTCCTTTTTCGGCTCTCTCGGTTCTTCCCCGAGGTGGATGCTCTGCGTTGTGCCAGCACTGACTTTGCCATTCAGACAGAAAGCATTGTGGGTCTGGCTCAGTCTGAATAATTAACACAATACTTTCAACGAAAGATCTCTTTTTTCTCGTATAATCCGGCCTGTTGTGCGGAAATACGCCACCGAGCTGGATTAGGTGACATCTGTGAGATTCTTATGGCTATGGAGTGAATGTCGGAGCGTAGCTGTGTATACATTGGAACCTTTCAGCAACAAGGAATACAGAATCCTTCTATCACTTCCTAAGTGTGGTGTCCTTTTGAAGAAGATACATTGGGGTGGATTTACTAAAGGCAAATAGACTGTGCGATTGCAGTTGCACTCATTTTCCTTAGTAAATGTATTGTACTGTAATAAACATACACACATACATATACACACACACATACATATACACACATATATATACACACACACATACATACACATACACACACATACACACACATATACACACATACACACACACATACATACACATACACACACACACACATATACACACATACACACACACATACATACACATACACACACACACACATATACACACACACACACACACATATATTTGTACAAATACACTATATTACCAAAAGTATTGCGACGCCTGCCTTTACACACACATGAACTTTAATGGCAACCCAGTCTTAGTCCGTAGGGTTCAATATTGAGTTGGCCCACCCTTTGCAACTATAACAGCTTCAACTCTTCTGGGAAGTCTGTCCACAAGAAGTGTGTCTATGGGAATGTTTGACCATTCTTCCAGAAGCACATTTGTGAGGTCAGGCACTGATGTTGTACGAGAAGGCCTGGCTCACAGTCTTCGCTCTAATTCACCCCAAAGGTGTTCTATCGGGTTGATGTCAGGACTCTGTGCAGGCCAGTCGAGGTCCCCCACCCCAAACTCGCTCATCCATGTCTTTATGGACTTTGCTTTGTGCACTGGTGGGAAGTCATGTTGGAACAGGAAGGGGCCATCCCCAAACTGTTCCCACAAAGTTGGGAGCATGAAATGGTCCAAAATGCCTTGGTATGCTGAAGCCTTAAGAGTTCCCTTCACTTGATCACCACATCATTTGGTGGAGGGGGGATTATGGTGTGGGGTTGTTTTTCAGGGGTTGGGCTTGGCCCCTCAGGGGTTGGGCTTGGCCCCTTAGTTCCAGTGAAGGGAACTCTTAAGGCATCAGCATACCAAGACATTTTGGACAATTTCATGCTCCCAACTTTGTGGGAACTGTTTGGGGATGTCCCCTTCCTGTTCCAACATGACTGCACACCAGTGCACAAAGCAAGGTCCATAAAGACATGGATAAGCGAGTTTGGCGTGGAGGAACTTGACTGGCCTACACCTTAACCCGATAGAACCAGGGCTTTTTTTCAGGGGGAACTTGGTGGAACTCAGTTCCACCACCTCTGGCTCAGACCCCTGCTCACCACAATCACTTGTAAACACAGAAGTCTGGTTTCTGTGTTTACAAGTGACAGCTCTGCACTCTGTGTGTAACCCCCATGAACTCTGCACTCTGTATGTAATGCAATCCTGATTTTTAATGCCCCTTTAAGACCCTTTTACTGTTTGTGAAATATGACCATACCCACTATTTGATGTGATTTGGAGGGTGTGTGTGGGGGAGGGGTTTTGGGGGGTCGTGCTTGAGTTCCGGCACCTATTGTTTGAGAAAAAAAGCCCTGGATAGAACACCTTTGGGATGAATTAGAGTGGAGACTGCGAGCCAGGCCTTCTCGTCCACATCAGTGCCTGACCTCACAAATGTCCTTCTGGAAGAATGGTCAAGCATTCCCATAGACACATCTCCTAAACCTTGTGGACAGCCTTCCCAGAAGAGTTGAAGCTGTTATAGCTGCAAAGGGTGGGCCAACTCAATATTGAACCCTACAGACTAAGACTGGGATACCATTAAATTTCATGTGTGTGTAAAGGCAGGTGTCCCAATACTTTTGCTAATATAGTGTATGTACAAATGTATTGTGGCTCACCTTATAAAAATTACCCAATCAGGTGCAGTCAAACCTAAAAAAGCAATTTTGCTTGCACATGATTGGATAATGGAAATCAGCAGAGCTTCACTACATTTACTAAGCTCTGGGGGAAAATGAGTTGCAAAGTGCACAGTCTATTTGCCTTAAAGCAGTGTTCCAGCTGAAATTTTTTTTAAAAAAAGTCAGCAGCTACAAACACTGTAGCTGCTGACTTTTAATAAGGGCAGTTACCTGTCCAGGGAGCCCGCGACGTCAGCCCCCAGAGGCCGATCCGTCCATCGGATCGGGTGCTGGTGCCACCATTCTATCTAAGGGAAACAGGCAGTGGAGCCTTGCGGCTTCACTGCCCGTTTCCTACTGCTCATGCGCGAGTCGCGCTGCACTTTGTGAATGGGCGGCTGTCTTCTGGGACACACACAGATCCCAGAAGACAGCGCGCCCAATTTCCCAGAACACCACATAAGGGATGAAGAGAAGGAACAGCTCCGCGCAGAAGGAAGTGGCAGATTAGGAAGACTGCCTAGCAACAGGCATTTCAGGTAAGTAAAACATTTTTTAAATGTTTTTTAAAAAAAATTAAAGAGCCTGTTTATGTAATTTTTTACATAACATAGGTCACCCAGGACATAGGTGACCCCTCAGTGAAGTAAGGAAGTTCCTGGATAGCCGCACTCTGAAGAAAAAACATCTTTATTGGAGAATAAAAATATACAAAAATACAGTCACATGAGAAGGAGATACAGGGTCAAAAATAGGCTAACGCGTTTCACATCATAAGATGCTTACTCAGAGCTATGAGCATCTAGGGATAGTTCGGTGTGAGTGTAGTTCGACCATTCATCTTTACATTAGTGTAAATGTAGGGATAGTTCAGTCAGTGTGAGTGTAGTGACCATTTAACACAGTATATTTTATTGCGTTACTGCAAGTTTAACGCCGAATAGTTCTGTGCGTTACTGCAAGTTTAACGCCGTATAATTCTGTGCATTACTGCAAGTTTAACGCCGTATGTTTCATTGCATTACTGCAAGTTTAATGCCATATAGTTCTGTGCGTTACTGCAAGATTAACGCCATATAGTTCTGTGCGTTACTGCAAGTTTAACGCCATATGTTTCATTGCGTTACTGCAAGTTTAATGCCATATAGTTCTGTGCGTTACTGCAAGATTAACGCGTATGTTTCATTGCGTTACTGCAAGTTTAACACAGTATAGTTCTGTGCATTACTGCAAGTTTAACGCCGTATAATTCTGTGCGTTACTGCAAGTTTAACGTCGTATAGTTCTGTGCATTACTGCAAGTTTAACGCCGTATGTTTCATTGCGTTACTGCAAGTTTAACGCCGTATAGTTCTGTGCATTACTGCAAGTTTAACGGCGTATATTTCATTGCGTTACTGCAAGTTTAACGCCATATAGTTCTGTGCGTTACTGCAAGATTAACACAGTATAGTTCTGTGCATTACTGCAAGTTTAACACAGTATAGTTCTTTGCATTACTGCAAGTTTAACGCAGTTTAGTTCATTGCATTACTGCTACTGGGTTACGGTGTGAAGGCGCCACCGACAGCCAAAGAACAATCTTTCCGCACCTGTTTGACAGGTGCATATCATTGCAATTTTTGACAGCAATGCCAATTCTTGCTTTCATTAAGAGTACCTCTATAGAGTTAAGGTGTGAAGGCGCCACCGACACCCAAAGAACAATTTTTCCGCACCTATTACAGAATTAGAAATCCAAAGTCTGTGGTACAGACACCATCATTTATCCAAAAAAATCTCTAATCTTGTTCCCAGTGCACTACATTGTGGCCTCATCATACACACTGGCTCTCCAAGTTGCTGCTTACAAAATAAAGAAAGCTTGCAGAGAAAATGTCATTTTTTTGGGGCTTTATAAATGCAATTATTGCTGCAGCAGCTTGTATACACAGTATAGATGTGCCACTTTACAGGTGGACTAAGGGGACCCCCCAGGCACTATATTGAAGAGAATTTTTCAATTTTTTTTACTTTCACTTTAAGCATCAATAAATCAATGCTCATTTAAAAATGACATTTTTTAAAACCTTTATTTTTCATTGATACATGTCCCCCAGGGCAGTACCCGGACCCCCATAACCATTGTATGCCCAGTTACTTGCATATAAGCCTTCAAAATGGCCACTTTTGATTTTTCACGTACGGGTCCCATAAACTTCAGTGGGGTTCCGAACTTTCCCGGTGTTCGAAAGTTCTGGTGCGAACTGAACAGGGGGTCGTCGATTTGGGCCCATCCCTAAAAAAATCTGCATGGCAGTTTTGAGTTAATACAAACAGCAGCTGCCTGCAATAAGAATGTGTCTTTCTATAGCTCCGCACTGTCCTCTGGGTAAAACCGCTGCTCAAGGCCTGCTTACTACTCCGACAACAGAACAACAGACCACAGCCCCTGCATGAATTCATTTAATGCCTATAGATCATCAGCTGCTGGCAGATTATCATAATCCTTATCCTACTAGAGCATTGCTTCCAGACTTAGAAAATGTATTTATTTATTTATTTATTTTTACCCAGGCAGTATTAGCATGTTTCCTTTGTGCTAAATCTCTTCTTTTAATACTGCCGGTGAGCTATGTTCATTCCAACTTGTCTATGGTCTCTCGTATGCAAAGCTTATCGCCTTCCTCAACAATAACATAGCTGTTAGCCAATAACAATAGAAAAAAAAAAAAAAAAAAAAAAAAAAAGTTTGTTGCTTAAGGTGTAAAATCGATTTATTTACTTTTTTAAATGCAGGTCTTGTAAATAGTTTCCAACGGTTTACAATATATGCCAGGAACACTCTGCCAATGGCCTGTTGGATGAAAATTTTCCTCAACAAAACCGTCTAAAGAAACGTGGGAACACTG
The DNA here is from genome assembly GCA_037952835.1 of Lithobates septentrionalis. Lineage (NCBI taxonomy): Eukaryota > Metazoa > Chordata > Amphibia > Anura > Ranidae > Lithobates > Lithobates septentrionalis. The sequence goes on from JBBDGP010001041.1 coordinate 927,993, forward strand.
TATATTTGAGTTTGTTTAACGGCATTGGTAGGAAATTAGTGGAATGGGTAAAAAGCTCCAGGGCTCCAGAAGGCAATCACAAGGTCTGTTCAACTTACTCTGCCACCAGACAATTTAGTTAGGAGACTAGCATGCTCAGGTGGAGAAGTCATTGTCGGCGACTTCCATGTTTCTCTCAAGAAGAGACCTTGTCACCAAAACATTCATTTCATTAAAAATGTTCCTATAAGGTTCCCGTGTATTGTATTTTTTGTATGCAATTTACCTGTAAAAGCCTCCCCTGTGTGGACATCCAAAAGCATTTGAGACTGCTGAGGGATGCCACCAGGGGCGGACTGACCATTGAGCCACTCGGGCACTGCCCGAGGGCCCTGGGCCACTAGGGGGCCCCATCAGGGTTGCCAGCCTCAGTAAAACCAGGGACAGTATGTATAAATCTGTGGTTTTTTTTTACATCTGTCTGTGTATACTGTGTGTACATGTATGTGCATACTGTGTGATTGTATACTGTGTGTGTGTATACTGTGTGGCCCCATAATCTCTGATTGCCTGGGGGCCCCATAATCTCCCATTGCCCGGGGGCCCCATGAGTTATCAGTCCGCCCCTGGATGCCACCATCTTGGGTATGAGGTCAGCAGAACAAGCAGACTCAGAGCTGTTAGTTGAAGGTCATTATAGCTGCCATTCTCAACCACAGTTTTGTGGAACGCTAGGTTTCTTCCAGGGGTTTGAGCTTAGGCTTGTTAAGCATCTTGATGATGTTTGAAAAGTTTCCGAGGCAATGTCACTTGGCAAAGCCAGCAGCATGACACCAATTACCTCTTTAGCTGTCTGTAAGGCTGTTATTCTGACCACCACTGTAAGGGGTGCATTCTTCCCATTGTCTATCAATGTAAGGGGCATTGTTCCTATTTACCCCAAATGAATTGATTTTAGAAGGGGTTCCCCAAGATCTGAAATATATTTGAGGGGTTTCTGTGGGGTAAAAAGGTTGCAAGAGACACTGTCACTTTGCTCAATTGCTAGGTTCAAGCACTGTCACATGACAAACATGATTGACAAACATGACAAAGGGGTTGGAGTCACTGCGCCACTCTAGGCTCCTACTTACTTCCAACCCTTGCATTTTGTGCCTTACATACGTTTGACCTCTGCACTAAGTGCACTATGCACTCCCGACCCATGCACTCTGTGTGTTGCTTACTCCTGATCTCTGTACTTTGTGAGCTATGCACTCCTAACCCCTGCACTATGTGTGTTATGGAATACTGACCCCATGCACTCTGTGTGTTATGGACACCTTACCCCTGCACACTGTATGTTACAGACTCCTGACCCCTGCACACTGTATGTTACAGACTCCTTACCCCTGCACACTGTATGTTACAGACACCTTACCCCTGCACACTGTATGTTACAGACTCCTGACCCCTGCACACTGTATGTTACAGACTCCTGACCCCTGCACACTGTATGTTACAGACTCCTTACCCCTGCACACTGTATGTTACAGACTCCTGACCCCCGCACTCTGTGTGTTATTTACTCCTGATCTTTGCACTCTGTGAGCTATGCACTCCTAACCACTGCACTCTGTGTGTTATGGACTCCTTAACCGGGCACTCTGTGTATTATGGACTCCTGACCCGTGCACTCTGTATATTACAGACTCCTGACCCCTTCACTCTGTGTGTTACTTGCTTCTGATCTCTGCACTCTGTGTGTTATGAACTCCTGACCCATGCACTCTGTATGTTACAGACCCCTGACCCTTGCTTTCACACGGTGTGTTACTTACTTCTGATTTCTGCACTCCATGAGTTATGCACTCCTAACCACTGCACTCAGTGTGTTATGGACTCCTGACCTCTGCACTCTGTATGATACAGACTCCCAACCCTTGCGCTCTGTGTGTTACAGACTCCTGACTCCTGCACTCTGTATGATACAAACTCCTGACCCCTGTGCTCTGTGTGTTACAGTCCCTGACCCCTGCACTTCGTGTGTAAAGAACGATTGACCCCTGCACTCTGTATGTTACATACCACTGACCTCTTCACTCTGTCTGTTACTTACTTCTGATCTCTACACTCTAGTTGCTATGCAGTCCTAACCACTGCACTCTGTATGTTATGGACTCCTGACCCCTGCATTCTGTGCATTATGGACTCCTGACCCCTGCACTCTGTATGTTATGGACTCCTGACCCCCGCACTTTGTATGTTATGGACTCCTGACCCCTGCACTATGTATGTTACAGATCCCTTACCCCATGCACGCTGTATGTTATGGAACCCTGACCTTTGCACTCTGTGCATTACAGACTGATGACCTCTTCACTCTGTGCATTATGCACTCCTGACCCCTGCACTCTGTATGTTATGGACTCCTGACCCCTGCACTATGTATGATACAGATCTCTGACCCCATGCACTCTGTATGTTATGGAACCCTGACCCTTGCACTCTGTGCATTACAGACTGATGACCTCTTCACTCTGTGCATTATGCACTCCTAACCCCTGCATTCTGTGCATTACACACTCTTGACCCAGGGCAGTGTAGGCTAAGGGTTTCCTTACCCATATTCCTTTAAGATCATCCAACTGTTTGTTGACACTTATCATTTGGTGCGCATTAATTAGCCCTGCCCCTGCTCCACCCCTGTCCCATCCCTACAAAAAGTGGGCATGGTTAGTTTGTCCCCAGATTTCATTTTGAAAATCAGTTTACTTAAGTTTAAGTTGCAGCTAGTATGAGTGTGGAGGCAACTTAGCTAGTGTGTAAGCTCCTTGGGGGCAGGGACCCTAACCCTTGAAGACAAGGACTGGTGTGAATATAGAGTATGTAAAGTGCTGCATAAATTGTCAGAATTATGTAAATACTTGCTATAAAATACGTAATATCTCTAATTCCACTGACAACTCAGAATTTTGGATTTTCTCTTTATTTTCTGTTCCACTGAAAAAACGGCACCAGGACTATCTGAGAGTGTATCCCCCCCCAGCTGAGACACAGCTGGGACTCCATAGAACTCGGACAAAAAATTAATTTCCACTGAAAATCCGAGACTTAAAAAGAAGCTGAAAATACTGATTTCTGAGAAAAAATAAAGCATAAATCCTATTCCGAGTGGAGGGAATTTATTCTTATTCATAGTGAGAGCAATTTATAAAAGCAAAAGCTTTAGGAAGCCATACTTTATTCCTACCCAGGGTAAGCAAACGCTCCCCCCACCCAAAAAAAAAGATAATCTGTTTAGTGCAAAGGGATTAACATTTCATCAGTTGTATTTCCATTGGGGAAAATCTTTAAAAGCAGACATATCAAACTGTGATTTTTGTCCGCTCCTATATCAAATGTCTGGCATGGAAATGCAATCACATGGGGCGTGCACTGGCACATTTATACAGCTGTTGTAAAAAAAAAAAAAAAACTTTACATAGGTCCCAACCCCCTCACCATCTTATCCAAACCTAAAAAAGGAGTAGTTGTTGTTAGATACTTCAAAACAAACCCAATGCAGAGCTTTAGTCTAGAAAGGTGAAAAAGCCGGCTGCACTCTAGAAAAGTTTGCTGGCAAATTAATTGTTGTGTGCAAACAAGGAAAAAATATAAACCTGGGACCTCCAGAGGTCCCAGATGGGGGATCTCTGGAGGTTCCAGGTGGGTGACCACCAGAAGTTCCAGATGGGTGACTCTTTGTCCAGAACAAAAAGGTTGCCAGTGTTCTGGGCAAAGATCACACATAGAGATGTGTGCTTTATATGTGATCTGGTGGTCACCCACCTGGAACCTCCAGAGATCCCCCATCTGGGACCTCTGGAGGTTCCAGGTGGGTGACCACCAGAAGTTCCAGATGGGTGACCTCCGGAGGTCCCAGGTATGGACTCTTTGTCCAGAACAAAAAGGTTGCCAGTGTTCTGGGCAAAGATCACACATATAGATGTGTGCTCTATATGTGATCTGGTGGTCACCCACCTGGAACCTCCAGAGATCCCCCATCTGGGACCTCTGGAGGTTCCAGGTGGGTGACCACCAGAAGTTCCAGATGGGTGACCTCCAGAGGTCCCAGGTAGGGACTCTTTGTCCAGAACAAAAAGGTTGCCAGTGTTGGTACTTTCCTGAAGTGTATCTGCCTTTTTCTCCTTCTTATGCCGCGTACACACGAGCGGACTTTACGGCAGACTTTGTCCTGCAGACTTTTCGACGGACTTTACGATGGACTTTCCGAATGAGCGGACTTGTCTACACACGATCAACCAAAGTCCGACGGATTCGTACGTGATGACGTATGACCGGACTAAAACAAGGAAGTTCATAGCCAGTAGCCAATAGCTGCCCCAGCGTCGGTTTTTGTCCGTCGACTAGCATACAGACGAGCGGACTTTTCGACCGGACTCGAGTCCGTCGAAAAGATTTGAAACATGTTTCATTTCTAGGTCCATCGAACTTTTGGGGAAAAAAAGTCCGCTGGAGCCCACACACGATCGAATTGTCCGACGGACTCCGGTCCGCCGAACCAAGTATGCCGTAAAGTCCGGTCGTGTGTACGCGGCACTAGACTCACATGGTGTCTACCATCTGGTTCTTTAAGAGAGTGCCCACCATAGGGCTTGGCACATTAAGTGTGTAGCACCCTCCTATGTGCTAAGCAAATTTAGTTTTGGGCTCTTTTGTAATCAAAGGAGAAGTGATTGTTTGATCCGACCTGTTCAGGGTCTCACAGGTTGAGGTTTGATTGCTTCCCCCTGCCTCTGGAAGCAGCTTCCATAGCATGGGGCTGGAGACTTAAATCGCCCAGCCTAAATATTTATCAGGTTCCGGTCAATCCCTGAAGGGGAAAGCTTCCAGAAGAGGGCTGGAGTGTGGACAAATAGTGGGAGTCACTGGAGAGCAGGGTTCCTTCTCCCCAGAAGTGTGCTGGAGATGCAGGGGCTGGACTCAACAACTGATCAAAGAGGTTTCAGAGGTACCAGGATCAAAGGCTCCAAGGAACTTTGTTCAGAGCTGACTTCAGAACCACACCACCAGGGATCCAATCCCTTGACCCTAAACCTAATGTCCTCATGCCCTGCCTCCTCTCCCCTCCCTCTCTTTAAATTCAATTTTTTTTAAATTTATATATTTTAAACATCTACTATTTTGTAAAGTGGCACTTTTGCATTTCTTGCCCAGGTGAGAATGACGTCTGGGATCCTTCAGATTCTACATGGGCACAGATGTGCTGCGGGGCTTGGGGTCACAACAGCCCTGTGGCACATCTGCAAACTTTACAGAGGTCCCAACCCCCTCACCATCTTATCCAAACCTAAAAAAGGAGCAGTTGTTGTTAGATACACTTCAAAACAAACCCAATGCAGAGCTTTAGTCTAGAAAGGTGAAAAAGCCGGCTGCATTCTAGAAAAGTTTGCTGGCAAATTAATTGTTGTGTGCAAACAAGGAAAAAATATAAACCCGGGACCTCCAGAGATCCCAGATGGGGGATCTCTGGAGGTTCCAGGTGGGTGACCTGGAACCTTTCACACGCGTAAAAGTTAGGTACCATGGAAGTCTGAAACTTTCCTTGTCATTGCGTATGCGCTGGAAACATCCTGCTTGTGCACTGAAGTGCCAAAGGGCTCTGCCAGGACCTGATGATCAGTTAGAGCCATTCAGCACCTTTGTGCAGGTGCCATAATGGTGATGCCAGGGAAGGGTGGGAGGGGGCAGAGCAAATGGACAGGAGACAGAAGTTCTTCTATAAGTAGGAACAGGATCTGCTGTGTATCCTCAATTTAGAGGGGTAATGCTGGCTTTATGTCGGCACCACTCTTTATATATCCCCCCCCCTATTGTTTGTAATATGTATTTGTGTTTTTTGCATTAAAATTTTTAAAAAAGGTGTATTTTCTTTCCTACAAAGTGCGTTTGAAAAACTGCTGTGCAAATACCGTGTGTCATAAATAAATTGCAAAACCCACCGATTTATTCTCTAGGACCTCTGCTTTGAAAAAAAATCTATAATTTTTGGGGGTTCTGTCTTTTAGCTACTAGATTAAAATTCATCCTGTTTGAGTTCTTCTTTAATAAGTGAAGAAGAAACATCAGTGAAATCTAAATTACCCGGCTGTCTAATATCCCATGTCGTCTTCCTATGGCAGCTCCATCTGAAATGCCGGCTGGTGCACCCAGTGAACGTAGCAAATTTTTTATGAATCGCCCGCTCCGCCGTTTGTGTTCTCTCGCTGCAGAACCTCCGGCACAGTACAGCTGCACAATGCATGCATAGTTAGATGTGTAAAAAGGGAGCAATTTTCCAACTCTTGCCTGATAATACGATTTAGAAATTAATGTTATTATTTTTTAGGCTGCTGCCTGGCGGGAAAATGAAGCTTGAATTAAAGAGTACCTGTCACAAGCACGCAACCACTTATTAAGCAGACAGCTGAGCCCTGGAGTGCTAAGGAACTAAATATAGTTTTACATGGAGTGTATTGTTTCTTCTCATTCCTTGAACCTCACTCAACTTGTTAGCTTCTTAACCCTTTTTACAATAATAGATCTGCAATGGATTGCCGAAAAATGGAATATGGTCCAGCTTGGCACAATGCCAGTATCCATATCTCATGCTTGAGGGGCCATTGGGGAAGATGAAAATTACTGAAGTAGTTGGCACTACTACAGTGATATCTGTGATCTTCCAGGTCCTATGTCCAGCGGCTTCCCCTCTGTACACTGAACACAGTGTGTGAGGGACCACGCGCTTGGTACTGCCACCATGTGTATTTTTTCAGTTAATACAAGATTGGGTGACGTGGAGAGCAGGGGCGGTGACGTCACAGTCTCTACCTTGTCCAATCAGAGAACACCTTGTATTCTTTGAAATAATTTGGTGAATTGCAGCAACCAGGATAGCAAGCAATTGTGCTGCACATTTGAAAATGACTTGCTAAGCTATTGCTAGATTTGCCAGGCTTCATAAGTTTGTTGCACAATTGCAGGAAGTCGGCATTGCAGGACTCCAGATCAACTTTCTTTGCAAACATTCTGCAAGTCTGCTGCAAGTTCTGGTTGAGTTATGTTGTGCAATAGTCATCCCACCACAGGGGGTCACTGTGGCTGAATCTTCATGCAGAGCTCTTGCTGTAGACTCACCAATGCAACTTTGCCCTTGCTAAAGACTTGCCACGCAAATTTGCTACAAATTGGGAAAGTGTCAACTAGAACTTGTGCTTCAAGTGCTCTGCAAGTCTACAAATTGCCAGGGATGATGTGCTGCATGTTAACAGACTTACAATTCAACACTGCCACAAATTTGTGGCAAGTTATCCTTGCTATCTGGGAGTGCTGAGAGAGTGACTCCTTGTGGTCAGTGTGCAGAAGGACAGCCATTGGGTTCAGGACCTGGAGGATAGTGCTGACTACTACAGTCATTTTCAGCATCCCCAATCAATAGCCCCTCAGGTATGAAATATGCATACTTATATTGGGGTTGATTTACTAAATCTGGAACGTGCAAAATCTGATGCAGCTCTGCAAAGAAACCAACCAGCTTCCAGGGTTTTTGGTCAAAGCTTAATTGGACAAGCTGAAGTTAGAAGCTGATTTTCTACCAGTGGCGGCTGGTGGTATATTTTTTGGGGCTGGTGCGGCAAACAATGCACCCGCACCCCCCCCCCAGTCAATCACCAGCCCCCAGCACCGCACTTACCCCATCTAGGCCACGGGCAGCGTTTCCTCCGGGCAGAGGCTTCCCCGGCGTCTCCTCCTTCTCGGCATTACAGCGGTTTTCACCATGCGTCTCCTCCCTCTTCCTCCTAGGCGGCCAAAAGGATCGCTTCTCCTCTCGGCTAATCGGGTGACGCTTCCTGTAGGGCAGTGGCCGTGATCAGTAGGGCAGTGGCTGTGATCAGTAGGGCAGTGGACGTGGTCAGTAGGGCAGTGGACATGGTCAGTAGGGCAGTGGACATGGTCAGTAGGGCAGTGGCCGTGGTCAGTAGGGCAGTGGACATGGTCAGTAGAGCAGTGGCCGTGGTGAGTAGGGCAGTGGACATGGCCAGTAGAGCAGTGGACGTGGTCAATAGAGCAGTGGCCATGGTCAGTAGAGCAGTGAACGTGGTCAGTAGGGCAGTGGACATGGAGGAGAATCAGGAAGACAATAGTGAATATTAATTCACTATTGTCACACAACTGGGTGGGCACAGGGCACAGAGCCCACCCTTTTTTTGAAGCCAATTAGAGGCTCAGGCTCTAATAATGTGCTTCTAAAAAAACAAAAAAACCCACCCTTGTTTACATAGGCAGACCACCATTCTGCCTCTGTGCTTAATGATTGGTGGGTGTCAGAGGACATCGAGTCAGCGGTACCCGCAGATCAGCTCCAGCTTTGTTTAATCACAGCGGGAGTGGGGCGTTGGCGGCAGCACGCATGCGCTCCCCCTACTTGGAAGTGTCGGATCACATACTATGTAGAAAATAAAGTTATACCATCGGGAAGTGGTTAAGCAGCTGATGTACTTGCAGTGATCTAATGAAGAGGGCTGCAGGGTCTGCATACCTATGGAAGCGATGGGAATCTCTCATCAAAAATGTGATTTTTGTTGCAGAGGATGCCCAAAATCTGACTTGTATTTTAGTACAGACTTCAGGGAAAATCGGTGAGCCAATCACACAAGTAGGAAATGACATTTACAGGGGGGGGCGTTCTGTACACCATCTGTGTACAGAGCGCCTCCAGGCAGCCATATTGCATAGAATTGTACAGAAAATGATTATGCCTGCAGATTGAAAAATAATTTTTTTAATAACATTCACTTACAATATGGATTGTGTAGCAATTTTTTTTTCTCCCATTAAAGTGGAGTTACCCTTTAAATAATGGAGAAGAACGTGTAGCAAATATTCATGGGTAGGTAAAGTGAACAAGCCGGATCTACGGCTTAAATAAGTTCAGAGTTAGCAGTACCATATTAAAACTGCATTAAGCTAACAGTTTAATTTGCATTCTCCTGCTATCACCGTACAAGTGCCGACAAATGACTGATAATTTGCCGTGAAACTCTGATGACTTCTCTGCGATCTGCGTTCCCCTGACCCATCAGGGTACTGCGAGACGAACTGACTACAAGATAATTAGCCTGAGAATAACCCAGCGAGACTTAAATATTTCTTGTGCGGGTCAAATGTTTTCCAGCGTTATTCCCCCGGCGCTACCGGCAAGGCCTGTGCGGCTGCATAATTCGATCTACCTACCCAACACGTACCTCATTTGTACCTGACCTCGCATAAACCTTCCAGGATTTGAGCCCAGGTGTGAGCACTGTGATTCCGCTTCGCCGACTGCGAGAATTGCTGCTATTTCCTTTAGATGATGCAGGTATTAGCAAGCTATGGGACTGCTGGGGGGGGGGGGGGGACTACATGTCACAGCATGCCTTACAAGCCTGTGGACCCTTTCATGGCAATTCCACAATACGTGGGCTTATATAGTAAAAGCACACCCAGGGCTTTTTTTCAGTGGGAACATGGGGGCCGTAGTTATGGCACCTCGGGGTGGTGGGGTGTACTGCATAGTTGCCAACAGTCCCAAATTTCACTGGGACATTCCCGGTATTTAGACCCTTGTCCCGGTCTTACCGTGTCCCAGGAATTTGCACGGGAGATTGGTAGTTTCTCGATTTTTTGCCAAAGCCGCCGCTAGAGGTCCGGGTCCAGCACTCGTGAATTGTCTCAGCCGCCATTTTACAGAAGACCAGCTCTCGTGAGGAAGAAACAAGAGGCAGAGCCCAGGTGGTTGCTCCAGTTCTATTGGCAGCCACTTTCATTGCCACCTCTTTTTTCTTCCCTTTGGCCTCCACGAGAGCTTCTTCTGTAAATGGCGCAGAGACCGAATCACCGATACAGAGCAGCATGGACTAGCTTCATCTGTGGTGACAAAGTGCACTGTATCTTGGTGACAAGCTGTATTTGTGGTGTTTGGAGTATCTTTATCTGCTTTATCTACCTTCTTTCTTTCCTTACTTCTCTCTACTTCTTCTCTCCCTATCTCTTTCTTTCTTTCTCCCTCTATCCCTCTCTTCCTTCTCCCCCCAGCCCTCTTTCATCTCAGACTCTAACCACACCCCATTTAAGCCACGCCCAATATTTAATTTAGACCACGCCCCTTTTCATCACCCCCGCTACACCACGGCTACAGATGAATGCCCCACTCCCTAATTATAATAAGAGTCCACCTACAGACAAAAAAGCATCCCTATGCATTTTTGGAGGATCTATTTGTTGCTGCTGGGGGATCTATTGTCGCGTATGGGAACTATTGTTGTTGGGGGAGTCTATTTTTGCTGGTGGGGATCTATTGTTGCTGGGGTAGGGTCTTATGTTGCTTGGGTGGTCAACTGTTGCTAGAGGGGTCTACAGTTGTGAGAGGAATCTATCTTTGCTGGCTGCTGGAGAGATCTATTGTTTCTGGTGTGGGTCTGTTGTTGCTGGGAGGGGGATTTTTTTGTTGGGGTATATTGTTGCTGGCTGCAGGGGGCTTGGGGGCTTGTGCACATCACTGGATCAGATCGGGCTATGGTAAGAAAAAAAAGGGGGGGAGCAGGGGAAGCTGCAGCAAAGAAAGTGTTTCCCTTAATGCATAGAATGCAAAAAAAAAACCTTAAAGCGGACCTTCAGTCATTTTTTCATCTTTCCATCTATTAAATCTTCTGCCCTTGTTGTTTTAACTTTGGATAGTAATTTTTTTTTTTCTGCCAGTAAATACCTTATACAGCCCACTTCCCCTTTCTTGTCTGGTCATTATCCTAGGCTTATGACATCATGCACAGCTCTCTCTCACTCTTGTGAGAGTTTGCCAGCAAGGGGGGGGGGAGTCATACGAGGGCCAATGAGAGCTGCAGAGCTGGAGGTGTGCCTCTGTGTGTCTGTATAAATCCAGGACAGGGACAGGACATATCACCCCCCCCCAATATCCCCTCCTAGAACAATACTTACCCCCGCCACCCCCTACATTTCTCAATCCCTTGTCCCGGCTCTGCCTCTACCCCTAAAATGTCCCCTCTTAGTACACATCTTCTCCCTTCCACTTCAAATCCCCCTTCCAGCACAAATCCCCCCCAAATACCCCCTTCTAGCCCAAATCTTCTTTTCCCCTCCCAACACATATCACCCCCTCCTCCCCCAAATATCCCCTCCTAGAACAATACTTATCCCGCCACCCCCTACATTTCTCCACCCCTTGTCCCGGCTCTGCCTCTACCCCTAAAATGTCCCCTCCTAGTACACATCTTCTCCCTCCCACTTCAAATCCTCCACCCAGCACAAATCCCCCCCATATCCCCCCTCCTAGCACAAACCTTCTTTTCTCCTCCCAACACACATCACCCCCCCCCCCCCCCAAATATCCCCTCCTAGAACAATACTTACCCTGGCCACCCCCTAAGTTTCTGCTTCCAACACAAATCCCCTCCATCTCCTTGTGGCACCCCCTCCTACCTCTCATGATACTTCAGTGCCCAGGGCATCCGCTCCTCTTGCCCACCCCTTGTCCAGGCCCTGCTTGAATGAGTCCCATTTGGCGGTGCTACTATCCACTGAACACAACCTGGGGTTAGACGATTGAAGATCCATAAAACTGCAATTCAACTGCCTGATTTTACCACCCCTTTGCCACGTAAACTAGGCCAAATAACATTTATGTGCATCAATGAGTGTTCGTTAAACGCACAGCAACAGTTTGAACCCGCCTGACACTCAATTCCCAGTACATTTGCTGATCTGCAAAAAAAAAAAAAAAGGGTATCAGCGCTCGCACACTGTGGGGTTATATTACACGTTAACGTCATTTATAGTCACAACGTATCTGTCACAGTGAAGATTTTCTGATTGCTTTGGGTCAAAGAAAAAAAAAAAGTAAAATTTCAAAATAGGATAAGTTCCAAAAACCAAAATGCCAACGGCGAGAGCAACTATAGTTTTTTTTTTCTTTCATTCTCTGTTTTGTCTGACGTTATCTTTCAAAGAAAAAAAATGAAATAAAAAAAATAGAAAAAAAATAAAAATCCAAACTGCTTTCTTTTCTTATTTTTTTTTTTTTCCAAACTCAGATCCAAGTCTGAAACGAATTCTTGCCTCTCGCACAGACATCCACATCACAGACAACTCGCCAAAATGTCAAGGGAAGCGCAACTGAAATTATCTCCCTTGAAATGGAGATCCGACAAGCCTGACAAGCGCCTTGATTCCAAAACCAGAATGTTTGATAATTTTTTTTTTTTTTTTTTGGGGGGGTTGGGTGGGGGGGGGGGGGGGGACGGCGAGATATAGCACCTACTTTCTCAAAGATGGGAGAGACAGAGAGAACCTGATAACAGAGCAGAACACAGCGTTCCGTACAGAGGCAGTGACATTTCATGTAAAACAAAGGCAAGGCGCTTGCAAAAAAAAGCAATCAGCCGTAGCCGCCGGATGACTGTTTCCAAAACGGCGGGCTGATCGTCGTCGTGGAATGAGAAAACAAAAAGTTTTGACTTACATTGCCTTGGGAGAACTGTTGGGAAAACTTTTGCGAAGTTTTCGGTGATGGCAAGTAAAGTTTAACCCCGATCCGGAACTTCGTCTTGATTCATTCGGTGAACAACGAGAGGGAGAGCTGTGAAAAATTCAAAAAACAGATGTGATTAGTAGTTTGTTTTTTTTTTTTTTTTTGTTTTTTTTCTTAAATATTCTTTATTAACATTTCTTAAAATTAACATACCTTCCAACAGACATGTAATAACAACACAGAATTCATTTAAACAGAGCTCTCTGGGGAGGGGGCACCTAACCCCGTGTCCATGTATGGCGTGATTTTATACCAACAAACCTACCCTATCCCCAAGTTACCTTAACATGGCCGTTTTATATACAATATCCATTTTATCCCAGCCCTACCTTCCAACCCTTCCCCCCCTCCCCCCCGCCCCCCTCCCGCCCTATCCAGGATCTCACATTCTTTCAACTATTCCTTGCAACCAATGCTTATCAACCAGGGGTTCCACATATTTTTGAATATTTTTAGATTCCCTCTTCTAATATATAGGGCTCTCTCCTTCCAAACTGTCTCATTTACTGTTCTTGCCCACTCCTCAACTGTCGGGGGTGCTACTGCTTGCCATCTTTGCATGATCATCTTCCGGGCTTGATACAGACACCTCAAAACTGCTGTTTTTAGTACTAACTCCTCTGATCCCCACACTCTGTATCCCAGGATGCATAGTCTGACCTCTATATCCAAAGATAACCCCCACCTGTCATTGATGGCTTCCACTACCTCCCTCCAGTATCTAACTAACTTGGGACATCGTGATTAGTAGTTTGTTAACCACTTCGTAATCAGGTCAATTCTGGCTTTTATCTCCTACATGTAAAAATCATAATTTTTTTACTAAAAAAAAAAAAAAAAGACTCAGAACCCCCAAATATTAAATAAATATACAGTATCTCACAAAAGTGAGTACACCCCTCACATTTTTGTAGATATTTTATTATATCTTTTCATGTGACAACACTGAAGAAATGACACTTTGCTACAATGTAAAGTAGTGAGTGTACAGCTTGTATAACAGTGTAAATTTGCTGTCCCCTCAAAATAACTCAACACACAGCCATTAATGTCTAAACTGCTGGTAACAAAAGTGAGTACACCCCTAAGTGAAAATGTTCAAATTGGGCCCAAAGAGTCAATATTTTGTGTGGCCACCATTATTTTCCAGCACTGCCTTAACCCTCTTGGGCATGGAGTTCACCAGAGCTTTCCAGGGTAATAAACTGGCAGTGTTTACATCTGCCAGCCCCGGAAGTAATGTAATGACGTCGCTTCCGGTCTCCCAGGATCATAAAGATGGCTGGGGACCCATCCATTCCTTGGCCAGCTCTATGGTAATCTGGCAGTGCCGCCAGATCTGTTCTCCGGGTCCCCGATCGCACGGAGCCGGGAGAGGCCCTGGAGGGCAGCGGGATGGCTTTTTCAAGATAGGGAATCGCTGGCTGAAAAGAAAGATATCTGGATGATGCCTGTAGCTGCACCCATCATTCAGATATCACCACTTCAAGTCCAGGACATCATATGACGGCCTTCTGGCGGGAAGTGGTTAATGGACAACTCCCGCAAAGACATAAAAAAAATATTTGATGCCCACCTGTAGGAACTGTTACAAAATAGGCAATTGTTATTTCAATACATCTATCCCTTCCGCAATATGTAGTCCTATAGGGTGGACACATTTTTAAAAACTGAATTTTTTTGGATTATTTGTGTCACTGTCCCGCCTCCCCTCTTCTGATTGGGCTGCTAATAAAACAGCATCATCATAACTCTCTTGCTCCTGTGAGCTCACTATAAATATGTCTTTCACATGGGCTTGGATATGCAGAAAAATGACAAGCTAGGTTAGGAACATTTCGTTTTTTAGCTCCACTGTTTCAGCTTGTGATTGTTTTGGACTGTTATGGGTCTCACTGGTTGCAGATTTAACTGCTTCGCCCCAGCCCTCTGCACAGTTATGGAAAGTACTGTGCTGGATGAAGCAAATCAGCAGCTGAATATTTATGTTGTCTCAGCCAATCCCTGGGAGAGGGTGCACAGATGTGGTCGGGAGTGAGCATAAATAGTCTGAGGCCTGAAGCTGCCCTGTTCTTGTCTTAGGCCTCGTACACACGATCTGATTTTCCAATTGGAAATCTTTGATGACAGGCTGTTGGTGGAAAATCTGACCGTTTGTACGCTCCATCTGACAATTGTTGTTGGATTTTCTGCGGACAAATGTTGGATGGCAGGTTTATAAATTAACAAAAGAAAACAAATAAATTTAGACATGTTATCTGCCAATAGAACTTAACCAAAAAGTGCATTCTATGCATCCAAAAATATAGAGAATATACCAAATCAAATCATTATTATTCAACCAAAAAAGTGTCAAAGCAATAACTCCAAGGCCAATAATAACACGTTATCTCCTCCGATTCCGCAACATTGCTTGTTGACGAACGGCTGTTCAGAAACCAACTGAAAAGCACGAAATGAAAAGCGCAAATCAACACTCGAACTTCTACTAACACGAAATTAGCAGAAGGAGCCCAAAGGGTGGCGCTAAAGAGCTGAAAAACCATGTAGTACGTCACTACGTTCATATTTGTTGGCCGATAATTCCTTGCCGTGTGTATGCAAGACAAGTTTGGGCCAACGCCCTTCGGACAAAAGTCCATGGTTTTGTTGGCCAACAATCCAATCGTGTATACGAGGTTTAAGAGGAAGAGATCCCAGCCTGAAGGCGTGCCAGGCCTTCTTGTCCACATCAGTGCCTGACCCCTCAAATGCGCTTCTGGAAGAATGGTTAAGCATTCCCATAGACACACTCCTAAACCTTTTTCCAAATATCTTATAGGATGAGGTACCCCCTTAGTCCACTCCTAAACCTTGTGGACAGTCTTCCCAGAAGCGTTGAAGCTGTCAACTCTATATTGAACCCTACGGACTAAGACTGGGAGGCCATTAAAATTCATGTGCGTGTAAAGGCAGGCGTCCCAATACTGTTGGTAATACGGCGTGTGTGTGTGTGTGTGTATATATATATATATATATATATATATACACTACCGTTCAAAAGTTTGGGGTCACATTGAAATGTCCTTATTTTTGAAGGAAAAGCACTGTACTTTTAAATGAAGCTAACTTTAAACTAGTCCTAACTTTAAACAAATATACTCTATACATTGCTAATGTGGTAAATGACTATTCTAACTGCAAATGTCTAGTTTTTGGTGCAATATCTACATAGGTGTATAGAGGCCCATTTCCAGCAACTATCACTCCAGTGTTCTAATGGTACAATGTGTTTGCTCATTGGCTCAGAAGGCTAATTGATGATTAGCAAACCCTTGTGCAATCATGTTCACACATCTAAAAACAGTCTAGCTCCTTCCAGAAGCTACAAAACTGACCTTCCTGTGAGCAGATTGAGTTTCTGGAGCATCACATTTGTGGGGTCAATTAAACGCTCAAAATGGCCAGAAAAAGAGAACTTTCATCTGAAACTCGACAGTCTATTCTTGTTCTTAGAAATGAAGGCTATTCCATGCGAGAAATTGCAAAGAAATTGAAGATTTCCTACAACGGTGTGTACTACTCCCTTCAGAGGACAGCACAAACAGGCTCTAACCAGAGTAGAAAAAGAAGTGGGAGGCCGCGTTGCACAACTAAGCAAGAAGATAAGCACATTAGAGTCTCTAGTTTGAGAAACAGATGCCTCACAGGTCCCCAACTGGCATCTTCATTAAATAGTACCCGCAAAACACCAGTGTCAACATCTACAGTGAAGAGGCGGCTGCGGGATTTTGGGCTTCAGGGCAGAGTGGCAAAGAAAAAGCCATATCTGAGACTGGCCAATAAAAGAAAAAGATTAAGATGGGCAAAAGAACACAGACATTGGACAGAGGAAGACTGGAAAAAAGTGTTGTGGACGGATGAATCCAAGTTTGAGGTGTTTGGATCACAAAGAAGAACGTTTGTGAGACGCAGAACAAATGAAAAGATGCTGGAAGAATGCCTGACGCCATCTGTTAAGCATGGTGGAGGTAATGTGATGGTCTGGGGTTGCTTTGGTGCTGGTAAGGTGGGAGCTTTGTACAGGGTAAAAGGGATTCTGAATAAGGAAGGCTATCACTCCATTTTGCAACGCCATGCCATACCCAGTGGACAGCGCTTGATTGGAGCCAATTTCATCCTACAACAGGACAATGACCCTAAACACACCTCCAAATTGTGCAAGAACTATTTACAGCAGAAGCAGGCAGCTGGTATTCTATCGGTAATGGAGTGGCCAGCACAGTCACCAGATCTGAACCCCATTGAGCTGTTGTGGGAGCAGCTTGACCGTATGGTACGCCAGAAGTGCCCATCCAACCAATCCAACTTGTGGGAGCTGCTTCTAGAAGCGTGGGGTGCAATTTCTCCAGCTTACCTCAATAAATTAACAGCTAGAATGCCAAAGGTGTGCAATGCTGTAATTGCTGCAAAAGGAGGATTCTTTGATGAAAGCAAAGTTTGATGTAAAAACAATGTTATTTCAAATACAAATCATTATTTCTAACCTTGTCAATGTCTTGACTCTATTTTCTATTCATTTCACAACGTATGGTGGTGAATAAGTGTGACTTTTCATGGAAAACACAAAATTGTTTGGGTGACCCCAAACTTTTGAACGGTAGTGTATATATATATATATATATATATATATATATATTTATTTATATTTTTCAGGTCTAGATACATTTTGCAATTACATAGTAACTGAGAATTGGAATTTGCAGAAAAGCAACCAAACACAAAAGAAAGACACATGTGATCACCTGAGCCCACAGTAGAAAAACTCACAATCGAAACAACTTCAATATTATATTACTGTTATAGGGTTGCAATGAATTCCTGTAATTATATAAAAAAATATATAAATAAAACACAGCAACCAGCGATTTAATACAAACCATTTATTTATTACAAAATAACTAAAAATCCATATCGACAAAGTTATGCCTTCTAAACCTCACGATAAAAACATTCTGCTTCCGAAATTGTTCTTGGGTTTC
The DNA here is from genome assembly GCA_037952835.1 of Lithobates septentrionalis. NCBI lineage: Eukaryota > Metazoa > Chordata > Amphibia > Anura > Ranidae > Lithobates > Lithobates septentrionalis. Next base: position 945,597 of record JBBDGP010001041.1, read on the forward strand.
GATACCTATTCAATTTAGCAATTACATAGTAATTGATTATTGGAATTTGCAGAAACTGAGGTGTAAGTCTGAGCAGAAAATGTATAGGTAGCTAGCCTGAAAAAGAAATGCAACTACAATGCAGGGACGCACAAATGTAGGGTTTCTCAATGATGTCATAGGCAGATAAAAGGTCCTATATGGTGAAGTTTGGCTCAATTCAAAAAGCTAACACACCAGGATAAGGATCCTAATTTTCAAAAACATGAAAGCTGTTTTCACTTGGCGCCAGTGAGATTTGAAAGCTGGGCATTGCCAAGGGGGACATGTACTAATGCCAGAAGTAAAATTATAAAGTCAAAAATTCAAATAAAAAGTATCTCTTTCAACATGAAATTGACAGCTTTTCCTAACAGCACCAAGGCACACTGATAATATGGCTTCTGTCAGCCCATCCTTTTTTACAAAGGGAGCGGGGTTATCTATTCCTTCACATAATTGGCCCTTGCAACTCAGCAAACCAGGGCCAAAGCACTACACTAGAAGTTGTTCCTATTTTTTGGTGGTGAACCTGCAAAGTTTTTGGCTAAAAGTTTATGATTCTCAAACTTCCTGGGAATTCTCCGTGAACTCATAGTACAGGCTTTCTTAACCTATTTACCCCAAAGGAACCCCTAAAATAACTTTTAGGTCTCGAGGAGCCCTTACTAAATCCAATTCACATGGATCTAATGGCAAAAATGCACCTTGCATTGAAGGTCAGTGGGAAGAATGCAAAACTTCAGATGGTCAGAGTGCTACTGTTTTTGCCAAGTGGCATTCATTGATTCTGGAATTTTGCAGGCACCATCAGATGGGAGATCAATCAGCCACGGGTTCCAACCCCTAGCAACCTCTGGAGGAACTCCAGGGCTCCACGGAACCCTGGTTGAGAATGGCTGCCATAGTAGAACCAGGAGCCCTAACCTCATCCCTACTCTACTGTCTTCCTGTCTTGGTGTCCTCTAGATTTTGGGTTGGCTGACTCTTTAAATGTTGAAAAAGGACTGGTGATAGTTGAAGAAGAAGACCATTAATGTCCATCAATGGAGATAAAATATACTGAAAGTACATCTAGACAGCTCAGGCTTGTCACTTGGCAGGAGGACGTATGGAAGTGTGGGCTCGATAAATATGGTGTAAAATGACTGATTTCTTTGAAAATAACAACACTTCCTCAGAGTCTGCAATTATTGCCGACCATTCCTAAAAATAGAACTTGCTATGTTATTCAGCTGTTCCTCATGCAGCCCCTCTTTCCTCAACATCCCTATTTTTTTTTACAATGTATATCAATATATAATGATTGTATCAAAAATTGATAAGCCCTTCTAGTTGGGTTTGGCGATCATCATGAGACGTGGTTTGATTACTTTGTGCAATACATCCCCTCTCTATATAAATCTTAAATTTCTCCCACGCTTGGAAATGCCGCTTTTTTACATGGCAGCTAGATCCTGTTATACCACGGAGGATTTATTGGTTTAATATTTCACACCATTTAACATAAAAGACATGTGGCTTGAGGATGGAAACAGGATGTATTGTACAATGTGTGGAGGTACAAATGAAGTACCGTCGGTAAGTATGACATGAGGAAGAATGCGGAAAACTTCATTTAGCCTCTCATATCATATCATATCATATATGGGACTCGTCACCCCAATCTGTCTGATTATCTCCTACTCTATTAGCTTTTAGACGATTACTGAAAACCCTCCTCTTCAGAGAAGCCCATTCTGCCCACACCTAACAACTCTATGACTATTTTCTCCATCATCTCATCCTCTACAGTTATTACCTGTTCTTTCACTTGACCCTTCCTTCTAGATTGTAAGCTCTAACGAGCAGGGCTCTCTGATTCCTCCTGTATTGAATTGTATTGTAACTGAACTGTCTGCCCTCATGTTGTAAAGCAACACGCAAACTGTTGGCAAAGAAAAGGCAGCAACCAAATCCCCAAGAAGGCCCATCACCATCATCCATCACTGAGCACTATCCAACAGAAGGTATTCCTTCCTTTTTGCCCACACAAATACCCACCCAGGACCAGTGACCAATCCGGCCAGTCCAGCACGGTCTCCAACACAAGCATTATTGGAAACTGGAAACACACTTCTGTGTAAATTCACACTTCTCCACCACTCCATGCTTGTTCTCCTCCCGGGGTCCCCATCACATCTCTCTCTCTCTCCGTAACTGCAGGCTAGGTCCCAAAGGTACTCCGTGCCGCGAGACTGGTCCCAGTATGTGAGATGTGGTTGCTAATGAAGGGGCAAAGCACACCACCTCTTCACTACCAGAATATCTGTCACCACTGCCATGTCACCAGTTTCCGGGCTGGTTGGCTGCATTAGCAAGTGACACAAATACGAAAGTCATTAGCAACAGCAATCTAGCCTCCTTGGAACAACTTCTATGCCCATTAGACCCATGTACTGAATCCTCTCTAACTTCTCCTCAGTTCCCTTTTTTAAGTCCTGTTCTTTTTATACTCTTTATATGCATCCCTTAAGAGGGAAATATGGGTTTTGTGTTTTTCCCATATTCATACTTACCTCGGTGGATGGATCATCAGACTGATGCTGCAGCTGTCCCCCGCCATCTCTGCACTGAACACCGCTGATGGCTCAGTTCTCTCCCCTCCCCGAGCGGAGAGCTGCTGTCTGTCAGTCAGCATCTCTCCTGCTCTGACCCTCCATGCTCATTGGAGCGATAATCTATGGAGGGGCGGGGATCGGCCGTCTCAGTGGCTCCCTGAGACTGCCATCAATCAAGTCAGCTGGCGGTTTCGGAGCTGGGAAGTCAGGATGATGCGCTGCCTCGAATGATGACAGTGGTGTCAGCGGAGAGCAGACTTCAGACCGATCTCTGCTGAAAACGGGTCACAGGAGTGCGAAACGAATTGCACTCCTGTGACCCAGAGGAGAAGCCCAGCCTAAAAAGCTCAGGCTGGACTTCTCCTTTAAAGGACTTCAGACCAGGCAATTTGGATGAACAATAAAGCTCTTTTACTGAGGTTATTAAATTAAACATTTGAGCAGTACTTGATAACATCTTCAACACATTCCTAACAAAGTTCTCTAAGTGCCCTTTATTAGTGCCCCATGAGGTAGTCATACCCTGTTTAGGTAGTAATACAAGAGTCCTTTGCCATGCAAGAATCCAGTAAATCCACATAAGGTAGCAATAATCCTTCAAGTGCAGCCAAAGCTTGTTTGGCTGTACTTCTCCTGTGGATCACAGAAGTGCAGTGCGTTCTGCCAGTTCCCACACCGCCTTAAATGTATTAGAGTTGGCCATAAGAGTGCTGACCACCTTTTCCTGAGCCATTACCCAAGATATCTTTCGTTTAGCTGCAGCATATGACACCGTTGGTTGCTTCTATGCTCAGGCTAAGGTAGTCTTAGCACCTAGCAATATAAAATGAATGAGTTTCTGTAGGTGCTTAAAGCCTTCCACCAGCTTGCTATTTAGTAAGGCAATCTCTGGAGTTTTGGGTACTGCAAGGCCGGCAGCACACAAAAGATTCTGTTCCAAAAGCCCCTAATGCAGGGACATTCCCACCATATGTGGTAGAGTGAACTCACATGGTCACAATCCCTAAAGCATAGAGGAGAAGAGCCCGGGAAAATTTTGGCCAGTCGGAATGGGACCAGGTACCAACGAGTGAATAACTTGACATTCGCTTCCATCAGTGAGACATTCATAATTCCCCCTAACGACCTTTGGAAAAGTCTGTACCAGGTGTTAGCTTCCCAGGTGATCTCCAAATCCCGTTTCCAACTTAATGCATAGGAGGGTTTTTCAGAGGTCTCTCCTAGAGCAGCGTAAATCAATGATATACCTTCCTTCTGGTCCATGATTTGGGAACACCACTGCTCATAAGCAGTGATTCATGGGGGGGGGGGGGGGTGTCAGGTTTAGACCTCCAAATGGAAAAGATGTAGTGTCAGATTTGGTGCAGTCTGAATCTTTCAGAAAGGGGCATCTCCAATATATTGATACAATGGGACAACGTTAAAGGGCCCATAGAGGAAAAGAAATGACCGATTCTAAATAATCCCTTGTTTGTCCACCACTGAAATGCCTGTATATCCTGTCTAGGGGGAAATTGAGGATTATGAAAAAGATGTCAGTATTGACTTTTTTGAGTACCAAGTGCATGGGGTTGAAAGAAGCTCAGATGTGGAACCAACACCTGCTGCATGATGATAATAGCCAGGGTGTGGAGCTAAGCTTTTGTTTTGTGCAAGAATGTCATCACCCCAAAAAATAAAAATGGCTACTCCTTGCAAAAGAAGAAGTATTATGTTCACCTCCCTGGTGGCCCCGTGTATCCTAACTTTGCTTCATTCAGGTACTGCAGCTTCCATTAGACACTTCCAGGAGTGTCAGTTTCCTGTGCCCCCCCCTGGCGTGCTGTGATTCCATCTGCTGACCTCTATGTCACTATTATGTCCTATAGTGATTCCCCATGACTAAGCTCCAGGGGCCAGAGCAAAACACGTTGGGGGCATGGCCTGGTAGGAATCCAGGCTGAGGTTGCCACTTTGTTCACCTCTACAGGATTTCATGGATGCGTGGCATTAGGGATCCCCCCTTTTCTTTCATGTCCTATAGTGATGTTGGGAAAGGAGGAAGGAACCGCAGGGGAGGGGACACAGGCATCTGACACTCCTAGAAGTGTCAAATGCTGAAGAGTCTGACGTAGACTGCAGTGCTGCAATAGAGGGAAGACAGAAGACATGGGCCGCCAAAGAGGTAAGTACCCACTGCAGTAAGATTTTTTTTATGCACAGATGTCACTTTTAACTGTTTTCCAAGCAAGTTATGGAATAAAATGTGTAGCGCCCTGGGGTTTAGTCAGGGGGCTCTTCACCAAATTCCTTGTCAGTAGTAGTTATCCTGGTTGATTGATAGAGATCTATTGATTTCTCCCTAAGTTTGACCTTGTTGCACCTTTCTCTTCTACCACTAGGTGGCCGGGTACTTGGTGGTACTAGATTTGAGAAGGGCAACCGAAGGTCAGGTTATGGGTATATGGGGTATCCCAGACAATGGACAGGGGTTTTCTTGAATCCCTTGGCCTGCTGGGAGAACCTATATATTTGGGTGAGGTCAGGTGATCTATGTTCTGTGCCACCCAGACCGCTGTCTGGGTGGATGTGTGTCGTACGCCCCGGGCTGCTAGGCTAGGAGATTGGGCCTAGCAGGTGATGCTTGATGGAGATACCACCGCAAAAGCCTTGAGGAGCTCACGGGATTCAGAGTCAGTGAATCAGAGAGTCCAGTGAGAGACTAGGAGCAAAAAGGGCTGAAGAACTACAAGTAGAAGTTGTAGTAAAGCTGAGTGAACTGTTAAAATTTGTGTTAGGAACTGTTAAGTACTGTTACCAAAGGAGACAGCAATCCTGCACCTGCAGAAGTGGCGCCTTGCTTGAGCCTTTCCCTGTACGGCTGTCCTCCTATTGAAGTCTCAGAGTCTGCTAATTGAAATTTCAACCACTCAAAGGGTGTCCTGGCCCTAACCCTCTTTCCCTTCAAAATATAAAAAGGTTGTTAAAAGAAATAAAACCTCTTTTGTATCCAAGAAGTGTCTGGCGCCCAATGACTTTCACCATCTTTGCACCCTCTATGCCTCACAACATCTATATGTTGTGAGGCATAGAGGAAGGATGTCAGCTGTCTTTGGCCTTGAAGGTCCTCCCTCATTAGGCTGGAAGAGGTTAAAGACTTTGCTACAAATGGAGAGAGGATTTGTCATTCTAAATCATGATAATAAATACAAATAAAAGAGTTTTTTCTTTAACATACATCTCTCGAGGTGTCATTTCAGTCTGTGTTTTCTCGCACACCACTGTGTAAATAGCGTTGTATCACATTATATTTACATTCATACTGTATATAGTGATACAATCTGATACCTGCACCCAGCTGACTTAATATATTGTAACAGCTTTGATTTGCTAACCTCTTTAATTGCTGTTACACCGACATTTGTGTTACAGTTTAGGAGCTCTGTGCTGCCGCAGCCTAAACGACTCTTTATTTTTAGAATCTCTGTGCTGCAGAAGCCTGGATGAATTATATTTTCTCTCCCATTTTCCATTAAGTGCAATTCCATCTGAATTATTTATTTATTTTATATATTTGCCTGATTTTAAATGAAAGCATAATGGCTTTGGTTGAAAGTAAAAAAAATAATAAATGTATATATATATATATATATATATATATATATATATATATATATATATATATATATATACAGTATATATACACTGCTGTGCAAAAGTTTTAGGCAGGTGAAGAAATGCTGTAAAGTAAAAATGCTGTCAAAAGTATATATTTTAATTGTCTATGTTTATCAATTTACAAAATGCAAAGTGAGCAAACAGAAGGAAAATCTAAATCAAATCAATATTTGGTGTGACTTTGGCTTCAAACCAGCATCAATACCTATGCCCCGTACACACGATCGGATTTTCCGACAACAAATGTTGGATGTGAGCTTGTTGGCGGAAAGTCCGACCGTGTGTACGCTCCATCGAACATTTGTCGGCGGAATTTCCGCCGACAAATGTTGGCTAGCAGGTTCTCAAATTTTCCGCCAGCAAATTTTTGTTGTCGGACTTTCCGATCATAGGTGTGCGCAGCCTCTTGCATTAGGGTGTGCACCCCAAAGCTCAAATACATATGCATGTGTATATGTACTGATGGTGTCAGTAGGGCAGTGGACAGTGTCAGTAGTTTTATTAGATTTTTTTTAAAATTATTTTATTTGGTAACATTTTTTTTGGGATGAAATATCAGTGGTCTAAACAGGGGGGAATATGCACCACACAAGGTGATTAGGGTGTGCCCAGGCACACCCTGTGTGCACGCCTATGTTTCCGATCGTGTGTACACAAGTCCGTCGCACAAAAGTCCACGCATGCTCGGAATCAAGTACGAGCCGGAAACGCTCGGTCTTGTAAAACTAGCGTTCATAATGGAGATATCACATGACTATTGAGCTTCCTTTTTATCGGCTCGCCGTATGTCTTGTACGTCACTACGTTCGTAATTGTTGGCCAACATTTGTGTGATTGTATGTATGCAAGACAAGTTGGAGCCAACAACCTTCAAACAAAATTCCACAGTTTTGTTGTCAGAAAGTCCGATCCTGTGTACGGGGCATTACACTCGCACACTTTGTACACTTACACAAAGTCAAGTATTTTGTAGAATTAGAGTCAGGTGTAGGATTAACCAATTATACCAAACATGGGCTAATGGCCATCAATTTCATTTGTAGGTTGAAACACAGTCATTAACTGAAACATAAACTGCTATGTAGGAGGCCTAAAACTGGGTGAGGAACAGCCAAACTCTGCCACTGTGGTGAGATGTGGAAGACAGTTTCATGTCACAGGTCAAACACTCTGGCAACAAGACACAAGGTAGTTATACTGCATTAGCAAGGTCTCTCCCAGACAAAGATTTCAAAGCAGACTGGGGATTCGAGATTTGCAGTTCAAGATATTTTGAAGAAGTACAAAGAAACGGGCAACATTGAGGACCGCAGACACAATGGTTAGCCAAGGAAACTTAATGCAGCAGATGAAAGACACATCAGGATTACAGTACTTTCCTTCCACATCAGAAGATGTCCAGCAGTGCCATCAGCAACTGGCAGAAACCAGTGGGACCCAGGTACACGAATCTACAGTCTGAAGAAATCTGGCCAGAAGTGGTCTTCAAGGAAGAATTGTGGCCAAAAAGCCATACATCCATAGCTATGCATGAAAACATAGGAACTGGGGTGCAGAAAAATGATGCAGGTACTCTGGACTGAGGAGTCAAAATGTGAAAGGTTTGGCTGTAGCAGGAGGCAGTTTGTTGGCAAAGGGCTGGAGAGCGGTAGAATAATAAGTGTCTGCAGGCAACAGTGAAGCATGGTGGAGGTTCCTTCCAAGTTTGAGGCTAGTTTTCTGCAAATGTAGTTAGAGATTTTGTCAGGATCAATGGTGTTCTCAATGCTGAGAAATACAGATATTTATCCATCATGCTGTACCATGAGTGTGGTGTGTGATTGGTCCTTAATTTATGCTGCAGCAACACAACAACCCCAAACAAACAGCCAATGTAATTAAGAACTATCTTCAGTGTGAAGAAGAACAAGGAGTCCCGGAATTGATGGTTTGGCCCCCACAGAGCCCTGATCTCAACATCATAGAGTCTGTCTGGGATTACACGAAGAGACCGAAGGATTGGAGGCAGCCTACATCCACAGAAGATCTGTGTTTAGTTCTCCAAGATATTTGAAACAACCTACCTGCCGAGTTCCTTCAAACACTGTGTGCAAATGTACCTAGAAGAATTGATGCTGTTTTGCAAAGGATGGTCCCACCAAATATTGATTTGATTTGGATTTCTCTTCTGTTCAATTACTTTCAGTTGTATTAATTGATAAAAAATAAACTATTAACACTTCTATTTCTGAAAGCATTCTTCATTTACAGCATTTTTCACACCTGCCTAAAACATTTGCACAGTAATGTATACTGTATACATTGTTTATGTATAATACATTTATTTCTGTAATTTTACACCTTTAAGAACTACTGTATCGTTTTCAAATAATATTGTACTATTAAAATGTATGTACCTTGTGAATCCATTATGATTACATTGCAGAGTATGCTGGGCTTTCCAAAAACAAAGCCCAGCATCACTTCCCTGCTTGTGAAAAAGTAAGGGATACTTTCAGTTTAAATGTAAAGATGGTCGCCTTGTACATTCTGGTGCATGCATTGTACTGCTGATAATGAATTTTCTCTCGCTCTCTCTCTCCTTTTCTTTTAATTTTACACATCTATCTCTTTCTTTCTTTCTTTCTTTCTTTCTTTCTTTCTTTCTTTCTTTCTTTCTTTCTTTCTTTCTTTCTTTCTCTCTTTTCATTTTAAACATCCATACCTTTCTTTCTTTCTTTTCATTTTAAACATCCATACCTTTCTTTCTTTCTTTTCATTTTAAACATCCATACCTTTCTTTCATTCTTTCTTTTCATTTTAAACATCCATACCTTTCTTTCATTCTTTCTTTTCATTTTGCACATCTATCTCTTTCTTTCTTTTCATTTTACACATCTTTCTTTCTTTCTTTCTTTCTTTCTTTCTTTCTTTCTTTCTTTCTTTCTTTCTTTCTTTTCTTTCTTTCTTTCATTTTACACATCTCTTTCTTTCTTTCTTTCTTTCTTTCTTTTCATTTTGCACATCTATCTCTTTCTTTCATTCTTTCTTTTCATTTTACACATCTATCTTTTTCTTTCTTTCTTTCTTTCATTCTTTCTTTTCATTTTACACATCTATCTTTTTCTTTCTTTCTTTCATTCTTTCTTTTCATTTTACACATCTATCTTTTTCTTTCTTTCTTTCTTTCTTTCTTTCTTTCTTTCTTTCTTTCTTTCTTTCTTTCTTTCTTTCTTTCTTTCTTTCTTTTCATTTTACACATCTATCTTTTTCTTTCTTTCTTTCTTTCTTTCATTCTTTCTTTTCATTTTACACATCTATCTTATCTATCTTTTTCTTTCTTTCTTTCTTTCTTTCATTCTTTCTTTTCATTTTACACATCTATCTTTTTCTTTCTTTCTTTCTTTCTTTCTTTTCATTTTACACATCTATCTTTTTCTTTCTTTCTTTCTTTCTTTCTTTCTTTCTTTCTTTTCATTTTGCACATCTATCTCTTTCTTTCTTTCTTTCTTTCTTTCTTTCTTTCTTTCTTTCTTTCTTTCTTTCTTTCTTTCTTTTCATTTTGCACATCTATCTCTTTCTTTCTTTCTTTCTTTTCATTTTGCACATCTATCTCTTTCTTTCTTTCTTTCTTTCTTTTCATTTTGCACATCTATCTCTTTCTTTCTTTCTTTCTTTCTTTCTTTCTTTCTTTCTTTTCATTTTGCACATCTATCTCTTTCTTTCTTTCTTTCTCTTTCTTTCTTTCTTTTCATTTTGCACATCTCTTTCTTTCTTTCTTTCTTTCTTTCTTTCTTTCTTTCTTTCTTTCTTTCTTTCTTTCTTTCTTTCTTTCTTTCTTTCTTTCTTTCTTTCTTTCTTTCTTTCTATTATTCTACTACAATTTGTTCTTTGCTGTTTGTTGGAGCCAAGCATCTCCATCTTGCAGCTTGGTTAGATCGTTTTCCCAGTAATCAACGAAAGCATTTTGTTATTGCACAATTCTCATTGGCTTTTCCCACAGTGGATCCTCCATTTAAAGTACATAAGATAAATAACCAGATGAGGACGCCATTTATCAACATGACATATCGTGGGGATGTGACACATTTATGTCACCCTTTCCTGCAATGTTTTAACACTTTCTCAGCGTGAAATGACTGTGTAATATATTATAGATACCCCTGATGTGGGGGGGGGGGGGGAGCGGTATGTCTGTGCATCTTATTAGCCGTTTGGTTGCTCCTCCAGTGGCCGTTCTAGGCTTTCTCAGTGAAATTTATCAAGCTGCCTCAAATGAGGCTTGAAAGCCTATGAGGGATTAGGCATGCCAAATAAAATATGCTGCCTTTGGCCTGGCCTCTCCCTGCGAATAAGGCATAAATTAGTGCGCAAATGATAAAGAATCAAGATATTAATTTGTAAAGCAAAATTTGTCATGTGTGATGTATGCATAGAGATCACAGAAGTAGTAGATCTGACTGAGCATCTTTTTTTACTTTTTAAATTCATATTACAAATGCTGAGTAATTACTAGAATATCTGTACTTCGCTTAACACCCAATCAGTGTCCTACACTGCGGGAGAAAGCGGCACAGAGTCCAGATATTGCAGAAAGTATATCTGCACAAATTGTATATACCGTAGACTGAGTTTAGTAGTGGAAATACGGGGCATTTTAGGTAACAGCGATCACAGGTCAATTAGTTTCAGTATAAATCACACAAATAGGAGACATGAAGGGAACACAAAGACACTGAATTTCAAAAGAGCCAACTTCCCTAAACTACAAACCTTGCTAAAAGGCATAAATTGGGATAAAATATTAGGAACAAAGAATACAGAGGAGAGATGGGTTTGCTTTAAGAGCATATTAAATAAGGGCATTAGCCAATGTATCCCATTGGGTAATAAATTTAAAAGAGCGAACAAACATCCTGGATGGCTTAACTCCAATGTAAAAATGCATATAAAAGCAAAGGAGAAGGCCTTCAAAAAATACCGGGTTGAGGGATCATCCACAGCATTCAGAATTTATAAAGAATGCAATAAGAAATGTAAGGGTGCAATTAGGATGGCTAAGATAGAACATGAAAGACACATAGCGGAGGAGAGCAAAAAAAATCCCAAGAAATTCTTTAAGTATGTAAACAGTAAAAAAGGGAGGACAGACCATATTGGCCCCATAAAGAATGAGGAAGGACATCTGGTTACAAAGGATGGGGAGATGGCAGAGGTATTGAATTTATTCTTCTCCTCAGTCTTCACGAGTGAATCGGGGGGCTTCAGTAACCAAAACTGCAGTGTTTATCCTCATGACACAACACAGGAAGCACCTACATGGTTAACAGAGGACGGAATTAAAATTAGACTTGAGAAACTTAACATTAATAAATCACCGGGACCAGATGGCTTGCATCCGAGGGTACTTAGGGAACTCAGTCAGGTGATTGCCAGACCGTTGTTCCTAATTTTTACAGACAGTCTATTGACTGGAATGGTACCAGCTGATTGGAGAAAAGCCAATGTAGCACCAATATTTAAAAAGGGCCCAAAAAACATCCCTGGGAATTACAGACCAGTTAGCCTAACATCAATAGTATGTAAACTCTTGGAGGGGATGATAAGGGACTATATACAAGATTTTAGTAATAAGAATGATATCATTAGCAGTAATCAGCATGGATTCATGAAGAATCGTTCTTGCCAAACCAATCTATTAACCTTCTATGAGGAGGTGAGTTGCCATCTAGATAAAGGAAGGCCCGTAGACGTGGTGTATCTGGATTTTGCAAAAGCATTTGACACAGTTCCCCATAAACGTTTACTGTACAAAATAAGATGCATTGGCATGGACCATAGGGTGAGTACATGGATTGAAAACTGGCTACAAGGGAGTGTTCAGAGGGTGGTGATAAATGGGGAGTACTCAGAATGGTCAGGGGTGGATAGTGGGGTCCCCCAGGGTTCTGTGCTGGGACCAATCCTATTTAATTTGTTCATAAACGACCTGGAGGATGGGATAAACAGTTCCATCTCTGTATTTGCAGACGATACTAAGCTAAGCAGGGCAATAACTTCTCCGCAGGATGTGGAAACCTTGCAAAAAGACCTGAACAAATTAATGGGGTGGGCGACTACATGGCAAATGAGGTTCAATGTAGAAAAATGTAAAATAATGCATTTGGGTGGCAAAAATATGAATGCAATCTATACACTGGGGGGAGAACCTCTGGGGGAATCTAGGATGGAAAAGGACTTGGAGGTCCTAGTGGATGATAGGCTCAGCAATGGCATGCAATGCCAAGCTGCTGCTAATAAAGCAAACAGAATATTGGCATGCATTAAAAGGGGGATCAACTGCAGAGATAAAACGATAATTCTCCCGCTCTACAAGACTCTGGTCCGCCCGCACCTGGAGTATGCTGTCCAGTTCTGGGCACCAGTCCTCAGGAGGGACGTACTGGAAATGGAGCGAGTACAAAGAAGGGCAACAAAGCTAATAAAGGGTCTGGAGGATCTTAGTTATGAGGAAAGGTTGCGAGCACTGAACTTATTCTCTCTGGAGAAGAGACGCTTGAGAGGGGATATGATTTAAATTTACAAATACTGTACTGGTGACCCCACAATAGGGATAAAACTTTTTCGCAGAAGAGAGTTTAATAAGACTCGTGACCACTCATTACAATTAGAAGAAAAGAGGTTTAACCTTAAACTACGTAGAGGGTTCTTTACTGTAAGAGCGGCAAGGATGTGGAATTCCCTTCCACAGGCGGTGGTCTCAGCGGGGAGCATTGATAGCTTCAAGAAACTATTAGATAATCACCTGAATGACCGCAATATACAGGGATATGTAATGTAATACTGACACATAATCACAGACATAGGTTGGACTTGATGGACTTGTGTCTTTTTTCAACCTCACCTACTATGTAACTATGTAACTAGTAGTCCTCTTATTAATAATAGTAATAATAGTCATTTTAATAATAATTAAAATATTATTTATTATTGTTATTATTATTATTATTATTATCATTATTATTATTATTAGTAGTAGTAGTAGTGATATTATTACAGTTATATGCACTTGTCCTCCGGAAGATATACCCCCATTCATGACCAGGCCATTTTTTGTAATACGGCACTGCGTTACTTTAACCGCTTCCTGACCAGCCGTCGCAGTTATACTGCGGCAGGTTTGGTCCCCTGCGTGAACCATCGTAGCTATATGTCGGCTCCGGGGGTTGGGATAGCACGAAGCCCGATACACAGAGGTGGTGCCGATGCTCGTGGCCAATGGTCGCGATGACCAACGGCCATGAGCGATCGTGAGCAGGAGACACATAACAGGGATGAGTGTACGCAAACACACACTTCCCTGTTCTGTTCTGAGAGGAGTGACAGATCGTGTGTTCCTATTAGCTAGGAACCACGATCCGTCACTTCCTCTAGTCAGTCCCCTCCTTCAGTTAGAATCACCTCCCAGGGAACACAGTTAACCCCTCGATCGCCCCCTAGTGTTAACCCCTTCACTGCCAGTGACATTTTTACAGTAATCAGTGCATTTTTATAGCACTGATTGCTGTATTAAAGCCAATGGTCCCAAAAATGTGTCAAAATGGCCTGATATGTCTGCCATAATGTCGCAGTCACGATAAAAATCGCAGATCGCCGCCATTACTAATAAAAATAGAAATAATAAAAATGCTCTAAATCTATCCCCTATTTTGTAGACTCTATAACTTTTGCGCAAACCAATCAATATACGCTTATTGCCTTTTTTTTACCAAAAATATGTAGAAGAATACATATCGGCCTAAACTGAGGAAAAAATTAGTTTTTTTTATATATTTTGGGGGATATTTATTATATAGCAAAAAGTAAAAAATATTGCGTTTTTTTTTTTTCAAAATTGTCGCTCTTTTTTTGTTTATAGCGCAAAAAATAAAAACCGCAGAGGTGATCAAATACCACGATGGCTACGGAAGGCCACTAGGAGTTTGGCACGTCCAATCAGACAGCTGCCTCTACTGTGACACCTACCGAGGCTGCAGGACAACATTCTCCCCCCAGGTCTCCTCTCCATCCCTAAGCGGCAAGGCGTCCACCTGCTGGGTGGAGGAGAACTACACCTGCCGATACCAGTCTAGAGTAAATGGGCACTAAGCGACCCATTCTGAATGGCATCCCAAGGGACCACAATTAACCAAATTGGGCATGCAGAATTTTTAACGGAGCAGTGCACTGTAGACATGTGAAATTCGTACCAAATTCGTTTTTTAACGAATCTCAACAAATTAGTTAATTCGGAAATATCTGAATGAACAAAATCAAGTTTAACACATTTTTCCGAATATTCGTAAATTTAAATATTCGAAAATTTGTAAATTCGTACATTTGTAATATCTTGAATTCGTAAATTTGCAAATTCAAAAATTCGGAAATCTGATATAATAATTAACTAGTAATAACTTAACTATTACTAACTATTAAGTTATAGGTATTGGAATTTCCTTTCAAATTTGGCTGTTAGTGAACGTAACGAATAAAAATTTATCCAAAGTTACAAATTATCCGAAATAACGAATGCCGCATCCAAACGAATGGAACATAATGAATTAATAATAATAAATAACAACAATAACAATAATAATAAAACGTATTATTATTATTATTATTTATTATTAATTTTTTCCGTTCCATTTGTTTAGATGCGGCATTCATTATTTCAGATAATTCGTAACTTCGGATAAATTCGTATTCGTTACGTTCACTAACAGCCAAATTTGAAAGGAAATTCCAATACCTATAATTTAATAGTTAGTTATTATTTCAGATTTACGAAATTTTCTGGTTTTTGCATTTTTGAATATCAAATTTCCAAATTTCCGAATTTTCTCATTTGCAAATGTACGAATTTATGAATGTACGAATCTACGAATGTACTAATGTACGAATTTATGAATGTAGGTATCTACAAATGTACGAATTTACGAATTGCGATCATAACGAATAACACGAAAAACTAATTTTTTTTTGGCAGTGCACATATCTAATGCACTGCAACGCACAATAGTGCATTGCTGTGTGTTGTGACGTAACAGGATTCTTTACTGTAAGAGCGGCAAGGATGTGGAATTCCCTTCCACAGGCGGTGGTCTCAGCGGGGGGCATCGATAGTTTCAAGAAACTATTAGATAAGCACCTGAATGACCACAACATACAGGGATATACAATGTAATACTGACATATAATCACACACATAGGTTGGACTTGATGGACTTGTGTCTTTTTTCGACCTCACCTACCATGTAACTATGTAACTATGTAACTATGTAACACAGCCTTTGGAAAAGTGTGTTGGGGTCAAATTCAGAATCCAGCCTGCCAGGTCATTTATTGAGGCCCTTGAACCTCTCCTGCAGCTGAAGCACCCGCTTCGTCTCCGCCTCTCCTGGTCTCAGCATTTAGTAGACTTATGCCGCGTACACACGAGCGGACATTACGGCGGACTTTGCCCGGCGGACTGGATTTCGTCGGACAATTCGATGTGTGTGGGCTCCAGCGGACTTTGTTTTCTCAAAAGTTCGACGGAATTAGATTTGAAACTTGTTTTAAATTTATCCGTTGAAATCGAGTCCGGTCGAAAAGTCCGCCGTCTGTATGCTAGTTCGACGGACAAAAAGCCACGCTAGGGCAGCTATTGGCTACTGGCTATGAACTTCCTTGTTTTAGTCCGGTCGTACGTCATCACGTACGAATTCGACGGACTTTGGTGGATTGTGTGTAGGCAAGTCCGTTCATTCACAAAGTCCGTCGGAAAGTACGTCGAAAAGTCCGCCGGGCAAAGTCCGCCGTAATGTCCGCTCGTGTGTACGCGGCATTAGGGTTGCCACCTGTCCAGGATTCATCCGGACAGGCCGGGTTTTGAATCAGAAATATTCAAGAACAACCGCGCTAAAAACAATAACATAAATGTGACTAATCAAATATAATAAAGTGTATGAAAAATACATCAAAAATGAAAATGTGTTTATAAATATAAAACACCAGAACCCTATTGAAAAAGTGACTGGAAATGATAAGTCCCAAATAAAGGTAAAAAAAGTCCCAATTGAAGTAGGAAAATAACTGACGTCACAAAAACACACAGTTCCTGGAGTCAAGGCAGATACAAACAGTGATCGTAGACATGTAACACAATCCTTGGAGCCAAGGGTGGATGTATTCAAGAATTACAGACGTAAGTTTGAATCATGTGTTCGGGTTTTAGGTGGACTGAAACC
This sequence comes from Lithobates septentrionalis, assembly GCA_037952835.1. Lineage (NCBI taxonomy): Eukaryota > Metazoa > Chordata > Amphibia > Anura > Ranidae > Lithobates > Lithobates septentrionalis. The sequence goes on from JBBDGP010001041.1 coordinate 962,119, forward strand.
CAGACACATTATTCAGACTGGGCTGTGGCTAACCAAGTAACCAAGATAATCACACACAAATCTGTTGCCATCCGGGAGCTGCGGGCAGCTGACTGGGGGCAGGTTTGGCATCACTTGGGGGGCAGGGCGATGATGTCAGCAAGAGCAATTTGACCACACCCACTGTTCATGCTATGCGCACTATGCGCACCGCATTACTACTCTCCTTGGGGCACCCAAAGGTGTCCCAGGCTGCTAAAGTGTTCGGGTTTGGCTTGAAGAAAAGGTGGTAACCCTAAGTAGACTCCAGCCCTCCTCTGGTCTTCCTCCAGGCCCTGCATGTTCAGCTTTCCACCTCTGCCCCAGCTTCCTTCTGCCAGCAGCAAAAGGTAAGGGGGTGCACTGTGACGTAAGGAAGAGTCGGGAACTCTTGACCTCTGATGGTGGGTGGGGGGCTCTTTACATCTGATGTAAGGGAGGGGTGGGGTCTCTGGACAGCTAGTCTTCTTACAGATACAACCGGTCCTTTGAGGGCAACCATAATGCTGATGAGGCCCACAATGAAATTTAGTTTGACACCCCTGCTTTAGGTAAAGCCAACAGTTCACCCTTGCAGTGTAGAGGGAGACCCAATGCATGGGTAGAGTTTTTTTTTTCATTAAGGACTTTTTGGGTCACACGTAATAGTATTTGTACATGAACGCGAGCTTCCACAAAGGTCTTTGGAATCGAATCCTACAATCGTAGGCTGCTTGAACAAGTTATCATTCTGTGCCTGTATGACCTACAGACTTGTCTATATCAGAGATTTATCCAGACAGGAGCTCTGCCCCGGTGACAGAAATCTCCAGCTTAAAATCTACATCATGAATCACATTTCACTACGCGACTTCACTTATATCATTCACTGCAGAACACACAAGAGAGACGTAGCTGCCGAAACTGTAGCAGGTCTTGTTCATTCCATGGAGATATTATCTCATTTATTTTAAATACTTCTGTAAAATTTCTATTTTACAAATGATCTGACCAATCAGAACTGCTCTGATCTGACCAATCAGGACTATTCTGATTTGGCCCTTGCATTCCTAGGAAAAGAAGAACGATGCGGTTTTCAAACCCCACGAGCGTTACACTTGGTTGCTTGGACGGCGAAAAGGGTGTTAGTTCACTTTATCATTTTTGTTGAAAAGAGGAACTTAAATTTTAATGATCAAAATAAAAAATTAGCTAAAACCTATATTTGGCAGCTAGATTAACCGCTTGCCGACCATATACTGTATATGTACGGCGGCAAGCAGCTCTCCTGCACAGGATCACGTACCTAGTACGTGATCCTGCACTTCCGGGTCTGGGGCACACGCGCGCGCACCGCCGCCCCCCGCTCCTGCATTGACCGTATACTGTATATGTACGGCGGCAATCAACTCTCCTGCACAGGATCACGTACCTAGTACATGATGCTGCACTTCCGGGTCTGGGGCACACGCGCGCGCACCGCCGCCCCCCGCTCCTGCATTGACCGTATACTGTATATGTACGGCGGCAATCAACTCTCCTGCACAGGATCACGTACCTAGTACGTGATCCTGCACTTCTGGGTCTGGGGCACGCGCACGCACCGCTGTGATTAGGCACAGCGGCAGATGATGATCGGCAGGTACGGCGGACTCGATGTCTGCCGGGACCCGCCGATGCTTCGGTACACAGGCAGAATGGTGGTCTAGGAAAAATGATCCGCACTCTGGTTGTTGCTCTTTAAAAAAATCTTCGTTTTTATTAACAAGCCACAGGGAACAAAGGCAGGTGAAAACGGTTGACGGGTTTCAGCCTATAAGGCCTTAGTCATAACGAATGGTGGTCTGCCTATATAAACAAGGCAAGTGCTCGTACTAGGGGAAGGCATGGATCAGTGTTTCTGCTTAGCAGAGACACAGGATGCATGACTTCTGTACTGACAGAACGGCGATCTGCCTTGTTTATATAGGCAGACCACCATTCGTTATGACTAAGGCCTTATAGGCTGAAATGCGTCAACCGCCACAGTAATAAAGCAATGGTCAGGCACATATTTAACCCTTTGATCACCCTGATAATTAATTAATTAATCCCTTCCATTAGTACAGTGCCAGTACAGTACCCCAGTGCCATTAGTACAGTGTCATGTACTAATCATGCATATGCTTTAGCACTGACCACTGTCTTAGTGTCACTGGTCTCCAAAAAAGTGTCAAAAGTGTCCGTTAGTGTACGATTTGTCCAACGCAATATAGCAGTCCCGTTATAAGTCGCTGATTACTAGTAAAAAAATAAAAGAATAAAAATAAAAATAAATAATAAAAAATCCCATAGTTTGTAGCCGCTATAAATTTTGCGCGAACCAATCAATATGGTCTTAGTCTTACTGGGATTTTTTTTTTACCATAAATATGTAACAGAATACATATTGGCCTAAATTGATGAAGAAATTAGATTTTTTTTCAATTTTTCTATTGCATGTGTTTTATAGCAGAAAGTAAAAGATGTTTTTTTTTTTTTTTTCAAAATTGTGGATTTTTTTTGTTTATAGTGCAAAAAAATTAAAAACCGCGGAGGTGATCAAATACCTCCAAAAGAAAGCTCTATTTGTGGGGGGGAAAAAAAGGACATAAATGTTATTTGGGTACAGCGTTGCATGACCGTGCAATTGTCAGCTAAAGTAACGCAGTGCCATATCGCAAAAAAATGGCCTGGTCATGAAGGCGGGGGGGGGGATAAATCTTTTGGAGGCCAAGTGGCTAATTTTGCAAAAGTCGCTTTACTCATCTTTTTTATTGCTTGACTTTGCTTATGCTCATCGCTAGACAGATCGGGAAACACGGGGCAGCTTCAGTTCAAAAGATTTAATTCGCAGGTACAAAAAGTGACTACAAAAGTTAAAAGTGTCAAACGCACAGCTCAGGGGTATCACTTTGCTGTCACTTTTTATCACTACAAATAAATCCATTGACCTGTAAATTCCGTTGCTTTTCCTAGACAACTTTTGTGACATTTACATAACATTTTTTATTTAGTTTTTCAGACAGAGGATACAAAAAATGATACACGGATATGGGTAGACGCATGACTTATTTTTTTATGAATCTGATAAAGTGAAAAGTTTAACTACTTCAGCCCCAGAAGGTTTTACCCCCTTCATGACCAGACCATTTTTTGCGATACGGCAAATGACAATTGCACGGTCGTGCGACGCGATACCCAAATAAAATTAATGTCTTTTTTTTTTCCAAAATTAGAGCTTTCTTTTGGTGGTATTTGATCACCTCTGTGGTTGTTATTTTTTTGTGCTATAAACAAAAAAAATACACAATTTAAAAAAAAACAAAAAACATGTTTTACATTCTGCTATAAAACGTATACAATAAAAAAATGTGAAAAAAAAGTGAATTTCTTCATCTCATCAGACAAATTAGATTTTTTTTTTTTTTTTTTTTTTTTAATTTTATTGGCTATGTATTATAGCAGAAAGTAAAAAATGTTTTTTTACTTTCTGCTATAATATGTAGCCAATAAAATAAAAAATAAAAAATTGAATGTCTTCATCAATTTAGGCCAATATATATTTTTGATTAAACAAGAAACGGCCCACTTTTGCCGTTTCTTCAGCAGCTGTGCCATGATTGGCGGCTCACATGCGCATGTGCGGGAGTGACGTCATCGCGGCTCCGGCCAATCACAGCGCCAGAGCCTGCGAACCTACAAAAAACTCCGGGAGATATGTCGCCGGTTACAACGGTGTGTGGGGCTGCTGCAACAGCTTCGATCTAAAGAAAATATTTCATAATGAGCTAGTATGTGTTGCATACTAGCTCATTATGCCTTTGTCTTACAGGGTTTTTGTTTTTTTTTGTTTTCAGGTTTACAACTAAGATTTCCCTTCACTGGAACTAAGGGGCCAAGCCCAACCCCTGAAAAACAACCCCACATCATAATCCTCCTCCACCAAATGATTTGGAATAGACATGTGTAGTTCGTTTAGTTCCGAATAAATATTTTGCATTATTCTGAGATTTGGATATATCTGAATACCCGAATTACAGTATAAACAAAGTTTACAGAATGCTCTGAATAACGAAACTAATGAGTTGTCAGGCCGCCCCTGCTGGGATGACATTAAAGTTCATGTGTGTGTAAAGGCAGGTGTCCCAATACTTTTGGTAATAAAGTGTATATTAGCGTGATGCTTAGTGGGAAGAATGCTCCTTACACTTGTGGTCATTAGTACGAATTTCCCTCTTTACAGATCAGTGGGAACCAGTGGCTGTTCATCCATTACGGGCGCCCGGGCGTCGCCCCCCCTCTCCTCGCCACCCCCTATATGAATAATGGATAGATTCATGCTATGCATGAATCTATCCATGGCCGCTACGACCACCCCCTATTAAGGCAACCGGCCCCTTTTTAGGACACCGGACGCCTGAATTACAGCGGCGGGGGGAGGGTTTAAGCACCTGATTAGAGCCATAGGCTTTAATAATCTTCAAAATAGGGTGGGCTGGTGGCGCAGAGCATTGCGCCATGAGCCCACCCAAGTGTTACGGCAGCGAATTAATATTCACTGTTGTAACACTGATCCTCAATCCGGCCAATCAGAAGCGGTTGTGGGACTCGTTTTCTGATTGCCTGAAAAGAGTAGACTCCTGATTGGCTGCGGAGAAGGAAACGGAAGCCGCCACTGCCGTGGAGACCCGTGGAGAGCAGCATAGCTCCCAGCTGTCCCTGATTTGGAGCAATGTCCCTCTGTCCCTCTTCCCCCCTCATTTGTCCCTCATTTTGGTCTGATCTATATAGTTGTATATAAAATGCACTTTTTATCTTTCAAAAAGTGTTTCCCAGTGCTAAATATTTCATCCAGTTTCTAAATTGCTCCTTTTGTAAATTTTAAAAGCCAATATAAAGGAATAGTAATAGTAAAAACTTGTGGATTTAATTAACCTTTTTTTGGGTGTTAATTCTCCTTTAAGGAGGTGTGGCAGGGGGGCGTGTCCTATGCCTACATATATTTGCTAGTAGGTGTCCCTCATTCCCATCTCAAAATGTTGGGAAGTATGGAGCAGGGGAACAGGAGACCCTCATGCACCTTGGGCCACTGGGCAGTGCCCAAGGGTGCCCATTCATTAAGATGGCCCTGGAGGCCACTGCTTAGCATAGGAAGCCGAGATGGGGTTAGTGCGAACGACTGACCGATGGGGGGGGTTAGTGTCCGTGGCATACTGTCCCCCCAACAAAAAAAATCCAACGGCCGCCACTGGTGAGAATTAATCTAAGAGGCAGAATTTGCTCAAGGAAACCCCTAGAAACCTCTGGAGGAACCCTAGTTCAGAAACTGTGCCATATATTATTCCTCTTTTCTCCGCCTACAGCAGCCAAACAAAAGGATATGCATGGAGGTGAGGGGAGGGGTGAAGGAGCTGGGCCAGCACAGACAGCAATTAGACATTCTCAGAAGAGGAGAGGTAGGGAGAGGGCTGTGCCATGACTCTCCCTGAGAAGTCAAAGTTTCCAGCAAGTTTGAAGGCTTATTTCAAACGAATAAAAATAATGTATGGAAAAAGGAAAAGCACTGCAAGTAAAGCATTTAAAATTCTTGATTTTTCGATGATTTTACTTGCAATTTTAGAAGTCGGTGGCGGGGTCTGTTTAAAATACTTTGTATTTCGGTCCAGCACTTTATGGAAGCATTGTATTCCGGGTTATATCTTTCCGAATGACGCTTCATATATCAGTTACATGAACGATAGAGCAGGATAAGTGCGGCGGTTCATCAGCATCTCCCGGAATCTTCGGGGCAATTTCCATGAAACATTTTTAGCGTTCTAATGATAAAAGTATTATTGTCTTCACATCCTTTTAATAATCCATCATCAACTCTTCTGGGTAGAAATATTATCACCCACTGGTTAATATTGAGATGGCTCAGTATGTTCTCCTCTTTTATCAGATGAAAAATATAAAAAGTAATAAATGCAGGAGGAGAAGAAAACGACACATTCGGCCAAAGTACACCGTCCCCAATTCCGCCAGCTGCCACTTCCTTGGATGGCGGCTCCGCTTAATGCCGAAATTGCAAAAGATGTCACTCATTATAATTGAATACATTTTTTTTTTTTGGAAGGCTAAAAAAAAAAAAAATCCTTTTTATTTATTTTTTTCCATTAGATTTTTTTTTTTCTTAAATACATTCAGCCAACTGGCATTTTTGTATCACTCTATATTTAAAGGGAATGTGGCAGAATTTCAACTAGTGATTTAATAAGACGCTCATTATTAACACAATGCTGGGAAACAACATGAAAAAAAACAAAAAACATAACAAGATAAAAAATTAAAAGATTAAAAAAAAAAAAAAAAAAAAAGATTTTGTTGCAGATGTAGCACCCTGGTGTTTAGGCAGGGTCGCTAACAAATTTAGTCTGCCAGGTAGTAAGTGTCCCGGCTAATTGTTAGAGGATCCACTGATTTTTTTCCCCCTAAATCTGGATTTGGCGCACTTCTCTCTTCTGTCACTGGGTGGCACTGTTGCCGGAGACGTTGGATTGACAAGAGCCTAGCAAAGTCAGACTATGAGTGGATGGAGTGTCTCAGCCAATTGGCAGGGGTCTCTTTAGCCCTTGGCCTGCTGGGAGAGCCTATTTATTTGCGTGGGGTCAGGTGATCAGAGGTTTTGTGCCACCTGGGTGGCTGTCTGGGTGTTGAAATGCCCCGGGTTGCTAGGCCAGAAGCATAGCTCCCAACTGTCCCTGATTTGGAGGGACTGTCCCTGATTTGGAGCAATGTCCCTCTGTCCCTCTTTCCCCCTCATTTGTCCCTCATTTTGGTCTGATCTATATAGTTGTATATAAAATGCACTTTTTTATCTTTCAAAAAGTGTTTCCCAGCGATAAACCTTTTATCCTAATTCTAAATTTCTGCATTTGTACATTTTAAAAGCCAATATAAAGGAATAGTAGTGGTAAAAAAAAAAAGCCCTTGTGGATTTAATGAAACTTTTTTTGGGTTAACTCTCCTTTAAGGAGGTGTGGCAGGGGGCGTGTCCTATGCCTACATACATTTGCTAGCAGGTGTCCCTCATACCAATCTCAAAATGTTGGGAGGTATGCAGAACCGGGGCTGCTGAGTAGGGATGAGCTTCGTGTTCGAGTCGAACCCATGTTCGACTCGAACATCGGCTGTTCGGTCGTTCGCCGAATTGCGAACGATATGGGCCGTTCGCGCCAAATTCGTGTGGCGCGTCACGGCCCATAATTCACTGCGGCATCGCAGTGCATTGCTGGCTGATGATTGGCCAAGCATGCACTATGACCCGCATGCTTGGCCAATCACAGCGCCGTCAGTAGAGAGAGCTGTAATTGGCCAAAGCCAGGGTGGCTTTGGCCAATTATGGCTCAGGGGATTTAGTACACACCCCACACTATATAAGGCCGCCTGCACGGCGGCCCTGTGTAGTGTGTGTTCCGGTGTGCTGAGAGATAGAGAGAGAGAGAGACAGTGTCATTTGATTTGAGTTAGATAGATTAGGCAGAACAGTCAGTCAGTTAGCTGCACTTACAGTGTATTGTGTATATATATGCATCCCAGGTGTTGCATATATATATATACACTGTATTCAGTTTAGCTAGATCCGTTCCTGTTATCTTCTATCTAGACTATTTACATTTAGTGCAGTGTGTCCTGCTCACAGTGTTCAGCTAGATCCGTTCCTGGTATTTACATTTAGTGCAGTGCGTCCTGCTCACAGTGTTCAGCTAGATCCGTTCCTGCTATTTACATTCAGTGCAGTGCGTCCTGCTCACAGTGTTCAGCTAGATCCGTTCCTGGTATTTACATTTAGTGCAGTGCGTCCTGCTCACAGTGTTCAGCTAGATCCGTTCCTGCTATTTACATTCAGTGCAGTGCGTCCTGCTCACAGTGTTCAGCTAGATCCGTTCCTGCTATTTACATTCAGTGCAGTGCGTCCTGCTCACAGTGTTCAGCTAGATCCGTTCCTGCTATTTACATTCAGTGCAGTGCGTCCTGCTCACAGTGTTCAGCTAGATCCGTTCCTGGTATTTACATTTAGTGCAGTGCGTCCTGCTCACAGTGTTCAGCTAGATCCGTTCCTGCTATTTACATTCAGTGCAGTGCGTCCTGCTCACAGTGTTCAGCTAGATCCGTTCCTGGTATTTACATTTAGTGCAGTGCGTCCTGCTCACAGTGTTCAGCTAGATCCGTTCCTGCTATTTACATTCAGTGCAGTGCGTCCTGCTCACAGTGTTCAGCTAGATCCGTTCCTGCTATTTACATTCAGTGCAGTGCGTCCTGCTCACAGTGTTCAGCTAGATCCGTTCCTGCTATTTACATTCAGTGCAGTGCGTCCTGCTCACAGTGTTCAGCTAGATCCGTTCCTGGTATTTACATTTAGTGCAGTGCGTCCTGCTCACAGTGTTCAGCTAGATCCGTTCCTGCTATTTACATTCAGTGCAGTGCGTCCTGCTCACAGTGTTCAGCTAGATCCGTTCCTGCTATATACATTTAGTGCAGTACGTCCTGCTCACAGTGTTCAGCTAGATCCGTTCCTGCTATTTACATTCAGTGCAGTGCGTCCTGCTCACAGTGTTCAGCTAGATCCGTTCCTGCTATTTACATTCAGTGCAGTGCGTCCTGCTCACAGTGTTCAGCTAGATCCGTTCCTGCTATTTACATTCAGTGCAGTGCGTCCTGCTCACAGTGTTCAGCTAGATCCGTTCCTGGTATTTACATTTAGTGCAGTGCGTCCTGCTCACAGTGTTCAGCTACATCCGTTCCTGGTATTTACATTTAGTGCAGTGCGTCCTGCTCACAGTGTTCAGCTAGATCCGTTCCTGCTATTTACATTCAGTGCAGTGCGTCCTGCTCACAGTGTTCAGCTAGATCCGTTCCTGCTATATACATTTAGTGCAGTACGTCCTGCTCACAGTGTTCAGCTAGATCCGTTCCTGTTATCTTCCTACTGACAGGCAGGCTTGTCTGGTTACAGTATATAAAGCTACCTGAAGAAAATTACAGGTGTTCTTTTTGATCCTATTAGTACCACGGTCAGGCAGCTAGACTATTTACATTTAGTACAGTGTGTCCTGCTCACAGTGTTCAGCTAGATCCGTTCCTGTTATCTTCCTACTGACAGGCAGGCTTGTCTGGTTACAGTATATAAAGCTACCTGAAGAAAATTACAGGTGTTCTTTTTGATCCTATTAGTACCACGGTCAGGCAGCTAGACTATTTACATTTAGTACAGTGTGTCCTGCTCACAGTGTTCAGCTAGATCCGTTCCTGTTATCTTCCTACTGACAGGCAGGCTTGTCTGGTTACAGTATATAAAGCTACCTGAAGAAAATTACAGGTGTTCTTTTTGATCCTATTAGTACCACGGTCAGGCAGCTAGACTATTTACATTTAGTACAGTGTGTCCTGCTCACAGTGTTCAGCTAGATCCGTTCCTGTTATCTTCCTACTGACAGGCAGGCTTGTCTGGTTACAGTATATAAAGCTACCTTAAGAAAATTACAGGTGTTCTTTTTGATCCTATTAGTACCACGGTCAGGCAGCTAGACTATTTACATTTAGTACAGTGTGTCCTGCTCACAGTGTTCAGCTAGATCCGTTCCTGTTATCTTCCTACTGACAGGCAGGCTTGTCTGGTTACAGTATATAAAGCTACCTTAAGAAAATTACAGGTGTTCTTTTTGATCCTATTAGTACCACGGTCAGGCAGCTAGACTATTTACATTTAGTACAGTGCGTCCTGCTCACAGTGTTCAGCTAGATCCGTTCCTGCTATATACATTTAGTGCAGTACGTCCTGCTCACAGTGTTCAGCTAGATCCGTTCCTGTTATCTTCCTACTGACAGGCAGGCTTGTCTGGTTACAGTATATAAAGCTACCTGAAGAAAATTACAGGTGTTCTATCCCAGCTTAGTGCAGCTACAGGCCATTAGTATGTCTGGAAGGCCAAGAAGGAGAGGCAGACAGTCACAAGCCAATAAGAGAGGGCAAGCAGGCTCTGTGTCTAGTGCTGGTCGTGGAGACGGTGCATCCTCATCAGCACGTGGCCATGGGACACGCTTGGCCTTTTTTTCGGCAGCTGGCCGTGTTGAGCCGCAACATGCGGAAGACTTGGTCGAGTGGATGACCAAGCCGTCCTCATCCTCCTCATCCTCTCTCACCCATGCCCAGGGTGCTTTGTCTGGCAAAGCAGCGGCCTCTTCCCTCAGCTCAATGTCATCAGTGACTCCTTCCCTAGCTCCACCATGTCCTCATGAGGATTCCCTCGAACTGTTTGACCACAGTGTTGGGTACATGCTCCAGGAGGATGCCCAGCGTTTGGAAGGCTCTGATGATGATACTGAGCTCAATGAAGGCAGTAACATGAGCACGGACAGAGGGTGTGCCCAAGAAGGACAGCAATCTGGCAGTCATGCTCCCCCTGCTGCAGCATACTGCCAGGTTTGCTCCAGTGATGAGGAGGGAGGGGATGATGAGGTCACTGACTCAACGTGGGTGCCTGATAGGAGAGAGGAGGAGGAGGAGGAGGAGGAGGAGGTGGCACATCACCAACTAGGCAGGATGCCCTCCAGGGGCCAGCCTAAGGGCAGCACATTGACTGCATCACACCCCAAAGCTCCACATGTGCAGGGCGCTGCAGTCTCTGCGCGTTATTCAAAAAGTTCTTTGGTGTGGGCCTTTTTTGAGACGAGTGCATCAGATCGCACCGCTGCTATTTGCAACATATGTCTCAAGCGTATCTCGCGTGGCCAAAACATCTCCCGCTTGGGTACCACATGCTTGACCAGACATATGTTGACCTGCCATGCAGTTCGTTGGCAAGCGTATCTGAAAGACCCACACCAAAGAACAAAGACGATCTCTCCTTGCTCCTCATCAGCTGAGATTTCCAACCCCACTAGACCTTCAGTCCTCTCTGAGACCTGCAGTGAGAGGAATGAAGGTGTAGAATTAGGTGTGTCACAGCCAAGTACTTGTGGGCAATCTGCTTTTGGTACACCGACGTCAGATTGTACCAGGCAAATTTCCCTGCCCCAGCTGCTGCACCGCCGAAAGAAGTTTGCTCCCAGCCATCCACATGCCCAGCGGTTGAATGCTAGCTTGGCAAAATTGCTAGCACTTCAACTGCTGCCTTTTCAGTTGGTAGACTCTGCCCCCTTCCGTGAGTTTGTGGAATGTGCGGTTCCTCAGTGGCAGGTACCCAAACGCCACTTTTTCTCACGGAAGGCGATTCCGGCTCTCTACCGGCATGTGGAAGGCAATGTCCATGCCTCGCTGGACAGGGCGGTCAGCGGTAAGGTGCATATTACCGCTGACTCATGGTCCAGCAGGCATGGACAGGGACGTTACTTAAGTTTCACGGCGCATTGGGTGACTCTGCTGGCAGCTGGGAAGGATGCAGGACAAGGTGCAGTAGTGTTGGAGGTTGTTCCGCCACCACGCCTCCAAAATGCTGATTGTGACACACCTCTCTCCTCCACCCCCTCCTCTTCTTCTTCCTCCATGGCCTCTTCCTCGGAACCAGCGGTGCTCCGTAGGCGTTCAAGGGGCTACGCAAGTACGCAGGCCAAAAGATGCCATGCGGTGCTTGAGCTGGTGTGCTTGGGGGACAGGAGCCACACTGGGGCAGAGGTTCTGTCAGCTCTGCAGGGGCAGGTTCAGAGGTGGTTGACGCCACGCCAACTTAAGGCAGGAATGGTGGTTTGCGACAATGGCACCAACCTCCTCTCTGCCCTCCGACAGGGACAACTGACCCATGTGCCCTGTTTGGCTCACGTCCTTAACTTGGTGGTGCAGCGGTTCTTGGGCAGGTACCCGGGCTTACAGGATGTCCTGAGGCAGGCCAGGAAAGTCTCTGTGCATTTCCGCCGGTCATATAATGCCAGTGCTCGGCTGACGGACCTCCAAAAGGAGTTTAACCTGCCCAAGAACCGCCTAATCTGTGACATGCCCACCAGGTGGAACTCGACGTTGGCCATGCTGCAGCGGCTGCACACGCAGCAGAGGGCCATCAATGAGTACCTGTGCGACTATGGCACCAGGACAGGGTCAGGGGACCTTGGTTTTTTTTCCCCACGCCAGTGGGCCATGATCAGGGATGCATGCACTGTCCTGTCACCATTCGAGGAGGCCACGAGGATGGTGAGCACTGACAGTGCATGCATCAGTGACACTGTCCCCCTTGTCCACCTGTTGGAGCACACGCTGCGTGGAATAATGGACAGGGCACTTGAGGCAGAACAGAGGCAGGAAGAGGAGGACTTCCTTAGCTCTCAAGGCCCCCTTTATCCAGACAGTGTTCCTGCGTGCCCGCCGATCACACAGGAAGAGGACGAGGAGGAGGAGGAGGAGGAGGAGGAAGATTGTGTCAGTATGGAGGTGGAGCCTGGCACTCAGCATCAGCAGTCTTTAAGGGATCAGTCCCAAGGAACACATGGACTTGTACGTGGCTGGGAGGAGGTGGCTGCGGACGTTGTTGTCCTTAGTGACCCAGAGGACTCCGGACCGAATGCCTCAGCAAACCTACGCTGCATGGCCTCCCTGATCCTGCAAAGCCTGCGTAAGGATCCTCGTATTCGTGGTATCAAGGAGAAGGACCAATACTGGCTGGCAACCCTCCTTGATCCACGTTACAAGGGTAAGGTTGCGGACCTTATCTTGCCATCGCAGAGGGAGCAGAGGATGAAACATCTTCGGGAGGCCTTGCAGAAAGGTCTGTGCAACGCGTTCCCAGAGACTGGGAGGTTACAAACTCCTGTTTCTGGACAACGTGTTGCTGAGGCTTCGGTCAGTCAAAGAAGGAGCGGTGGAGAAGGTGGCCGTCTGACCGATGCGTTCAGACAATTTTTTGGTCCGCAGCCCCAAGGTATGATCGGTTCCAGCAACCATCGCCAGCGTCTGTTTTACATGGTGCAGGAATACCTAGGGGCAAGATCAGACTTGGACACCTTTCCCACCGAAAATCCTCTGGGTTACTGGGTCTTGAGGATGGATCACTGGCCAGAGCTTGCACAGTATGCAATTGAGCTACTGGCCTGTCCTGCATCCAGCGTTCTTTCGGAACGCACATTCAGTGCTGCTGGAGGCGTGGTAACCGATCACAGGGTGCGTCTGTCCACCGACTCGGTCGATCGGCTGACCTTCATAAAAATGAATCAGTCTTGGATCACCACCAGCTACCAAGCACCTGATGCAGATGTAACCGAATAATTTTTTTTGAAATCTCAGATCCCTTCAAAGACTGCCTATGCTGATGCTGAGTGACTATCCCTGAGTAATTATCCTCTTCCTCCTCAATCATCACGCTGATAGCTTGTAAGAACATTTTTGGTTCTGGGCGCCACCACCAGTGCCTAAGGCACAATTTTTCAGCCCCTGTTTAACAGGGGCGTGTAATTACAATTTTTGATGCAATACTTTGCAGCAGGGCTCGTTCCTGCGTTCCAACTAGAGTGTCTGTGAGGGGTTGCAGTGTTGTGGCACCAGCACCAGTGCCTAAGACCCAATTTTTCTGCCCCTGTCTAACAGGGGCGTGTAATTACAATTTTTGATGCAATACTTTGCAGCAGGGCTCGTTCCTGCGTTCCAACTAGAGTGTCTGTGAGGGGTTGCAGTGTTGTGGCACCAGCACCAGTGCCTAAGGCCTAATTTTTCAGCTCCTGTTCAACAGGGGCATGTAATTACAATTCTTGATCTAATATTTCACAGCAGGGCCCTGTGAGGGCTTACAGTGTTTTGGCCACAGCAACACCTAAGGCCCAAATTTCTGCTGAGTATATAGGGCAGGACCCTACCTTCAAACATCTAACTTACAAACGACTCCTACTTGCAAACGGTAGGAGACAACAGGAACTGAGATGAAATCTACCCCTAAGGAAGGGAAATTCTCTCCTGTAAGAGTTAATATGGGAAAACAATTTCTCCTTTCCACTGATGCTTTCCAATCCTTGTTCCACAAAAAAACCCAAATTTTCAAAAAACATTTTTCATTGGGACAAAAAAGTGAGGTGAAATCTTCTGAAGAGGAGGAAAGACGCAAAACAAATGTCACAGGGGTGATAACCCTTCCCTATGTTTTCCAAAAAGCTTAGAAAAGATTTTTTGGCTGGAGCTAAACACATTAAAAATGTTCAAAATTACAAACAGATTCTACTTAACAACAAACCTACAGTCCCTGTCTTGTTTGCACCGCCTGTATACTGCTGTTCAGAGTATATAGGGCCTGGTGGCCCCACACCTTTCCTTATTTTAATTTGGGTGTGGGGTTCCCCTTAATATCCATACAAGACCCAAAGGGCCTGGTAATGGACTGGGGGGTACCCATGCCGTTTGTCTCACTGATTTTCATCCATATTGCCATGACCCGACATGACATTAAACCCGCAAGCAGTTTTAAATGAGATTTTTTCCTTTAAAAATGACATTTGGTGCAGGGACTGTTCTAAACATGGGAAACACGCGTCACTTTACAGGCATACTATAGACACCCCCCAGGTACGATATTTAAAGGAATATTTCACTTTTTTTTTTTTACTTTAAGCATCATTAAAATCACTGCTCCCGAAAAAACGGCCGTTTTTAAAAGTTTTTTTTGCATTGATACATGTCCCCTGGGGTAGGACCCGGGTCCCCAAACCCTTTTTAGGACAATACCATGCAAATTAGCCTTTAAAATGAGCACTTTTGATTTCGAACGTTCGAGTCCCATAGACGTCAATGGGGTTCTAACGTTCGTGCGAACTTTCGGTCCGTTCGCGGGTTCTGGTGCGAACCGAACCGGGGGGTGTTCGGCTCATCCCTACTGCTGAGCAGAAGTGGATCACTCTAGGCGCCGGCATTGTGTGTTATGTGTTATCTGTTATGTGTGTGTATTGTCAGTCTATAGATCCTTCATTTGTGATGTTGATACATTGTTTGTAACAGACATTCGATGTATCTTTTTTAATGATGTGTCACTTAAGATTTAGAGTTACTAACAGACATGGAAAGTAACTTTATATTTTTTATTGATGATTTTGGTATTTAAACCACAATAAAATTTTGATACTTTATTTTTTACATCGATCTCGTCTAATACCCTTTCTGACCAAAAGTAGCTGTCTTTTTCTATCCAAGGGATGCCAAAACCTATGGACCTCCCAAAAGGATAGTTTCTTCTTTTCATTGAGGTATGCAGAAGCCTGAGACCTTATCCGGGAGTACCTGTTTGCTAGGTTATCTGAGGCCTATCCAGGAGTAGGAAGAGCAGCGCGGGGGTTGGGACTTTAGACTTGGAGTCCGACCAAGTTGCAGAGGTTCAGCCGGACGGGGAAACCAAGTTGTTGCTATCGGGAACAATCACTCCGGCAAACGCGGAACAAGGCCAGAGGTAAAGGGAAAGCAGTCACCACTAAGGGACCACCCTTCCTGTTATCAGAGGTCAGTTTATGGAAGTCTGAAAGAAGTACCAGAGCAGCCTTTTTCACTAGGTGATGGTGAAGAAGTGGGAAAGCTTCAGCAAGTGCCAAGCCAGGGACCCAGCGGGTTAGCGGGGGTGACGCTTGAGGAGTATACAGCGGGTTAGATGTGGAAGAGCTCAGGAGATCTGTTGACGTCTGGGATCTGGAAGTCTAGTGAGAAACTGGGAGCTCAATGAGTGAATATCTACAGTGGGATACTGTAAGATGTAAGAAAAGATCTATACCAAGTTACTGTGAGTTACATGTATGGATCACTATTGACTGTTGCAAGTTCAGTTGCCATAGGAGACAGCAGTTTTACAAATATAGTAATGGTACCTGACTAGAAAGGCCCTTAACCTGTATAGCTGTCTTCCTATAGTGTTTTCTGAGTCTGCCAAGTGTTTTCGGAGTCTGCCATTGCATCTGCCTAACCCTCTCTCCTCCAGTTCTTGTTAAGAGACAATAAATCTCTACTGTTCGCATCCAAAAAGTGACGGGCGCCCAATCATTCCATCTTGCATTACACCCACTATGCCTGGTAACCCACTCTACAAGGGAGGAAGTCAGCTCTCCCTGAATCTGGAGGTCAACATTAGGCCTTTGGAGGTCAGGGCCAGCACTACGCAATATTAAAGTGGTCGTGTAAAGTGTGCAACTCCCCCCTCAGCTTCCCCCAAGACTTGTAAAGAACATTGATATTGGACTTTATAGGCACTCCAGTGCACCCAATTAAAAGTTTAACATCTTTATTACAAAAAAGTTTAAAAAACATATACAAACAATGCTAAAATTCACAATATACAGTAATTGCTGCCTAAATACTAGCACTCACACCACCAACTACACCAAAAATTGCACTAAAGAATCATGTGAAACGTCTTGAACGAGTGGCAATGTTCCAACAAGCTTGGTGTAGACTTGGTTGAGGCGTACTGTGACTCACTCGGCTCTACGTGTTATGCGCCTTAGCGCTTCTTCAGGAGCTTAGGCATAATATATTCATCATGATAAAGATTGACTGACAAAGGAATATAGTAAACCGATGTCCAGGACACAACGGTGAATGCGGGAGTATGTCACCAAATATTTAGCGACATACTCCCACATTCGCTGCTGTGTCCTGGACATCCATTTACTATATTCCTTTGTCAGTCAACATTCATTGTGATGAAAAAAGCATTTGACACAGTTCCGCACACACGGCTCATGTGTAAGGTAAAGTCTACAGGCTTGGAAAGATCAATTTGTAAATGGATAGAAAACTGTCTAAAAGACCGAATTCAAAGAGTAGTGGTTAATGATTCTTACTCTGAATGGTCTAAGGTTATCAGTGGTGTACCCCAAGGTTCAGTGTTGGGACCCTTACTCTTTAACATCTTTATAAATGATATAGGGTCTGGGAATAAAAGTACCATTTCAGTGTTTGCAGATGACACCAAACTCTGCAGTGGAAGAAGGTCTTTACAGGATGTCTCCAATTTACAAGCCGACCTCAATGCTCTGTCTAATTGGAGAACTAAGTGGCAAATGAGGTTTAATGTTGACAAATGTAAAGTTCTGCACTTGGGGGCTAAGAATATGCATGCAACATACATACTAGGTGGAGTACAACTGGGGCAATCCATAGTGGAGAAGGATCTGGGTGTTCTGGTAGATCATAAGCTTAATAAGCGAGCAAAGTCCTTTCTTGTATAAGAGAGGTATGGACTCCAGAGAGAGAGATATCATTTTGCCCCCTGTACAAATCATTAGTAAGACCTCATCTGAAATATGCAGTTCAGTTTTGGGCACCTGTTCTCAAAAAGGATATCGGGGAACTCAGGGCCGATCCTAGGGTCACCGGCGCCTGGGTGCAGAAATATTTCTGGCGCCCCCACATGGGCGTGGTCATCTTACCAACTCCACCCCTTTACAAATGATTCTATGGCAACGACTCAAATACAGAGCTGCTCCCCTAAGAAGTCTTTGTTACCCTGAAATCCTCCCATGATCTCTTAACAATAAAGAAAATACAGGAAGAGAGAACACTAATGAGACCTGGAGGGGAGACTCTCTGATCCACACAGAGAGGGCTTCTGTTAGAAAGAGCCCCCAGACATAATACAGGATACGGTCAAAGACTGCAGACATGATACAAGAGCTGGACAGAGACTGTAGACATGGTACAGGAATTGGTCAGAGACTGCAGACATAGTACAGGAGATGGTCAGAGACTGCAGACATGGTACAAGAGAAGGTCAGAGACTGCAGATATAATACAGGAGATGGACAGAGACTGCAGACATGGTACAGGAGATGATCAGAGACTGCAGACATAATACAGGAGATGATCAGAGACTGCAGACATAGTACAGGAGATGATCAGAGACTGCAGACATAATACAGGAGATGATCAGAGACTGCAGACGTGGTACAGGAGATGATCAGAGACTGCAGACATGGTACAGGAGATTATCAGAGACTGCAGACATAATACAGGAGATGATCAGAGACTGCAGACGTGGTACAGGAGATGATCAGAGACTGCAGACATAGTACAGGGGATGATCAGAGACTGCAGACATAGTACAGGAGATGGTCAGAGACTGCAGACATAGTACAGGGGATGATCAGAGACTGCAGACATAGTACAGGAGATGGTCAGAGACTGCAGACATAGTACAGGAGATGATCAGAGACTGCAGACATGATACAAGAGATGGTCAGAAACTGCAAACATAATACAGGAGATGGTCGGAGACTACAGACAAGATAGAATAGATGGTCAGAGACTGCAGACATGATACAAGAGACAGTCAGACACCGCAGACATGGTACAGAAGCTGGTCAGAAATTGCAGACATGATACAAGAGACGGTCAAAGGCTGTAGACATGATACAAGAGACGGTCAGAGACTGTAGACATGATACAAGAGACAGTCAGAGACTGCAGACATGGTACAGGAGATGGTCAGAGACTGCAGACATGGTACAGGAGATGGTCAGAGACTGCAGACATAGTACAGGAGATGATCAGAGACTGCAGACATGATATAAGAGACAGTCAGAGACTGCAGACATGGTACAGGAGATGATCAGAGACTGCAGACGTGGTACAGGAGTTGGTCAGAGACTGCAGACATAATACAGGAGATGGTCAGAGACTGCAGACATGGTACTGGAGATGGTCAGAGACTGCAGACATAGTACAGGAGATGATCAGAGACTGCAGACATGATACAAGAGACAGTCAGAGACTGCAGACATGATACAGGAGATTATCAGAGACTGCAGACATGGTACAGGAGTTGGTCAGAGACTGCAGACATGATACAGGAGATGATCAGAGACTGCAGACATGGTACAGGAGTTGGTCAGAGACTGCAGACATGATACAGGAGATGATCAGAGACTGCAGACATGGTACAGGAGATGATCAGAGACTGCAGACATAGTACAGGAGATGATCAGAGACTGTAGACATAGTACAGGAGATGATCAGAGACTGCAGACATAGTACAGGAGATGATCAGAGACTGTAGACATAGTACAGGAGATGATCAGAGACCGCAGACATGATACAAGAGACAGTCAGAGACTGCAGACATGGTACAGGAGATGTTCAGAGACTGCAGACATGGTACAGGAGTTGGTCAGAGACTGCAGACATGGTACAGGAGATGATCAGAGACTGCAGACATGGTACAGGAGATGATCAGAGACTGCAGACATAGTACAGGAGATGATCAGAGACTGCAGACATGGTACAGGAGATGATCAGAGACTGTAAACATAGTACAGGGGATGATCAGAGACTGCAGACATGGTACAGGAGATGATCAGAGACTGCAGACATAGTAGAGGACATGGTCAGAGACTGTAGACATGATACAAGAGACAGTCAGAGACTGCAGACATGGTACAGGAGATGATCAGGGACTGTAGACATAGTACAGGAGATGATCAGAGACTGCAGACATGGTACAGGAGATGAGCAGAGACTGCAGATATGATACAAGAGAAGGTCAGAGACTGCAGACATGATACAAGAGAAGGTCAGAGACTGCAGACATGGTACAAGAGAAGGTCAGAGACTGCAGATATAATACAGGAGATGGTCAGAGAATGCAGACATAGTACAGGAGATGATCAGAGACTGCAGACATAGTACAGGAGATGATCAGAGACTGCAGACATAGTACAGGAGATGATTAGAGACTGCAGACATGATACAGGAGATGGTCAGAGACTGCAGACATGATACAAGAGAAGGTCAGAGACTGCAGATATAATACAGGAGATGGTCAGAGACTGCAGACATAGTAGAGGACATGGTCAGAGACTGTAGACATGATACAAGAGACAGTCAGAGACTGCAGACATGGTACAGGAGATGATCAGAGACTGTAGACATAGTACAGGAGATGATCAGAGACTGCAGACATGGTACAGGAGATGATCAGAGACTGCAGATATGATACAAGAGAAGGTCAGAGACTGCAGACATGGTACAAGAGAAGGTCAGAGACTGCAGATATAATACAGGAGATGGTCAGAGACTGCAGATATAATACAGGAGATGGTCAGAGACTGCAGACATGATACAAGAGAAGGTCAGAGACTGCAGATATAATACAGGAGATGGTCAGAGACTGCAGTTCCTATGGACATTAGTAGATAATGGCCGATTGGCCCTCTCACCTGACCCAGCGATGGTTCCTCTGATCAGGAGTAAGCTCACTCTGAATTGCCCGTGGTGACTCCGCTGGGTAGCACCCAGATCTGTATTCTGGCAATGACTCCATTCCTTTCTCCGCCAGGGATGGCACCAGGCTGTGTGGCTTTCCCTCTGGCTCCTGTATCTCTCTCTCTCCCATTCAGTTGAGCCTGCTGTGTGGACTGCAGTTTCCGTGTTACAGTGGGGCTGCCAGTCCTCGGGACTACATGTCCCACAATCCTCTTCTCCTTTTTCTATTCTATTTTTCCCTGGCTGATATGAAGGCGGGGGAAGAAACATAGTGGGAGGCTGTGCTGGCCAGCGCCGCTCACTAGTATAGCAGTGCACGTGCGGAGGAGAGGGAGAGGGAGGGGAAGGGGCGAAAGAAGAGCCTGCAGCTGCAGTGACGTCACTAGGGTTGGTGTCACCAGGTGCGGTATTACATGGTGTCACCCTCCTTCCACCAACTTTAGTCACCCCTCAGTACAGACCTCCCTCCACTAAGTATAGACCCCCACTAAGTATAAACCCCTCTCTCAGTACAGACCCCCCTTCATCAGTATAGACCCCCCCAGGACAAACCACCCCCACTCCATTAGTAGACCCCCACCAGGACAACCCCCCCTCCATTAGTACAGATCCCCCCAGGACAAAGCCCCCCTTCATTAGTACAGACCCCCCAGGACAACCCCCCTCCATTAGTACAGACCCCCCCAGGACAACCCCCCTCCATTAGTACAGACCCCCAGGACAAACCCCCCCTCTATTAGTATAGACCCCCAGGAAAAACCCCCTCTATTAGTACAGACCCCCTAGGAGAACCCCCCTCCACTAGTACAGACCCCCACAGGACTAATCCCCCCTTCATTAGTACAGACCCCCCAGGACAAACCCCCCCTCCATTAGTACAGACCCCCCAGGACAAACTCCCCCTCCATTAGTACAGACCCCCCAGGACAAACCCTCTCCATTACTACAGACCCCCCAGGAGAACCCCCCCTCCACTAGTACAGACCCCCACAGGACAAATCCCCCCTTCATTAGTACAGACCCCCCACCAGGACAAACCCCCCTCCATTAGTACAGACCCCCCACCAGGACAAACCCCCCTCCATTAGTACAGCCCCCCCAGGACCCCCCCTCCATTAGTACAGACCCCCCCGGACAAACACCCCCCTCCATTAGTACAGACCCCCCCAGAACAACCCCCCTCCATTAGTACAGACACCCCAGGACAAACCCCCCCTCCATTAGTACAGACCCCCAGGACAAATCCCTCCATTAGAACAGACCCCCCAGGACAAATCCGCCCTCCATTAGTACAGACCCCCCCCAAGACAACTCCCCCTCCATTAGTACAGACCCCCCAGGACAACCCCCCCATTAGTACAGACCCCCAGGACAACCTCCCATTAGTACAGACCCCCAGGACAACCCCCCATTAGTACAGACCCCCCAGGACAACCCCCCCATTAGTACAGACCCCCCAGGACAACCCCCCCATTAGTACAGACCCTCCAGGACAACCCCCCATTAGTACAGACCCCCGAGGACACCCCCCCATTAGTACAGACCCCCCAGGACAACCCCACATTAGTACAGACTGCCCCCCCAGGACAACCCCCCCATTAGTACAGACCGCCCCCCCAGGACAACCCCCCCATTAGTACAGACCGCCCCCCCAGGACAACCCCCCCATTAGTACAGACCGCCCCCCCAGGACAACCCCCCCATTAGTACAGACCGCCCCCCCAGGACAACCCCCCCATTAGTACAGACCGCCCCCCAGGACAACCCCCCCATTAGTACAGACCGCCCCCCCAGGACAACCCCCCCATTAGTACAGACCGCCCCCCCAGGACAACCCCCCCATTAGTACAGACCGCCCCCCCAGGACAACCCCCCCATTAGTACAGACCGCCCCCCAGGACAACCCCCCCATTAGTACAGACCGCCCCCCCAGGACAACCCCCCCATTAGTACAGACCGCCCCCCCAGGACAACCCCCCCATTAGTACAGACCGCCCCCCCAGGACAACCCCCCCATTAGTACAGACCGCCCCCCCAGGACAACCCCCCCATTAGTACAGACCGCCCCCCCAGGACAACCCCCCCATTAGTACAGACCGCCCCCAGGACAACCCCCCCATTAGTACAGACCGCCCCCCAGGACAACCCCCCATTAGTACAGACCGCCCCCCAGGACAACCCCCCATTAGTACAGACCGCCCCCAGGACAACCCCCCCATTAGTACAGACCGCCCCCAGGACAACCCCCCCATTAGTACAGACCGCCCCCCAGGACAACCCCCCATTAGTACAGACCGCCCCCAGGACAACCCCCCCATTAGTACAGACCGCCCCCCCAGGACAACCCCCCATTAGTACAGACCGCCCCCCAGGACAACCCCCCATTAGTACAGACCGCCCCCCAGGACAACCCCCCCATTAGTACAGACCGCCCCCCAGGACAACCCCCCATTAGTACAGACCGCCCCCCAGGACAACCCCCCCATTAGTACAGACCGCTCCCAGGACAACCCCCCATTAGTACAGACCGCCCCCCAGGACAACCCCCCCATTAGTACAGACCGCCCCCCCAGGACAACCCCCCCATTAGTACAGACCGCCCCCAGGACAACCCCCCCATTAGTACAGACCGCCCCCCAGGACAACCCCCCATTAGTACAGACCGCCCCCAGGGCAACCCCCCCATTAGTACAGACCACCCCCCCAGGACAACCCCCCATTAGTACAGACCGCCCCCCCAGGACAACCCCCCATTAGTACAGACCGCCCCCCAGGACAACCCCCCATTAGTACAGACCGCCCCCAGGACAACCCCCCCATTAGTACAGACCGCCCCCCCAGGACAACCCCCCATTAGTACAGACCGCCCCCCAGGACAACCCCCCCATTAGTACAGACCCCCAGGACAACCTCCCATTAGTACAGACCCCCAGGACAACCCCCCCATTAGTACAGACCCCCCAGGACAACCCCCCCATTAGTACAGACCCCCCAGGACAACCCCCCCATTAGTACAGACCCTCCAGGACAACCCCCCATTAGTACAGACCCCCGAGGACACCCCCCCATTAGTACAGACCCCCCAGGACAACCCCACATTAGTACAGACTGCCCCCCCAGGACAACCCCCCCATTAGTACAGACCGCCCCCCCAGGACAACCCCCCCATTAGTACAGACCGCCCCCCCAGGACAACCCCCCCATTAGTACAGACCGCCCCCCCAGGACAACCCCCCCATTAGTACAGACCGCCCCCCCAGGACAACCCCCCCATTAGTACAGACCGCCCCCCAGGACAACCCCCCCATTAGTACAGACCGCCCCCCCAGGACAACCCCCCCATTAGTACAGACCGCCCCCCCAGGACAACCCCCCCATTAGTACAGACCGCCCCCCCAGGACAACCCCCCCATTAGTACAGACCGCCCCCCAGGACAACCCCCCCATTAGTACAGACCGCCCCCCCAGGACAACCCCCCCATTAGTACAGACCGCCCCCCCAGGACAACCCCCCCATTAGTACAGACCGCCCCCCCAGGACAACCCCCCCATTAGTACAGACCGCCCCCCCAGGACAACCCCCCCATTAGTACAGACCGCCCCCCCAGGACAACCCCCCCATTAGTACAGACCGCCCCCAGGACAACCCCCCCATTAGTACAGACCGCCCCCCAGGACAACCCCCCATTAGTACAGACCGCCCCCCAGGACAACCCCCCATTAGTACAGACCGCCCCCAGGACAACCCCCCCATTAGTACAGACCGCCCCCAGGACAACCCCCCCATTAGTACAGACCGCCCCCCAGGACAACCCCCCATTAGTACAGACCGCCCCCAGGACAACCCCCCCATTAGTACAGACCGCCCCCCCAGGACAACCCCCCATTAGTACAGACCGCCCCCCAGGACAACCCCCCATTAGTACAGACCGCCCCCCAGGACAACCCCCCCATTAGTACAGACCGCCCCCCCAGGACAACCCCCCATTAGTACAGACCGCCCCCCAGGACAACCCCCCCATTAGTACAGACCGCTCCCAGGACAACCCCCCATTAGTACAGACCGCCCCCCAGGACAACCCCCCCATTAGTACAGACCGCCCCCCCAGGACAACCCCCCCATTAGTACAGACCGCCCCCAGGACAACCCCCCCATTAGTACAGACCGCCCCCCAGGACAACCCCCCATTAGTACAGACCGCCCCAGGGCAACCCCCCCATTAGTACAGACCACCCCCCCAGGACAACCCCCCATTAGTACAGACCCCCCCCCAGGACAACCCCCCATTAGTACAGACCGCCCCCCAGGACAACCCCCCATTAGTACAGACCGCCCCCAGGACAACCCCCCCATTAGTACAGACCGCCCCCCCAGGACAACCCCCCATTAGTACAGACCGCCCCCCAGGACAACCCCCCCATTAGTACAGACCGCCCCTAGGACAACCCCCCATTAGTACAGACCGCCCCCCAGGACAACCCCCCATTAGTACAGACCGCCCCCCCAGGACAACCCCCCCATTAGTACAGACCGCCCCCCCCAGGACAACCCCACATTAGTACAGACCGCCCCCCCAGGACAACCCCCCCATTAGTACAGACCGCCCCCCAGGACAACCCCCCATTAGTACAGACCGCCCCCCAGGACAACCCCCCATTAGTACAGACCGCCCCCAGGACAACCCCCCCATTAGTACAGACCGCCCCCAGGACAACCCCCCCATTAGTACAGACCGCCCCCCAGGACAACCCCCCATTAGTACAGACCGCCCCCCAGGACAACCCCCCCATTAGTACAGACCGCCCCCAGGACAACCCCCCCATTAGTACAGACCGCCCCCCAGGACAACCCCCCATTAGTACAGACCACCCCCAGGACAACCCCCCCATTAGTACAGACCGCCCCCCCAGGACAACCCCCCATTAGTACAGACCACCCCCCCAGGACAACCCCCCATTAGTACAGACCGCCCCCCAGGACAACCCCCCATTAGTACAGACCGCCCCCCAGGACAACCTCCCCATTAGTACAGACCGCCCCCCCAGGACAACCCCCCATTAGTACAGACCGCCCCCCAGGACAACCCCCCCATTAGTACAGACCGCCCCCAGGACAACCCCCCCATTAGTACAGACCGCCCCCCAGGACAACATCCCATTAGTACAGACCGCCCCCCAGGACAACCCCCCATTAGTACAGACCGCCCCAGGGACAAACCTCCCTCTATCAGTACAGACAGACACATTAACACCCGGGCAGCAGCTAGAGAGGACAGTGTGCAGCCGCGCCGCCCGGGTGAAGAACAGATCGAGCGGGAGTGAGAGACAGCGGAGGAGAGAGAGAACCTGTGTCAGGCTGCAGGCACGGGCCGCCCCCCTCCCCCCAGCGAAGTCACTGCGCGGCTGGTCTCTCTCAACACAGAGACCAGCCGCTCCGATCTCCGGCGGCTGCTCTCCTCTGACAGGAGGAGGAGGAGGGAGGGGGGACAGGCTCTAGCAATGTAAAGCACAGCGGCGCCGGCGCGGCCGCTCCGCGGCGGTGAGCTGCTGCGGACAGAGCTACTTCTGGACACGGAGGGGAGGAGGGAAGGGAGCACTCTGGCGCTTCAGCGCCCCCACCTCTCTGGCGCCTGGGTGCACTGCACCCCGTGCACCCGCCTGGGACCGGCCCTGGGGGAACTGGAGAAAGTGTAGAGAAGGGCAACCAAAGTGATAAGAGGCATGGAGGAGCTTAGCTATGAGGAAAGATTAGAGGAACTAATCTTGAGAAGAGGAGATTTAGGGAGATATGATGAACATGTACAAATACATAAGCGGTCCATAGAGTGAATTTGGTGTTGAGTTATTCACTTAAAGGTCATCACAGAGGACAAGGGGGCACTCTTTACGTCTGGAGGAAAAGAGATTTCATCTCCAAATAAGTAAAGATTTCTTTACAGTAAGAGCTGTGAAAATGTGGAATAGACTCCCTCCAGAGGTGGTTCTGGCCAGCTCAGTAGATTGCTTTAAAAAAGGTCTGGATTCTTTTCTAAATGTACATAATATAACTGGGTACTAACATTTATAGCTAAAGTTTATCCACCGAAAATCTGATTGCCTTCCTGGGATCAGGAAGGATTTTTTCCCCCTGCTGTAACAAATTGGATCATGCTTTGTTGGGGTTTTTCGCCTTCCTCTTGATCAACTGTGGGTATAGGATTGTGTATACGGGATTGTATTATTTTTTTTGTGGTTGAACTAGATAGACTTGTGTCTTTTTTCAACCTGACTAACTATGAATATATTATGCCTAAGCTCCTGAAGAAGCGCTAAGGTGCGTAACATGTAGAGCCACGTCACAGTACGTCTCAACCAAGTCTACACCAAGCTTGTTGGAACATTGCCATTTGTTTGTATATGTTTTAAAAACTTTTTTGTAATAAAGATCTTAAACTTTTAATTGGGTGTACTGTAGTGTCTATAAAGTCCAATATCAATGTTCCTTACTAGTATTCCAATTAACCAGGACGTGGCACATTTTGATTGTTTTGGTATCCTCAGTACCATCCTGTGGTGATACAAATAAATCGAATCCTCCTAATACTTCCCTAAGCCCATTCTCAATTAGGGATGGGTGACTGGTTCGGCCCGAGCATAAGTTCGGGCCGAACTTTGGTTGTTCGGGTGTTCTGCAGAACACCGAACAATATGCAGTGTTCGGTGCAAATTCGAAAGTTGCCGGAACACCGTTAAAGTCTATGGGACATTAACATGAAAAATCAAAAGTGTTCAATTTAAAGGCTTATATGCAAGTTATTGTCATAAAAGTGGGACCCGGGTCCAGCCCCAGGGGACATGTATCAATGCAAAAAAAAGTTTTAAGAACGGCCATTTTTTCGGGAGCCGTGATTTTATAATGCTTAAAGTGAAACAATAAAAGTGAAATATTCCTTTAAACTTCGTACCTGGGGGTGTCTATAGTATGCCTGTAAAGTGGCGCATTTCCCGTGTTTAGAACAGTCCCTGCACAAAATGACATTTCTAAAGGAAAAAA
This sequence comes from Lithobates septentrionalis, assembly GCA_037952835.1. Taxonomy (NCBI): domain Eukaryota; kingdom Metazoa; phylum Chordata; class Amphibia; order Anura; family Ranidae; genus Lithobates; species Lithobates septentrionalis. The sequence goes on from JBBDGP010001041.1 coordinate 989,358, forward strand.
AGTAATTTAAAAGTACTCACGGCTATAATGAATTGTCGGTCTCGGCAATACGGATAAAATAAGTAATTGAAAAAAATGCCATGGGATCCTCCCAGTCCAATACCAGGCCCTTAGGGTCTGGTATGAATATTAAGGGGAACCCCAAACCCAAATAAAAAAAAATTGTGTGGGGGCCCCCCAAATTCCATACCAGGCTCTTCAGGTCTGGTATGGATATTAAGGGGAACCCCGCGCCAAAATAAAAAAAAATGGCGTGGGGGTCCCCCTCAAAATCCATACCAGACCCTTCAGGTCTGGTATGGATTTTAAGGGGAACCCCGCGCCAAACTTTTAAAAAAATGGCGTGGGGGCCCCCCCAAAAATCCATACCAGACCCTTATCTGAGCACGCAACCTGCAAGGCCGCAGGAAAAGAGGGGGGATGAGAGAGCGCCCCCCCTCCTGAATGGTATCAGACCACATGTCCTCAACATGGGGAGGGTGGTTTTGGGGTAGCCAAAGAACCTTGTCCCCATGTTGATGGAGACAAGGGCCTCATCCCCACAACCCTTGCCCGGTGGTTGTGGAGGTCTGTGGGCGCGGGCCTTATCGGAATCTGGAAGCCCCCTTTAACAAGGTGACCCCCAGATCCCGACCTCCCCCCTGTGTGAAATGGTAACGGGGTACAAATGTGTCAAAATGGTACAAAAGACAAGACACAGCTTGGGACAAGTCCTTTATTAAAAAATAAAAATTAAAATGTCCCACGAAGTCCATTCCTCTTCTCTTGCTCCGCCGACGGACCGAAAAAGAAAAAAAAAACAAAGCCGCGACCGACCTGCCTCCACGGTAGGCACCCGCCGTATGTCACGTCTTCGCTTTTAAAGTTCTTATATAACTGAGGGCGGGGCCACACGGTGACGTTCCCAGGGGACCTCGCCCCCCTCTGACGCACGGGGACTTCCCCATGGCTTTCCTGGGGCGTCAGAGGGGGGTGGGGCCACCCGGTTACGTAAGTCAGTTACTGAGAGTTGCCCTAATAATGGTATTGTTTCATTCATTTGATTTCAACTGCTTTAACCACTTCCGGACCGCCGCACACCGATATACGTCCTAAGGGGGATATTGTTGTTATGGCAGCAGCTATCCTCTTTTTCAGCCGGCGGTCCGGTTTGCGATAAGAGTTGTCTCTGTGGCGGATTCGCCGTGAGATCACTTTTATCAGAGGCGGGAGAGGGGCCCCTTCCCGCCGCGCCCCGGTGCCGTCCGCCGCTTATCGGAGCCGTCGGCAGTGGCGGAGGCAATCGGATCTTCACCCTTACTGGGCATGGAGACGTGTAAGGGGAAGATGGCCCCCACCCGTCTCCATATCATTGCAGGGCGGAAGCGACGTCAAAACTTCACTACCGCCCATAGCTCTTAAAGGGCCATTTTTTAATTTTTTTTTTAAAATGACAAATGTATTTATTGATTTATTTATTTATTTGTATTGAATTTTAGTGTAAATATGAGATCTGAGGTCTTTTTGACCCCAGATCTCATATTTAAGAGGTCCTGTCATGCTTTTTTTCTATTACAAGAGATGTTTACATACCTTGTAATAGGAATAAAAGTGACACAATTTTTGTTTTATTTTTTAAAAACAGTGTAAAAATAAAGGGTAAAATAAATAAGAAAAAAACATTTTTTTTTAAAAAATGCACCCCGTCCCGCCGATCTCGCGTGCAGAAGCGAACGCATACGTGAGTAGTGCCCGCATATGAAAACAGTGTTCAAACCACATATATGAGGTATCGCCGCGATCGGTAGAGGTAGAGCGAGAGCAATCATTCTAGCCCTAGACCTCCTCTGTAACTTAAAACAAGAAACCTGTAGAATTTTTTAAACTTCGCCTATGGAGATTTTTAAGGGTAAAAGTTTGTCGCCATTCCACGAGCGGGCGCAATTTTGAAGCGTGACATGTTAGGTATCAATTTACTCTGCGTAACATTATCTTTCACAATATAAAAAAAAAAAATGGGCTAACTTTACTGTTGTCTTATTTTTTAATTCAAAAAAGTGTATTTTTTCCACAAAAAGTGCGCTTGTAAGACTGCTGTGCAAATACGATGTGACAGAAAGTATTGCAATGACCGCCATTTTATTCTCTAGGGTGTTAGAAAAAAAATGTATAATGTTTGGGGGTTGCTAATTTTCTAGCAAAAAAAAAAACTGTTTTTAACTTGTAAACAACAAATCTCAGAAAGAGGCTCAGTCCTTAAGTGGTTAAAAAGCTGAGCAAGGAAAGTTGATCTTTATGTTACTTTTTTTTTTCACATATTTTAACTTTCTAAAAAAGAAATACAAATCTAATGCCTGTTAGTACAGAGGTATTGTATGCAAATGACTATACTAACAGAATACAAGGACGGGCCTCAGACAGATGTTATTGCTCTCTAAATTAAGGCTCGGAGATGGCATAGTGCTTCCCTCTTTAATCCTAATGTGGTGAAGAGCTTAGGTGTAAATGCGCGATAATTTACTTGTCAGCATCAATAAAGGCATGATCCCAATGATGGGGCCAGGTGAGCATCCTGAATGGTTCTGCTTCCCGATCAAATAAAGCTTGACAAATGGCTGGTACTCTCTGAGGTACGACTCGCGGAGCCTACAGCTGTCCATACCCAGACTTTACTGTCATTCTTAATATTCTACCCGATAAACCTGCACAGCTCGCCGTGTTCATTGCTCAATCTCTTTGTTATGCGGCAATAAAGGTATTTCTTTGGTGGCTGGCATTATGGCCAGTGGCGGCTTGTGTTTTTATTTTTGGGGGGGTGGCACGCCACCCCCTCCCCGGCGGCCAGGGGAGCGGCACTAGCGAACCCCCCCTCCCGCTATCTGCCGGTTGGTCCTTACCCCATCTAGGTGGCGGGTTGTGGGCAGCTGCTCCGGTGTCCCCTCCAGTACGGCGGGCAGGCCCCACCTAGATGGCGGGGCGAGGGCAGCTGCTCTGGTGTCCCCTCCTGCACAATGGGGGGGGACCTCTAGGTGGCGGGGTGCGGGCAGTGGTTCCAGTGTCCCCTACAGTACGGCGGGCAGGCCCCATCTAGGTGGCGGGTTGTGGGCAGCTGCTCCGGTGTCCCCTCCAGCACGGCGGGCAGGCCCCACCTAGATGGCGGGCGAGGGCAGCTGCTCTGGTGTCCCCTCCTGCACAATGGGAGGGACCTCTAGGTGGCGGGGTGCGGGCAGCTGCTCTGGTGTCCCCTCCAGCACGGTGAGGGGGGCCATCTAGCGGCTTTCCGCCGTACGTCTCCACTCTCTTCCTCCTAAGCGCTAGGCATCCAATTGTACTCCATATTCCCTTCGCACACGTTCCTGGAAAAGCTCTAAAGGGTTTGGGTGCTGCAGCAACAACCAGCTGTGAACTGGTTCAGAAGTCACAAGGAAAATGTTTGCCAGCACACCATGGATCAACAAGGAAGCGCCCAAGCGAATTATTTAATACATGATCACATCACAAGAATAGTGCAATGTTTCTGAGTCATGTGATGCCTGACGAAGGGGTCCTGCGTGACTTTGAACTGTTGCACTACTCTTGTGATGTTTCCTTGAGACGTTCAATAGGATCGCCTGTTGTTTTGGCCAGTCGGGAAACAGATCTCACGACCCGCTTCCTGATTGGCGGGGAGGAGATTTAGTGTGAAAATAGCTAATATTCATTTGCTATCCCACACAACTGGGTGGGCTTAGGGCAAAGTGCTCTGTACCCGGAGCCCACCCTTTTTTGAAGCCTAATAGATCCTCTGGCTCTAATCACATGCTTCAAAAAAACACCCCCCCCATTGGAATCCATGGTCTGGCACCCTGTATGTAGTTTAGGGGGCCGGACACATGGACGGGGGGGTGGCGCCCGTACGCCCCTAATTGACGGGCCACCACTGGTTGTAGCCTTGCATTGTTGGGAGTCATTTCATGGATTTTCACTGTAGAGGCTTCCACTGTTTTCATGAAACGATCGGCTTGGTGGTCTGGTAAAGTGGTCCAAAGGGTCACATACTATTTCAACCCCCTCCACATTAAGTGTGAAGCAAATACACAAACCAAGCCCTTTATGCCGTAGGGGTGCTTTCCACATGGATGGCCAATTTGCACTGTGCCAGCACACTTTTTACCTGTAAATGAATTCACATTATCCAACTTCAAAGTACACCTGTGAACAGACTATGGACATTAAAGTAATTACATATTTTTAACAAGAAGTAAAAGAGTTTTAAAACAAGCCATCACTGACCTCTCTAGCTGTTTGTACTGTGAAGTATTCATTCTCAGAGATCCCCACAACAAAGGCTCAACGATCTCCATTTCTAACACCTTATTTGTTATTTATTACAGGTACTTAAAGAGGAGTTCTGCCTGCGCTTTCTAATTGGCCTGGCAGCAGGGGAAGGAGGAAGGAGGAGGGGGCAAACTTCTGAGGGACTTCGCCGCGGCGCCGTCTCCCGAAAGTGGGGACGGGGTCCTGTGGAAAATAGGTCCCTGTTTCCTCCTCCCCCCCGAAAGGTGCAAATGTGGCACTGGAGGGGGGGAAGCAAATAAGTGGAGGTTCCACTTTTGGTTGGAACACCGCTTTAGATAGCACTATCAATGTACGCAATGCGATGCATATATATTGTACATTCACATTCAGTCCCTGCCCTGAGATTATAATCTAAGGTGGGTACCTAACTCACATTAATACATACACATACTCAGGGCTGGTGCAAGGATTTTTGACACCCTAGGCGAAACCAAATTTAGCCACCCCCATTGCCCCCACCCCTGACTCCACCCCCTTTACCCTGCCAATGTGACAGAAGGCTCTGCTTCCTCTAGACCTGGCTCCAGTGCTGTGCTGCACCTCTAATTACACTGTTTCTTGTCTGGTCATTAGCCTAGGCTTATGACATCATGCACAGCTCTGCCTCTCACTCTTGTGAGAGTTTGCCAGGAAAGGAAGGGGGATAAGTCATAAGAGGGACAATGAGAGCTGCAGAGCTGGAGGTGTGTGTCTGTGTAAATCCAGGAAGTGAACAGGCAGCAGCTTCAGCTGCCCACAGTTAAAATGGTTGTAGCCAGACTCAATGGAGGGAGATTTCTGCAGCATATTTGGCAAGTACAGAATCACAGTATATATTAAATAATATGCAGTAATATAATATAATAATATAATATAAGTGGTTGGAGGGAAGCTTCAGAATGGCAAAGATGTTTTTATTACAAATTATGTGAGCAGACTGCAGTTCCTCTTTAACCACTTCAGCCCTGGAAGATTTTCCTGCTTAATGACCAGGCCATTTTTTGCGATTCGGCACGGCGTCGCTTTAACTGACAATCGTGCGGTCGTGCGACACTGTACCCAAACAAAATTGACGTCCCTTTTTCCCACAAATAGAGCTTTCTTTTGGTGGTATTTGATCATCTCTGCGGTTTTTATTTTTTGCGCTATAAACAAAAAAAAGACCAACAAATTAAAAAAACAAAAAAAACAAACAATATTTGTTACTTTTTGCTATAATAAATATCCCCAAAAATGTTTTTAAAAAAACACATTTCTTCATCAGTTTAGGCCGATAAATATTCTTCTACATAGTTCTGGTAAAAAAAATAGCAATAAACGTATATTGATTTGTTTGTGCAAAAGTTATAGCGTCCACAAAATAGGGAGTAGATTTATGGCATTTTTTTTTTTTTTTTATGACTTCTTTTATACTAGCAATGGCTGTGATCTGGGATTTTTAGCGGTACTGCAACGGCGGACAGATCAGACACTTTTGACACCTTTTTGGGACCACTGACATTTATACAGCGATCAGTGGTATAAAAATGCACTGATAACTGTGTAAATGTCACTGGTAGGGAAGGGGTTAACACTAGGGGGCGATCAAGGGGTTAAATGTGTTCCCTAGTGAGTGTTTCTTACTGTGGGGGAGGGGACTGACTGGGGGAGGGAGACATATCGTTGTCCCAACTTACTAGGAACAAACGATCTGTCTCCTCTCCCCTGACAGAACAGGGATCTGTGTGTTTACACACACAAATGCCAGTTCTGGCTCTTGTGCCCACGGGCCCCTCCCCCCGTCATGCAGCGGGCGCGCGTGTGCCTCCGGTGGCTCTTAAAAGGGGAAGACGACGTTTTTCGGGAACGTGTCTGTGATGGGCAGCCAAAGATGGTGACACTTTCTGATAAGCAAAAGACCAGCTTGAAGTATCTTTGACAAAACACAGGCTGACTGGGAGGAAATGCAGTATCAGAAACTATGAAATCAGAACGAGACAGAAGTACAGTTAAATCACACTTGTTTAATAATAAAATTAAAAAGAACAAACGTAGTCAAAACATAGCCAAGGTTCAGTAACCGGAACAGATAGTCAGCCAAGCCAGAAGTCAGGGATCAATGTAGTGGAACAGCAAGCAGGATCTGGAGCCAGAAGGGATGTCAGCAAAGCAAGTCTTGAACAGGATCGCAAGAGATTGTCTCTGTGATGTTGACCAAGGCGAAGGCAGAGCTCCTCTAGACTGGACGGCTTAAGTAGGCAGGACTGATGAGCAGGATATCATCAACAGCTGAGTAACTGTGGAGAGAGATAGGAGCTGGCAATTAGCCAACAGTTGAGCGGCCAGCTCAGAGAAGGAAGGGCTGAGCCCAGCCCTGACAATGTGCCACTTTGCCGACGTATATCTTTGTTAACCGGTCGGCAAGTGGTTAGGGGCCGCCCTGCCACAGTATATTTACGTGGGGCGGTCCTTAAGCGGTTAAGGGGTGTGGTAGGGGTGTGTCCTATGCCTGTATACTTTTGCTAATAGGTGTCCCTCGTTCCCATCTCAGAAAGTTGGGAGGTATGCCTAACCCCCTGTATACTGCTTTAGACTTTATACTGCCACCAGTTTATAGTATGAGATGCCAGAACCTTTGCAGCAGGCACACTTCATTGGCATCTAGATTCAATGAAGCAAGTTAACCATGGTGATCAACAGTCTTTGTTGAAAGCAACTGATCGTCAGAATAAAAGGCGGACGCCCTTAACAAACCTCTGGGCCAAAAAAAGTTTGAAAGGTATCCAGTCTTTTGGTGCAGACGCAGTTCGCACTGACACACAACACACACACGCGGACGGACAAGGAGTTGAGCAGACAGCGGCCGAGCTACCGTTGACATTCTCCCCATAACAAGTGTTTGCCGAATCCCTCGGAGCAAGGTGACCTTTACATCACGAACCGCGTTTTCCTCCTTCCGGCAGATTGCCGAAACTAATTTGGGCTCATTAACTACCCGGGTGCTATCTCCCAAAATGCTCCATCGATCTTTGCCAATATACAAAATGTCATCTTCCAGTGAGTGGCGGAGACGGCGCAGCTTTTATCGGTATTGATCACCACCGCCGTATGTTTTCTTACCTTGAAAGAGCCATTATTTTTTTTCTCTTTTTTTGCAATTTAATGCACAATTGACTTTTTTTGACTTTTTTTTTTTAAACCATAGGATTTATTCATCAAGCTTTTTCTGGAGGGGGGGAAATTCCACAGACAAATCTTTCTTTATGAACAGAAGCATTTATATTAAAGACTTCTTAACTGCCAGTGATTTCATCCCAAATGTCAGGGGGTTAGAAAATCTATCCACCCAAAAGGAATCTTTAACCGCTTCAGTTCGGAAGATTCCGCCATTTTTTTTGCTTTATTTTTAACTGATCATTGCGCTTTCGTGCGACGTTGCACCCAAATAAAATGTATGTCCTTTTTTTCCCCCCACAAATAGAGCTTTCTTTTGGTGGTATTTGATCACCTCTGCGGTTTTTATTTTTTGCGCTATAAACAAAAAAAAAGACAGAAAATTTTGAAAAAAAAAAAACACAAGATTTGTTACTTTTTGCTATAATAATAATCCCCAAAAATGTTTTTTAAAAGAAACTAATTTCTTCATCAGTTTAGGCCAATATATATTCTTCTACATATTTCTGGTAAAAAAAAATTGCAATAAGTGTATATTGATTTGTTTGCACAAAAGTTATAGCGTCCACAAAATAGGGATTAGATTTATGGAATTTTTATGGTAGTTTTATTACTTTTTTTTTTAACTAGTAATGGTGGTGGTCTGTGATTTTTAGTGGTACTGTCTGCAACGGCAGTCAGATCGGACACTTTTGACACCTTTTTGGGCCCATTGACATTTATACAGTGATCAGTGCTATAAAAATGCACTGATTACTGTGTAAATGTCACTGGTAGGGAAGGGGTTAACACTAGGGGGCAATCAAGGGGTTAAATGTCTTCCCTAGTGAGGGTTTCTTACTGTGGGGGGAGGGGACTGACTGGGGGAAGGAGACATATCGTTGTTCCTACTTACAAACACAAATCCCCGTTCTGGCTCTCATGCCCTGCGATCGCGGGTGGCCAGTGGCAATCGTGCCTGCAGGCCACCCATGCATCGTGCCGCCCCCCCCGCAAAGCAGGGCGACTCTTATAAAAATTATATTTTAAGTAATTAATTTGTCCATAATGAATATAATAAAAACATCAACAATAATAATAATAATTTTCAAAATAGGAAATGAGAGAAAATCCCTCCAAAGTGAGGGCAACCCAGGTTGTTACCAGAACTAGTGTCCCGATTCGAAGATTTCCCCTCTATAACTCAATATTTGGGATTTTCTTTTACTTTCATTCTCAGTGATAACGGTAAACAGGACAAATAGGGAGGGTGAATCTCCCTAACAGGGGTACAGACAGCAATAAAAACCTGACCGGAGTTGAATCCCTCTCCACTCTATCCAAAACAAAAAAAAAAGGCTATTTATGGTAAAATGTGGTATTTAACATTCAAATGTACAATGAATATAAAATAATATACAAATATCATAAAGTAAATAAAATAAAATATAATACAATTATTGTATTTTATATTATTATTTTATTATATTAGTATTATTTATTATATTATACAAGTATTATATTATTTATTCAACTTCTAAAACAGTATACATTTTTAGAGGGTAGGAGGTTAAATAGCTATTAATGTGGCCAACATCCTTAAAATGATACAAAAAGCATGGTTTTCCCCTTAGCAATGGGACTTTATAGGCACAAGAGCGTAACTCATTTTTAAAATTTCAAAGTTTAATTTGTAAAAAAAAAAAAAGCAATATCACATAAAGTGAAAAAAAATACAATTTAAAGATAAAAGTGTGGGGTACAAATTAGCGCATCATTTTTATAGAAAACACCTAAACAGTGTGTATAGAGGATTTACATCAAACATTGCATAAACATAACCGACGGGTTTCGGAGTAATCTTGGCTCCTTCCTCAGGGAAAGTTTTTGCATTCAGTATACATACAGCCCTCAATAAACAGTATAAAATAAACAGTATAAAATAATATAAAAATATTATTTATTTTTTTTATTTCAGTTATTTATATAGCGCCGTCAATTTACGCAGCGCTTTACATATACATTGTACATTCACACCAGTCCCTACTCTCAAGGAGCTTACAATCTATGGTCCCTAACTCAAATTCATACATACTAGGGACAATTTAGACAGGATCCAATTAACCTATCAGCATGTCAATTCATTATATTTTAATAAAATGAATTATGTTAAAAATATAATTATTTTGTTATCAAATAATAAAATATTATGAAAGATATAAAATATTCGAATACAATTATATCCTTTACAATAATAATAATAAGAATAAGAATAATAATTCTTCTTCTTATTATTATTATTATAATAATTATGGAAAAATGTATTACTATCAGGAACCATGAATCAGACCGAGACAGAAGAATAGTTAAATCACACTTGGTTAATAATAATAAGGTAAACAGAGTAAGCGTAGTCAAAACAAGCCAGAGTTCAGTAACCGGATCAGGTAGACAGCCAAGCAAATGTCAGAGAGCCAGAGATAAACGTAGTAGTACAGCAAGCAGGATCAGGAGCCCAAAGGAATGTCAGCCAAGCAAGTCTTCAACAGGAACACAGGAGAAAGTCTCTGTGATGTTGACAAAGGCGAAGGCAGAGATCAAGTGAGCTGGACGACTTTAAGTAGGCAGGACCAGCGAGCAGAATTAACAACAGCTGGGTAAATGTGGAGAGAGATGGGAGCTGGCAATCAGCCGACAGCTGAGCGGCCAGCTCAGAAAAGAAAGGGCTTAGCCCAACCCTGACAATTACTTTACCAAAATATACTATAATCAATGAATTTGAAATAAATAAACTTCTCATCCAAACCCTAAATTATCGCATTTGTTATTTTAAAATGCCATGAAAAGAATTCCATCCATGATACATTTTTATTTGCAGGAACATTGAAGTTTACAGGACCAGCTTTCAGGGTGTCCCCTTCTTCTGGTCCAATCAGTACTTACACCCAAAACCAGGGGCAGGCTGGGCTGGGGGGCAGGGTGACAATTGCCCCCCAGGCCGCTCTAACTTATAACTTCTTGTGGACTCTAAGGTTTATGTGGAAGTTAGCCGGGGGCATGGCCGCCAACTGACTGACGGGATGGCACTGTAGTCTGCTGCCGTGCTCAAGCTCCCCGTGGGTGGAGAACTGAAAGCCACGCAGCCAGCCAGGAAACTACAACTCCCAGATATTGAAGGGAGGCAGAGGACAGGAGCATCACCCTCCCCCTGGACTGGAGGAGGCCGTGCAAGGACCCGATGAGCTGGGCTGAGGTGAGAGACCCTGACACCCCCAGCTGATCCCCCCCCACATCCCATCTACCCCCCCCCCAATACACCTCATTTACCCTGCCGCAGTGCCCACCCAGTAACCTCAAAATAGCCTTCAACACTTTAGGTCCTGCTGGGAGCTGGCCATGGCCTATGAGTCCTGCTGGCCACTGGCCTGTAGGTCCTGCTGGGAGCTGGCCATGGCCTGTAGCCTTAGTAGAACAGCAGGACCCACAGTGATGGGCACTGGTGAGGCTGCACTGATGAGGCTGCGCTGATGGGCACTGATGAGGCTGCGCTGATGAGCACTGGTGAGGGTGTGCTGATGGGCGTTGGTGAGGCTGCATTGATGGGCGCTGGTGACGCTTCATTGATGGGCGCTGGTGAGGCTGCATTTATGGGCACTGGTGAAGCTGCATTGATGGGCACTGGTGAGGCTACATTGATGGGCACTGGTGAGGCTACATTGATGGGCACTGATCAGGCTGAGCTGATGAGCCTGCATTGATGGGCACTGGTGAGGCTGCACTGGATGGGCACTAGTGAGGCTGAGCTGATGGGCACTGATCAGGCTGCATTAATGCATTATTTTTGTTAAACCTCCCTTGTTGCTTTTGACATTAAATTATGTTACCACGTTGTATCATATTTGTCTTGCTTCATAACATCAATATCCGTTATAAAGCCAGGTGGGCATGAATGGTGAGCTGATTCAGTGGTTGAATGGGCCACTTGACTGGACTTACCCCTAAGGCCTAAGGCTGCCAGCCCTCCCCTGCCCAAAACCACCGAGTGTTAGTTCTTCGCAGTCCATGAGAATGGGGGCGCTGGTCAGGGACACATCCTTTGCCCATATACTTTGTGCTACAAGGGCTCTCTCTTACGCATCTCAAAATGTTGGTAGGTGCTCTACTCAGCACTGATATCTACGAAGGTTTACTTTCAAACTTTCAGATTGGTAAGTTTGCATGGCTTCTGTGTCATACTGGATGGGTCAAAGTTGACCTTCTCTAGACCTTACACTGCATCAAGCTGTAATGACATCCATAGATGAACACAGACTGAACACTGTAGATAAGGCATCCAGTGACACTGACACATCTGTTACGAAGCTGCCTTCTGCCAGGTACACACATTGACCCTGGAGGATAACCACCACATTTGTTTTTTGTACATCAGTTAGCACGGAATTGATTGCTGAAATTGGAACATAAGTGTAAAAAAAACAAAAAAAAACAAACAAACAAAAATACTTTAATGCATGGGCAGCGAGGGGAGTCATGGGTATCGTTGGCTGTGCCTGGACAAGCTGTTTCATCTACAGATGTTTCTCATATCTACAATGATCAATAGAGCGGAGATGACTTTCACAAATGCAAGACGGCCGCATTAAAGGAAAACTACACGCCAATAGGAGAGGCTGCTGCCAAATTCAGATAAAAAAAGTAGATCTAAACCCAATAATCAGAGTTAATATAATTTCAAAAGTTCCATCTCTTCTAAATCAGCATCTTATATTAAAATAATCCCCGGTAATCTTGCCATTGAGGTCCTTGTTCAGGTACTTCCTCTAATCAGGTGACAACTCTTCCCCTATTGTGCTTCTGTGCTGTCACCCCGTCATCTTCACCCCTGGTAAAGACTATGAGTGGTGCGCTGACACACATTTTACACTTATGGATGGGTTTGGTTTTTGTCCGAACCTGGAAGTTAGATGTCATTGCTGGGCCAATGAGCCATGCGCAGGAGATTCTCCACCCTGCTGTTGCATATATACAAAGGCGCAGGGATACTGGTGACATCATTGACCTAATATGGCCAGTTGGCCTGGCCACATGGCCATATTAGGTCAATGGCATTGATCTGATTTAGCTGCATGGCCATATTAGGTCAAGGACATAGATTTGATTTGGCGACATGGCCTTCTCATGTTAATGAAATTTATCTGATTTGGGCACATGTCCATATTGGGTCAATGACGTTGATCTGATTTGGCCACATGGCCATAATATGTTAATGACATTGATCTGATTTGGCGACATGGCCATATTGGGTCAATGGCATTGATCTGATTTGGCCACATTGCCGTATTATGTTAATAACAGTGATCTGATTTGGCGACATGCAGGGACGTTGCTAGGTCTACAAAAGATCTGGGGCTAGAGCCCATAGCAGAGTAGTAAAGAAAGTCATACGCTTGGGTGGGCATACACATGTATATACAGTAATATATGTGTGTGTGTGTGTGTATATATACCCCATCCCCCATACCACCCCTTACATCAGGGTCCCCAGAGAGTCCCCCTTACATCAGGGTCCCCAGAAAGCCCCCACTTACATTAGGGTCCCCAGAGAGCCTCCCCCTTAAAATCAGGGTCCCAGAGAGCCTCCCCTTGCATCAGGGTCCCCAGAGAGCCCCCCACTTACATCAAGTTCCCCAGAGAGCCTCCCCCAATTGGGGACCCCTGCAAAGACTTGGGGCTATGGGCCCCAGATTCGGGGCTATAGCCCCAAAAGCCACCCCCTAGCAACGCCACTGGGGACGTGGCCATATTGGGTCAATAGCATTGATCTGATTTGGCCACATTGCCGTATTATGTTAATAACAGTGATCTGATTTGGCCACATGGCTATATTAGGTCTACGGCATTGATCTAATTTGGCCACATGGCCATTCGAGGCAAGGTCAATGGCATTGGCCTAATATGGTAATGTACCCATATTCGGTCAATGGCATTACAAGCATTCCACCCTTTGTGTATTTCAGCTGCAGGAGGGGTAATCTTCTGCTTGCGGTTTATTGATCCAGCAATGACAGCTAACTTCCAGGTCTGAACAAACTTGGGTTCAGACTTAAACCAAGCCTCTGGCTCTTTGGTTGTTCAGATGAATGCCTGCATGAAAGCCAGCAGATGATCAGCCACCGATCCCAGAAATGTTTGCGATCAGAATACATTTCCAGCTCTGGAAAAATTGTTATAATTAATCTATTAGGAGCACTATGCCATTATTAGCGTCTTTACTTTCCTTCTCTGTACAACAGGTGCGGCGGATCTCTGTGTGGTGAAAACAGCTGGCTCAGCCAATAGGCGTAAACCCGATTTGCATATTTATAGCATGTATTAATTAGCACTAAGCCTGTTAACATGGAGGAATGTGAAATAAAACGAACAGAAAAGAGGAGTTTCAACAAGGATTAAAGAAAACCCTGAATTGATTATGGGATTTTTTTTTTTTTTTTTGTCAAAGAATGCATGCCAACTAAAAAATAAATAATTAAATAAAAACCTAATGAAATATTAAATGGCACCTTGCATTATGATCAAATTAAGACATTATTTATTTAAAAAAAAAAAAAAAAAATCAAATCAAAGATTAAATAAGACTTTGCATTATGATCAAATAAGACATTATTTATTAATAATATCCCAAAATTAATTTAATTTAATTAAATATTAGTTGCTAGTAGTGCCACTGTCTAGTCCACACATAACTTGCATTTCCTGTGAAGGGTGTATTCTGGGCCTGTCGTATTTGATTCTCCGCAGAGTGAACTGGCTGAATGGATAAAAGAGAACAGGATAACATCGCTTGTCAAAAAAAAAAAAAAAAAAAATCTAAAAAACAGGATCTTTGCAGGTTTGTTTGGTCTCTTTACCATTATTTAAAAACATTAAATGGGTCAGTGGTATAAGAAAATGGGCAGAGCCAGAAGAAAACGTGTTTTTTTCTAGTTTTCATCCGGTATAAAGCCGTGTAGGCAAATTACATGGATACAATGCAGGGATGTGCGGTGAGGTCAGTGACTGGTATCAGAGCCAGATACACACAGGTTACATACGCCGCGATCGTTAGAGCGAGAGCGATAATTCTAGCACTAGACCTCCTCTGTAATGCTAAACATGTAACCTGTAAACATTTTGACAGCGACGCCTATGGAGATTTTTAAGTAAGTTTGGTGCCATTCCAAAAGCGTGACATGTTAGGTATCTATTTACTCGGCGTAACATCATCTTTCACATTATACCAAAAAATCGGGCTAACTTTAGTGTTTATTTATTTATTTTTTTATTTTATTTATGAAAGTTTCATTAAAAAAAAAAAAACACGTTTGTAAAATTGCTGCGCAAATACTGTGTAACATAAAACGTTGCAATGACCACCATTTTATTCTCTAGGGTGTCTGCTAAAAATATATATAGATATATAGATATATAATGTTTTATTTTGGGGTTCTGAGTAATTTTCTAGCAAAAAAATGATGATATTTAAATGTAGGTGAGAAGTGTCAGAATTGGCCTGGGTGCGAAGGGGTTAATTACCGTAAGTAATATACAAATAATTATTATATATTGTTTTTAAGGTAATTTACTATATTTTCAAAATCTGTACTCAAGCAGGTGGCTTAACGGACAAATTACCGAAGTTTGAAGTTATAACTTCCAACCAGTAATTTCACAGTAAATAGATAAATGTTGTTGATGTTCTGTAGCCATAAGACACTTTTTGCCCTATGGTAACAGCTCTACTCCTCCATAGACACAGTACAAAGAGTGAATGTTGTCACCCCAGGACAGGAAGTTTGTCACCAGCAGGATCACCAAGTGAAAATTAAAGTGTGACTAAACCCAGGACCCTGCATTCACTACATCTGATCTCCCAACGTACACAGAACATGGAAATGCAATTATTTTAATAAATATAAACTTAGGCTTCTGACAGGCTGCGCAAGGAGCCCCGTATCTCCGCAACCATAGGTTATAGGAGCCCCAAATTTTGACCAGTGGTGGGGTCGGACTTCAGCTACCTACCCCACCAGGGTCGCTGAGCTACGACCCTCGAAGCTCGATCCTTTTTTTTTTTTTTTTTTTTTTATGTTCATGGCTTGTGAGGCTCTGCCTCACCTGCCTCCCCTGACGGCACGTCCCCGATACAATGTTATTTTTCCTTCATTGGTTACAATGATATTTTTCAACAAATCTATCCTTCAAAGTTTAATTATTTATTTATTTTTTTGCTATACAGCTCCAGACACAAAACGTACCTGTAAGGCTAGCTTCATATCTGTGTGGGTGCAGAGGTGCACGTAAATCGCACACGTTCCCTCACCCACATGCAGCTGCTGTTAAGAAGACGCGTGGGGATGCCATTCACTCCTATTGGCACCCGCACGCACTGAAAAACGTGGTGCAGTTTCTGTGCAGCTGCATTTTAAGGGTCCATGCACACTAGGAGCAGAGAAAAATTTGTTTAGGAGAGTTTATGGGTATTTTTGCAAAAAAAACATTCCCCTCTTTTCATGGTTCACTATAATCAATATACACTTGAAAATGCCGAATGCGCCTAAACACCGCGTTTAGGCGTGTTTATGAGTGTTTAACATTTCTTCTGCCTGAAAACTCCGCTCAAGAGGAGAGGAGAGGAGAGGAGATGAGAGAGAAAATATTAGAAGTGATTTGGTACTGATATACATGAAGAAACTGAACGCATTTCTTTTATATTGTAACACATAAAATACCAAGAGAGAAGAGAAGAGAAGAGAAGAAAAGGGAAGAGAGAGAAGAAGAAAGAGAGAGGAGAAGAAGAAAGAGAAAAGAGAGAGGAAGAAGAAGGAGAAGATAGAGGAGAAGAAGGAAGAGAAGAAAGAGGAGAAGAAGAAAGAGAAGAGAAATGAGAAGAAGAAAGAGAAGAGAGAGGAGAAGAAGAAAGAGAAAAGAGAGAGGAAGAAGAAAGAGAAGATAGAGGAGAAGAGAGAGGAGAAGAAGGAAGAGAAGAGAAATGAGAAGAAGAAAGAGAAGAGAAAGGAGAAGAAGAAAGAGAAAAGAGAGAGGAAGAAGAAGGAGAAAAGAGAGAGGAAGAAGAAGGAGAAGATAGAGGATAAGAAGGAAGAGAAGAGAAATGAGAAGAAGAAAGAGAAGAGAGAGGAGAAGAAGAAAGAGAAAAGAGAGAAGAAGAAAGAGAATATAGAGGAGAAGGAAGAGAAGAGAGAGGAGAAGAAGGAAGAGAAGAGAGAGGAGAAGGATGAGAAGAGAGAGGAGAAGAAGGAAGAGAAGAGAGAGGAGAAGAGGGAAGAGAAGTTAGAGGAGAAGAAGGAAGAGAAGAGAGAGGAGAAGAAGGAAGAGAAGAGAGAGGAGAAGAGGGAAGAGAAGTTAGAGGAGAAGAAGGAAGAGAAGAGAGAGGAGCAGAAGGAAGAGAAGAGAAATGAGAAGAAAGAGAAGAGAGGGGAGATGAAGAAAGAGAAAAGAGAGGGGAAGAAGAAGGAGAAGATAGAGGAGAAGAAGGAAGAGAAGAGAGAGGAGAAGAAGAAAGAGAAAAAAAAAGAGAAGAAGAAAGAGAAGAGAGAGGAAGAAGAAAGAGAAGATAGAGGAGAAGAAGGAAGAGAAGAAGGAAGAGAAGAGAGAGGAGAAGAAGGAAGAGAGAGGAGAAGAAGAAAAGAAAAGAGGAGAGAGAAAATATTAGAAGAAGTGATTTTGTACAGAATGATATATAGATGTAGAAACCGAACGCATTTCTTTTGTATTGTAACACATAAAATACTAATAGCAGATGGCAGAACAATGTTGTTCGTCTTGCTTCAATTATGAAAAAGAAGAGATGAAAACACATATTTGGGAACTGGCACATCAAATAACTGTCTGGAAGGAGCTGGTTTATTAATATTTCGAAAACAGCTGAAATACGGAACATAACAATATGCCACACAAGTTGCTCCTTTTAATATAGTCTAATTCTCATTCTACCCTGAGCAGTGGGATCCTATTGCACTTGCAAATCCCATATGTCAGTTCCAATGAAGGTGCAGTTTAGGACAGGCATAGTAATAATAAAGCCAGGATTCTAGCAAGCTATCTTGGTGATCTGCTGTTTAAAGGGAAACTATAAAGATTTTGGATCCATTTTATTTTTTAAGAGACACTGTCACCTAGTCCATTCAGGACAACTCAACTCTCTAGCACTCTACTTCTTCTTCCTATATGACCACCATTGTAAAATATCCAATGCTTCTGGGTATGACAGAGCATGTGACCTCCTCCTATGATGAAATGCTCGAACAAACTTAGCGACCAAAAAAAAAAAAGAAAATTGCAAATGCAAAGGTTTTAAAAAAAATCTATTTAGCGTGTTGATTGGGAATAGGGGTAAAGGGGCAGAGAAATTAAAGGGAGATTAAACATCAGCATTATTTCATACATTCAGGGTTTACATCTAAGTTAACCTGATTTATATATATATATATATATATATACACTATATTACCAAAAGTATTGTGACACCTGCCTTTACACGCGCATGAACTTAAATGGCATCCCAGTCTTAGTCTGTAGGGTTCAATATTGAGTTGGCCCACCCTTTACAGCTATAACAGCTTCAACTCTTCTGGGAAGGCTGTCCACAAGGTTTAGGAGTGTGTCTATGGGAATGCTTGACCATTCTTCCAGAAGCGCATTTGTGAGGTCAGACACTGAAGGGCACGAGAAGGCCTGGCTCACAGTCTCCGCTCTAATTCATCCCAAAGGTGTTCAATCGGGTTGAGGTCAGGACTCTGTGCAGACCAGTTGAGTTCCTCCACCCCAAACTCGCTCATCCATGTCTTTATGGACCTTGCTTTGTGCACTGGTGCGCAGTCATGTTGGAACAGGAAGGGGCCATCCCCAAACTGTTCTCACAAAGTTGGGAGCATGAAATTGTCCAAAATGTCTTGGTATGCTGACGCCTTAAGAGTTCGCTTCACTGGAACTAAGGGGCCAAACCCAACCCCTGAAAGATAACCCCACACCATAATTACCCCTTCACCAAATGATTTGGACCAGTGCACAAAGCAAGGTCCATAAAGACATAGATGAGGGTGGAGGAACCTGACTGGCCCGCACCTCAACCCGATAGAACACCTTTGGGATGAATTAGAGCAGAGACTGTGAGCCAGGCCTTCTCGTCCAAAATCAGTGCCTGACCTCACAAATGCGCTTCTGGAAGAATGGTCAAACATTCCCATAGACACACTCCTTGTGGACAGCCTTCCCAGAAGAGTTGAAGCTGTTATAGCCTCAAAGGGTGGGCCAACTCAATATTGAACCCTACCCACCATATCTGGGATGCCATCAAAGTTCATGTGCAGGTAAAGTTAGGCTTCCCAATACTTTTAGCAATATAGTGTATGTTGGGTAGCCTGTCCTGTACAACTCCTTTGGTTTGATGCATCATCCATCAAATTTAACCTTACAAGTCAGGTTGAATCTAATAGTTGGCTTTTAGGAGTTGCCTAC
Organism: Lithobates septentrionalis; assembly: GCA_037952835.1. NCBI lineage: Eukaryota > Metazoa > Chordata > Amphibia > Anura > Ranidae > Lithobates > Lithobates septentrionalis. The sequence goes on from JBBDGP010001041.1 coordinate 1,008,300, forward strand.
TATTGAAATTTTGGACATCAGGCTCTCTGTACATGAGGGACAAGGTTCCTGCAGAGGGTGTGTTTGGGAACACCTCTCCTCTTTTACAAACAGACAGGTAAAAGGAGTTCCCAGATTATCAAGAAAGAGAAGTAGACTAGAGGACTGTACTCTAGCAGTGCTTGGGTAAAGAAAACTGAGATACAAAAATACAAAATATGCTTTTTTTGTACATATTAACCTGACATTTTCAGAATGTCAGGGCCCAGTGTGTATACAGAAGCATGGAGGAGAAACATGGATTTAATGTTAGAGACAGTGTCTGCAGGTTATTGTGTCTCACCCATCTGCCAGTGTTATAACTTTTCAAAATGAAAAGATGAGGGCTCCGAAAAAAGAAAAATCTATTAAAACACTCTCCAGCTATTTTTAGAGGGTGTTTTTTTTTCAAGGCTGGCAGTTCAGGCCTCCCAAACACTGTCCCCATTAAAAGCCTCTCAGGAGAAAGTGTTTCTGTGGAGCACAATGTTTTCTGTCAACTGAATGAAGCTCTATGGAAACTATAATGACAGATACAATAACTCAGCAATGGCCAGACTGATGGATGATGGCCCTCACTTCTGAGGAAGCTTTGGTGAAACCTGAAAAAGGATTTGATTTATTCTATGGAGGGAAACAAAATGCGCTTTTTAAAAACTTTTACCGTGAACCATAGTCAAGGACTCAAGCTAAACATTTTTCTATGCTAAAGCTAAATATTTTCTAGAAACATAGAAGAGCGACAGCAAAACAAGACCAAATGGGTCCATCAAGTCTAGTTTTTATTTTTTTTTATTTTACGTTTTTGTCTGAGCATAAATCTATGTTTTTCCCAAACATGTTTGCATCCAATTACTGACTAACTCACTACATGTCCCCATATTCTTCATATTAGCTTCATACCCAAAATATTGCCCTCCTGAACCTTATTCATACCCTTCATGTATTTAAAGGTTTTAGTCATGTTTTTACGTTCCCCTCTTTCCAGTGAAGACATATTAAGTTCCTGAAATCCCTTGTGAAATGTTTGATCCCTCAGACCTTTCACCATTTTTTTTGCCCATCTCTGGACTTGTTCTTATCTCATCAGCATCCTTTTCTACGGGAGGTCTTGAGAACTAGATGTAGTGTTCTCAATTGACCTACACCAGGGCTCAAAATCTTAAGTCCTGAGCTACTAGCCAGGTCTAGAAACTATAATGACAGATACAATAACTCAGCAATGGCCAGACTGATGGATGATGGCCCTCGCTTCTAAGGAAGCTTTGGTGAAACCTGAAAAATGATTTGATTTATTCTATGGAAGGTAACAAAATGCGCTTTTTGAAAACTTTTACCGTGAACCATAGTCAAGAACTCAAGCTAAACATTTTTCTATGCTAAAGCTAAATATTTTCTATGGTGACTGATAGAAACATAGAAGAGCGACAGCAAAACAAGACCAAATGGGTCCATCAAGTCTAATTTTTATTTTTTTTATTTTATGTTTTTGTCTGAACATAAATCTATATTTTTCCCAAACATGTTTGCATCCAATTACTGACTAACTCACTACATGACCCCATCTTCTTGATATTAGCTTCATACCCAAAATATTGCCCTCCTGAACCTTATTCATACCCTTCATGTATTTAAAGGTTTTAGTCATGTTTTTTCTTTCCCTTCTTTCCTGAAGACATATTAAGTTCCTGAAATCCCTCCTGAAATGTTTTATCCCTCAGACCTTTCACCATTTTTGTTGCCCATCTCTGGACTCGTTCTATCTCATCAACATCTTTTTTGTACGGGAGGTCTTGAGAACTAGATGCAGTATTCTAAATTGACCTACAAAATAAAAAAAAAAGGACTCAAAATTTCAAGTTCTAAGCTACTAGCCAGGCCTTAAGAGTTATGCCGCGTACACACGGGCAGACTTTTCGACCGGACTGGTCCGACAAACTTTCCAGCGGACTTTCGACGGACTTTTGACAGACTTTCTAACGAACGGACTTGCCTACACACGATCACACCAAAGTCCAATGGATTTGTACATGATGACGTACACCGGACTAAAATAAGGAAGTTGATAGCCAGTAGCCAATAGCTGCCCTAGCTTCGGTTTTTGTCCGTCGGACTAGCATACAGACGAGCGGATTTCTGGGTCCGACGGAGTTACGACGTAAAGATTTGAAGCCTGTTCCAAATCTAAAGTCCGTCAGATTTGCGATTGGAAAAGTCAGCGGAAGGTCCGGTGAAGCCCACACACGATCAGATTGTCCACCGGATTTGGGCCGTCGGCATCCGTCAGACCAGTCCGGTCAAGAAGTCCGACCGTGTGTACGCCCCATTACTCGCCCCCAGTTGCCCCATCCAACCCCTACCCTGGTCCGCCCCTAATTCCGCCCCTAAACATGCCCATGCTACAAGACATTAGGCTACCTACCACTGCCAGCTTTATCATATGGCAAGGCTGCAAGAGATGGGGGTATATACCACTATAGGTGTAGACAGAAAAGATATTCTCCTGCTCTCGTGCTGGTGGTTTTAGTACAAAATGGTAGTATTTTCAAATGATATCATATATTATGCGAAGAGAACATGCGTGTCCCGCTGCCTGAACTGACTGGGGGAAGTCTGGAAAAGCTGGGTGGTGAGGGAGAAAGGAGACGCGTGACCTAACGCATGAATCAAGTTGATAAATAAAGTTTATTCTAAACAAATAAATGAATACAACGAAAATTACTACGTGTTCATAAAAAACAGGTTACAATATTCTCATTTGATAAAATAGTGGAAATGATTAGAAAACCCATGCAAGGGTATAGGCTGAATCAATGGCTGAATCAATGGCTAACACGTTTTGAGGGGATTCCTCTTCATCAGAGCCTTGGAAGACAGAAAATGGTCTGTATCATGTGGTGGATTTATATAGAGAGCGATGCCTGTGTGGGAGATGTGTCACATGACAGATGGTGGATTCTCCTCTGTGCTAGTGGTGTTCCCATCCACATCACAACGCTCTTGATCCGTATGTGTCTCTGATGGTTGCAGTGTGTCTCTGACGGAGACTCTTTACCACGTGATCAGCCATGTCTAATCACGGCTGATCCCAGTGTAAACAGGAAGAGTCATTGATCAGCTTTATCTCACTCACGTCTGTCAGACACAAGTAGAGGCTGCTCCTCTGACCGGGGGGGGGGGGGGGGGTCTGTGCTGATTGATTATCAGCGCAACCCCCCCGAGGATGCCCACACTGGACCACCAGGGATGCCACCAGGACCACCACAGATGCCCACCACTAGTCACCACCAGGTATGCCACCCATGGCCACCAGGGATGCCAATCGGTGCCCACAATGGATGCCAATCAGTGCCCACAATGGATGCCCACCAGTGCCCAACAATAATGCCTGCCAATCCGTGATGCCCATCAGTACCATCCATTAGGGTACATCAGTGCCCATCCGTGCCGCCTATCAGTGCCCATCCATGCCGCCTTTCAGTGCCCATCAGTGCTGCCTTTCAGTGCCCATCAGTGCCACCTATGTGTACCCATCAGTGCTGCATATCAGTGCCACCTATCAGTGCCCCATCAGTGCCGCATATTAGTGCCCATCATCAGTGACCATCAATGCCACCTCATCCGTGCCCATCAGTGCCGCCTTATCAGTGCCCGTCAGTGAAAGAGAAAACTTACTTATTTACAAAGTTTTGTAAAAGAAACAAAACAAAACAAAAAACGTTTATTTTCAAAATTTTCGTTTTTTTTTAAATTTGTTTAGCAGAAAATAAAAATCCCAGAGGTGATCAAATACCATCAAAAGAAAGCTCTATTTGTGTGAAGAAAATGATAAAAAATTTAGTTTGGGTGCAGTGTAGCATGACCGCGCAATTGTCATTCAAAGTGCGACAGCGCTGAAAGCTGAAAATTGGCCTGGGCGGGAAGGTGTCTAGGTGCCCGGTATTGAAGTGGTTAACTAAATTACTAAACAGTAGTGCCCACTATGGGGGTTTAATGACAATACTCCTATTTCCATAATGTCATTCATTTATATATATATATATATATATATATATATATATATATATAGTACAAGGGTCCTCTTTACAGAATAGACAGGTCAGCGTTTTCCGCCACGCCGGGCTCTTTCCTAGAGGCATTCAAATACAATAACCCATCAGCCCACAGCGGCGTGTATTTTTTTTTATAGAAAGTGGAAATAATATTGGATGTCGACGGGTGTGAGCGGCAAGAATAGTCATTCCCTTTCCTTTTTTTTATCACACCTCAGCAGAGAGTACATGTGTTGACAAATACAGCAAGAAGAGATCAATACTTTCATTGCAATGTCATTCTGGAAACACGCGTCCAATGCAAAGAGTATTCAGAGACGGAGAACGGATTAGAGATGACAGCCGCCCCGGAGAGCGAGGGAGGAGAGACTGGAGGAGCAGCCGGCTTTACAGGGCCAACTACATTTAGGTGAATCTGGCAAAACGTTCCGTCAAAGATCATAATCTTTTCCATTTTCCTGGCCATAGCTGACCATCCTTAAAGGGACCTTCCATGAAAGAAATGTGGACGCTGCTGCATCTTTGCTGACTTCTCATTTTACAGATGCCAGTTGTTTGCCTGTCATTCAGCCCCTCTTGTTTTAATACTATGAGTGAGTAATCCGGGACAAGTATGCGGATAAGGACCACTGACCTTAGGCTGACTTCCCCAATGTTTTTGGGTCAGTGAATTACTCAGCCAGACGGGCCAGCATATGGCTGCCCCCCCATGTACATATATAATTATAAACCACATATGGGGGGGTGGATTTACTAAAACTGCAGCGCTCGGAATCTGGTGCATCTGTGCATAGTAACCAATCAGCTTCTAACATCAGCTTGTTAAATTAACCACTTGCCGACTGCTGCACGCCGATATACAGTATCTCACAAAAGTGAGTACACCCCTCACATTTTTGTAAATACCTTATTTTATTACATCTTTTCATGTGACAACACTGAAGAAATGACACTTTGCTACAATGTAAAGTAGTGAGTGTACAGCTTGTATAACAGTGTAAATTTGCTGTCCCCTCAAAATAACTCAACACACAGCCATTAATGTCTAAACCACTGGCAACAAAAGTGAGTACACCCCTAAGTGAAAATGTCCAAATTGGTCCTAATTAGCAATTTTCCCTCCCCGGTATCATGTGACTCGTTAGTGTTACAAGGTCTCAGGTGTGGATGGGGAGCAGGTGTGTTAAATTTGGTGTTATCGCTCTCACTCTCTCTTACTGGTCACTGGAAGTTCAACATAGCACCTCATGGCAAAGAACTCTCTGAGGATCTGAAAAAAAGAATTGTTGCTCTACATAAAGATGGCCTAGGCTATAAGAAGATTGCCAAGATCCCGAAACTGAGGTGCAGCACGGTGGCCAAGACCATACAGCCGTTTAACAGGACAGGTTCCACTCAGAACAGGCCTCACCATGGTCAACTAAAGAAGTTGAGGTCACGTGCTCAGTGTCATATCCAGAGGTTGTCTTTGGGAAATAAACGTATGAGTGCTGCCAGCATTGCTGCAGAGATTGAAGGGGTGGAGGGTCAGCCTGTCAGTGCTCAGACCATACGCCACACACTGCATCAAATTGGTCTGCATGGCTGTCATCCCAGAAGGAAGCCTCTTCTAAAGATGATGCACAAGAAAGCCTGCAAACAGTTTGTTGAAGACAAGCGGACTAAGGACATGGGTTACTGGAACCACGTCCTGTGGTCTGATGAGACCAAGATAAACTTATTTGATGCAGATGGTTTCAAGCATGTGTGGTGGCAACCAGGTGAGGAGTACAAAGACAAGTGTGTCTTGCCTACAGTCAAGCATGGTGGTGGGAGTGTCATGGTCTGGGGCTACATGAGTGCTGCCGGCACTGGGGAGCTACAGTTCATTGAGGGAACCATGAATGCTAACATGTACTGTGACATACTGAAGCAGAACATGATCCCCTCCCTTCGGAGACTGGGCCGCAGGGCAGTATTCCAACATGATAACGACCCCAAACACACCTCCAAGACAACCGCCTTGCTAAAGAAGCTGAGGGTAAAGGTGATGGACTGGCCAAGCATGTCTCCAGACCTAAACCCTATTGAGCATCTGTGGGGCATCCTCAAATGGAAGGTGGAGGAGCGCAAGGTCTCTAACATCCACCAGCTCTGTGATGTCCTCATGGAGGAGGGGAAGAGGACTCCAGTGGCAACCTGTGAAGCTCTGGTGAATTCCATGCCCAAGAGGGTTAAGGCAGTGCTGGAAAAGAATGGTGGCCACACAAAATATTGACACTTTGGGCCCAATTTGGACATTTTCACTTAGGGGTGTACTCACTTTTGTTGCAAGCGGTTTAGACATTAATGGCTGTGTGTTGAGTTATTTTGAGGGGACAGCAAATTTACACTGTTATACAAGCTGTACACTCACTACTTTACATTGTAGCAAAGTGTAATTTCTTCAGTGTCGTCACATGAAAAGATATAATAAAATATTTACAAAATTGTGAGGGGTGCACTCACTTTTGTGAGATACTGTACGTCGGCACAATGGCAGCGGTGGCCAAATGGGCGTACCTGTATGTCCCCTTTAATTGGCGGGGGTTAGCGGGCGCGCGTGTACAGCGTGATCCTGCCCGCGGGTCCCGCGGACTCGATGTGCATAGGATTTAATGCATAGGATGCATTAAGGTGTAAAAACACGAGGGTTTATAACCCCTTTAAGCTTTTACAATAAATCCTGGAAGCTGATTGGTTTTTATGCAGAGCTGTACCAGATTCTGGGTGCACCAGTTTAAAGGGTAACTCCACTTTCGTGAGGGGAAAAAAATATCAAATAAAGAAAAAATAATATATCGCATATAATTGCGACACTAATCATATTGCAATTAATTGTTATTAAAAATTACCTTTCCTTTTCAATCTGCAGCCGCTGTAATTTTCTGTAATTTTCTGAGAATGCATGCATTGCATGATGGCTACCTGGATTTGTTCTGTACACAGAATATGTACTGACCACTCCCCAGAAACATCATTTCCTGCTTGGGTGATTGGCTAACCAATTTTCCCAGAAGTCTGCCTAAGATAGTCAGATTTCAGGCATCCCCTGCAACAAAAATGTCATTTTTGGAGAGATACTTCCAATAGGAGGTTAGGATCTAAAGCGATGCAGGCCCAGCAGATTTCCTCATTAGTGCCCTGCAGCTGCCACAGCTGACAGTTAAAGGGGTTGTAAACCCTTGTGTTTTTTCACCTTAATGCATCCTATGCATTAAGGTGAAAAAACACCTGGCAGTCACAACCCCCCACCCCCCTCCCCGTCTTACTTACCTGAGCCCTGGAATTTCACCTGGTGGAGACGCGCTCTTCCTTTGCCCGGGGTTCTCAGCTCTTGATTGGATATATTAATAGCAGCGCAACCAAGCTGGCTCCCGCTGCTGTCAATCAAATCCAATGACGCGGGGGGCGGGGCCGAGTCTGGCATTTGTGTCTATGGACGCAAATGCTAGACTTGGGAGTGCGCCTGAAAGGTAACTCCCCGGGAGAGCACTTCTCCTAGGGGGTTATCTGATAAGAGGAGGAGCTGCGAGATCCGCTGAGGGACCCCAGAATTTAGGTGTTCAGGGCCACTCTGTGCAAAACAAACTGAACAGTGCAGGTAAGTATTACATGTTATTTAAAAAAAAACAAAAAAAACGCGACCTTTACAATCACTTTCATTATGAAATCACTCCCATTAGACCCACTCGGTACAGAGGCACAGACAAACACACAGGGATTTCTTAGTTTCTTAGGATTGTTCAAAGTAACAAAAGGTAGGAATCTGCAACAAAGGTTGTTATAATCCCTGCACTGTACATCGATCACCCAGAGGGGAATGTTTTTTTCTCAACAAAAATGGAGTATGCTTTAAGTAAATATCCTCCATAGTGAGAAGGTTTTTCAGTTCAGTTCCTTGAAAAAGTATTCATACCCTTTGACATTTTCCACATTTTGTCATGTTACAACCAAAAACGTAAATAGAGACATACCCAAAAAGACTGGAATTGCGGTAAAAGGCGGTTCTACAAAGTATTGACTCAGGGGGGCTGAATACAAATGTACCCCCACACTTTTCACATATTTATTTATAAACAAACATTTATCCCTTTCCTTCCACTTCACAATTATGTGCCACTTTGTGTTTGTCTATCACATAAAATGCTAATAAAATACATTTACGTTTTTGGTTGCAACGTGACAAAATGTGGAAAATGTCAAGGGGTATGAATACTTTTTCAAGCCACTGTATAAGAGTATTTGCAGAAGCTGTCAGGCTTCCATTACTTTCAATAGTGCTGTTTCCCACAGATAATCAAACAGGAACCCATGCTAGGTATCCTGTATGTAATCGCTAATGGTCCCATTCGCAAGCATGAATGGGGCCTTAAAGCAGTATGTAGGCAGGTGTAGTGCGACCTCCCTGCACAGGTGGTGTCATGACAGGCGCCGCTATCCAGAGACAACACTTGTACCTCTGAGGCCTCCGTAGGTGTCATTGGGGGAGCAACAGTCTGATTGGATGCTGCTGCCCTGGATGACCTTGGTGGCCATCTTCAGTGAGGACAATGCTAAAGAAAATAGCGATAGTCCCTCTGCAGTTGCCGTGCATTTGCAAAGTGGTTATGTCAGAGAAAGGAGCTGGCTAGGGACAGTATGCTTAGCATAGGGAAAGGTTCTAGTGGAGGAGGGATAGAGTAGGGCATGATGTACACCTGTATGTCGCTAGCCATGAGCTCTTCTCATCTTCAGGCGCCTTGTTGTCAGACTGACTACCAGCCACATCCTTCATCAGATGTTGCCAGGCATTGTAAGCTGTCTAGAGTATCTTCTGCAATACTAAGACTGCAAGACCTTCTGTAAAGTACTGCTGGGGCTGGCTTGGCCGTGTTGCACAGATCCTGTTACCACTCTGTCTGAACTTTTGTATTAATACACTTTGCTGCATTCATTGGTCTCTGTAGGGTAAAGTGTATGTATAAAGCCTCGTACACATGATCGGATTGTTGGCCAACAAAACCGGGGACTTTTGTCTGAAGGGTGTTTGCCCAAACTTGTCTTGCATACACATGGCAAGGAATTGTTGGCCAACAATTACGAACGTAGTGATGTACTAGACGTACTACATGGTTTTTCAAAATAAAGGGGACAGTGTGGGACTTTGAATGAGGCACGTAGACATCACTCAGGAGTCAAGACAAGGTACTTTATTACATACCATAAAATTCATAAAAATCATTAGATATGTTACAATATAATTCATTATTATACACAAAAGGAACATGACAGTGGAGAGGGATTGAGCCTACACAACTTGAGAACTTCCTATTGCAACAGAATAATTGAACTTCATGAACATCTAAGATTATACATATGAATAATAACAAGATCGGTATAAACATTGCATTACAAAGGCTCTACGCGTTTCGTGGAGTATTTATTATTCACTCTTCAGGAGCAGCAATGTAAATGTCTGAAATTAAATGAAATGAAACACAAGGGTTTCAAAGTCACTGCCTAAGAAAAGATGAAAAATAGAAAATAAAACAGCAATTACAAGAGGAGTGTGGATCAAGGAATCTAACCTTGTCAGAAAAATACTCACAATCGCAAAAAATGAGAGCTGGAAACCCCCCTTAGGGCATCTTTTCCGGGAGCTGTGGTAGTGTGAGGCATGGCCCCTGCATAGCCACGTAGGGAGAAGACAAATATCCATAGAGCGATGATCCCTGAAGTATAGTTGTGGGAAGTAAATGGGCTCATCTTAGGAGACTTCTATAGAGAGTATCAAATGATTTATAATTAGCATTAGTGCCAACTACTAGGTGCTAAAATGATAGCAGCAACCTGGAGTTGTAAGCACAAAAACTTGGATAGATTACCTGGTATTTGACCATAAGAAACCACGGTATAAGGTATAAGGTAGTGTATCGCCAGGATGTCAGGAAGGACCCGCACGGTGGACAGTCTACTCCCAATGAGACTTATAAGGACCCATATGCCACAACCACTCCCAAACGCCACGTACGGCGTGCTCAGTAAGGGGGAGGAGCCAACACCAGAACGGAAAGCCGTTCGGAGCTTGGCGCAAAAAAAGAAACCCTATACAGGGATGGAGGTATGAGACCACACCAGATCTCTTCTTCATCTAAAGTTCCAATTTTTCCCTTCTCCCCCCCCCCTTTTTTTTTCAATACATGGTTTTTCAGCTCTTTAGCGCCACTCTTTGGGCTCCTTCTGCTAATTTCGCGTTAGTAGAAGTTTGGTGAGTGTTGATTTGTGCTTTTCTTTTTGCGCTTTTAATTTAGCGATTTTCAGTTCGTTTCTGAACGGCCGCTCGTCAACCAAACATGTTGCGGAATCGGAGGAGATAACGTGTTATTTAGTATTGGCCTTGGAGTTATTGCTTTGACATTATTTTTTTGATTGAATAATGATTTGATTTGGTATATTTTCTATATTTTTGGATGCATAGAATGCACTTTTTGGTTAAGTTCTATTGGCAGATAGCATGTCTAATTTTATTTGTTTTCTTTTTTTAATGCACAATAAAAAAATTGTGGAGAATAATACTTGGCTATGTGTTTTACTTCAAATGACAGTTTGGGAGTAGGCAGTTATATTTAAAAAAATACAATGTAAAATTGACAAGGGACACCAACATAGTTGTATCTTTGATCTTAAAAACTACGGGATAATGGTGTAGCCCAAATAAAAAAAAGAAAAAGCATAATAATATTATTCTTGATATCACTAGATATAAAAAAAAGCCTTTGAAAATTAGTTTGCAATAACTCCATCAGTATCACCAGCAAAGCAGCTTCAATATTATCCCATTAAAGAAGAAGAGAATTGTGCGCTGCATTTCGAGATTTCATAATTTGCCGCGTCACGAATGTTAATTCTCCATTACGAACGCTAGTTTACAAGACCGACCGCTTCTGGCTCGTCCTTGCTTCCGAGCATACGTGTTTGTACTTTGGACTTTTGTCCGACGGACTTGTGTACACACGCTCGGAAAATCCGACAACACACATTTATTCGCAAAAAAACAGCCTGTCATTGAAGATTTCCCATTGGAGAGTCCGATTTTGTGTACGAGGCTTAAGCCTACATATGTAACACGTAAGCACACGTTGGGCATACAGCCGGCCATAGAAGTGGATGTACTCCCCTGTACTCATGCAAATGCCGATAATGCTCTGTATCAGAGTTTACTCACACGTATGCACACAGCATATTTTTTACCGAATGCAGTAGTGCATAGACGTATCCATATTTGTACAGGAGCATTTAGCCATTACTTTCTATGGCCAGCTGTGCGCCCCACGTGCTGCTCCCCAGCCCTTGGGGAAATTGTGTGGTTTTGTTATTGTTTTTTTTTTTTACGCTATATATATATAATATGTCTGTGTGCATGAGGGCTAACACTTTAGATATCTATTACCTCTCGCAGAGATCAACAGAACTTCCCCTGACTATGTCTTCAGATGCTTCAGTCTCCAGAAGGACCATCTTTAAGCATCACCATCTACTTCCTGGACTGAGATAAAGGCTGAGAGATGACACAGTCATGTAAATCTGCGATCCCCAAACTTCAGCCTATGGGCGCTTGCTTTTATCTGGCCCTTGATTAACTATGTTCCCACTGACAACGAGGAACCTTGTGCCTTTGGCTGGCACCAATGATGGGGCACTGTTCCTCCCACTGACACCAATGACATGGCACTATTTCTTTCACTGCCAAAAAGAATGGGGTATGATTCCGCGTACACACGAGCGGACTTTCTGGCAGACTTGGTCCGGCGGACCGGACTCTGTCGGACAATTCGATCGTGTGTGGGCTCCAGCCGACTTTTTTTCCCCAAAAGTCCGACGGACCTAGAAATAAAACATGTTTCAAATCTTTCCGACGGACTCCGGTCCGGTCGAAAAATCTGCTCGTCTGTATGCTAGTCCGATGGACTAAAACCGATGCTAGGGCAGCTATTGGGTACTGGCTATCAACTTCCTTATTTTAGTCCCGTCGTACGTCATCAATCAAAACTAATCCGTCGGACTTTGGTGTGATCGTGTGTCCAAATCCGTTCGTTTGAAAGTCTAGCGGACGTACGCTGCAAAGTCCATCGGAAAGACTGTTGGACCTAGTCCGTCGAAAAGTCCGCTCGTGTGTACGCGGCATGACTCCTCTCACTGTCACTATCCATGGGGCTTTATTCCTTCTGATGACACCAAAGATGGGTCACTATTTTTTCCCTTGATGCCTTCGATGGGGCAATATTCCTCCTTCTGATGCCATTGATGGGGCACCTTTCTTCCCTCTGGGGGAGCGATGGGGGACTAGTTCTTCCACAATTACTATTGATAGGACACTATTCCTTCCACTGATACAAACAAAAGGGTGCTATTGTTTTCTGTGACATCAACAAGGCATTATTTTTTGAAGTAACACCAATGATGGGGCACTATTCCCCCTACTGATGCCAACAGTGAGGCACTATTCCTTCCTCTAACATCAAGGATGGGGCATAATTCCATCTCCTATTAAGCCCAGCTGCTCGGTAAATGTTTTACACCAACCCTGGGGCATATTTTACTTCCACTGACCACTGTGTCTGGGGTATTTTTTAACTTCCACTGACAAATGATGCTGGGGCATCTTCTACTCTCACTGACCACAGTGTGGCCCTCCTAAAATTCAGGACTGTGAATTAGGCCTTTGTTTGGAAAGTTTGGGGATTGATGGATTTTAGAGTAAGCCCTACATGCCAGGGAGAATTTTTTAGGTTGTTAGGTTTCCTGAAGTTCATCTTGAAAGACCCACACTGCTTATACTTCTCTTTTGTTTGCCTCCCCTTTCACCTGTCCCCCCCATGACCCCATGTGACATTACTTAGATCTGGTGATTGGCTGCTCACCCAACAATGCATCAAGGGGTAAATGGGCGAGAGTCATATGTTCCCCCATACCTGGAGGTACCATGCATTTACCTTCACTCCTAGTGGCTGAATGGAGCAGCAGGAAAGTGAATGGGAGATCAGTAAAAGTAGGCTGCGAAAGGTGGGTAGTTACATGCACCTCTTGCTCTGAATAAGAAGAGGTTCAACTCTATTCTACTGGGGAAAATGTGTAATTTTTTTGCACATATGTTAACAAATGCATTTTTTTTTTGTTAGAAATGGCTTTAAACCCCCCAAACAGTTATATATTTTTTAAAGCAAAAGCTCTATAGAATACAATTGTGGCAAGCTTCACGTTTTTAGGATGAATACAATAAAATACCCAATTTGCTTGTAAAATATAAAAGATGGGGTTGCATCAAGTAAGTAGAAAACATGTCAAGCCTTAAAGCTGTGAGTGCTTATGAAGTCACAAAAAACTATGGTGCCCAAAATTGTCCATGGTCGATACTTCAAACGTCTTTACAGGTTATCATTTTAGTAGTTATGGCCTTAGAATTATTGTTCTCACCCTGACATTCTCGGTGATAACTCACACGTGTCATGCAATTTATATTTCTATAAAGCGCCCTACTTGCATTCGGATGTGTATGGGGGTGAGAGGGGTGCTTTTATATTTGTTTGTATTTTTTATTATAATTAATTTTTATCACTTTTCTTCATTTACCTTTATTACTATAACAATGGGGCTAATAAGCCCCCCCAATGTAATAGCATGGGCAGGTGAAAGCTCCACTTTATAGAGACATCAAGAGTTCTTTAGACCCCTGATGTCCTCCTTGCACTCCACTGCAGCTAATCAAGCACAGATCATGCTGGATTGCCTGCTTCTGCAGCTATACTAGCCAGGGATTGACAGCTTTGAACCTTGAAATAATCCTCGTAGCTTCCAAGTTCATTAGTTCATTATTGGTTGAACTAGATGGGCTTGTGTCTTTATTCAACCAGACTAACTATGTAACTATGCAGTCAAAGAGGAGTTTGAGAAGCCTGAGCTCTTCCTGCTCTCATTGTTGGGACTTTTTACTGTGGGCTCTGGCTCCCTGGAGGAACAGGGGCAGCCAGGGACCACTGTATGCACCATCGGGAGTGGGGGGGGGGGGGTGTTTGCACCTCCTAGAGCTGTGCCAGATTACTTTTACTTGGAAAATGATTGTTGGCTAAAAGAATCTATATTAAACTTGCTTTAAACCCCTGATTATCAGGACATTTATGAATGTATCTTGGTAGACAAAACTATGCTGCTATATAGTAGTGATGGCGAACCTTGGCACCCCAGATGTTTTGGAACTATATTTCCCATGATGCGCATGCACGCTGCAATGTAGTGGAGCATCATGGGAAATGTAGTTCCAAAACATCAGGGGTGCCAAGGTTCTCCATCACTGCTATATACTTTTATAGCACCCTCCTAGCTAAGGATGCTGTGTAAATTTAGTTTGGCTCCTTCTGTAATCAGGGAAGCAGTAATTGTTTGTCCTGGTCTGCTCAGGGGTTTCACAGGCTTTGAATTTGACTGCTTAACCGTGCCTCTGGAAGAAGCTTCAAGATCTTAGGGCGGGAGATTAAAAAAAAAACACAACCTGAATATTAGGTTCTGGCCAAACCTTGGAGAGGAGTGTCCAGAAGAAAGCTGGAATGGTGATAAATAGTCTGAGACTCAGGAAAGCAAGGTTCCTTCACCCCAGGAGGGTTCTCAAGGTGTTCTAGATGCCTCAGCAGTGTCAGGGCTGAGGGCTTGTAGGGACTTTGATAGAAGCTGATTGCAGAACTTTACCACAGGGGATCTGGTCTGGAAAGGTGCCGTCTCACTCACTGTATTGTGTTAGGAGGGAGCTGGAAGGTGGCAGCTGACCATGTAGTGTTTTGAAAGCTTCACTCAGAGGCGGCTCTCTAATTAGGCAAATTAGGCGGTCGCCTAAGGCCTCGCACTCACAGGGGCCTCGCGGCCGCCTAATTTGCCTGTTCTCACTCACTGAAGTTGACGCCGGCGGCTCCGCCTACCCCCACTGGGACTCTGTGGCTTAGGAGCTGATGGACAAATCAGATACTGCCTGAGGAATAGCGGCCTCATCACGGAGCGTCCCAGTCCGTGGGGCCTCATGTGTAAGTTTTGCCTAAGGCCTCACAAAGCCTAGAGCCGCCTCTGGCTTCACTAGGTACCTGCAGTTGTGCATGAGCGCAAGGTAGCCAGATGCCAAAAAGACTTGCCCCATGGTCTTCAAATGTAAGGCGTTAGACGGTCCAAGCCTCATTATTGCCCCAGGAGAAGATTGTCCTCAAATCTTTAATTGCTGAGCGTTTTGGAGTATCCCATGCCCCAAACCTCCCTCTCCTGTTAATGTTCTCCAAGCAATAAAATACAAAAAGACATCCCTTAGACTGTATTATTGAAGCTCTTGTGAATGGACTGGTGCTTGTGGAGACGGGCAGCCTCTGTACTAGTTGGGGAAGAACCAGTGAAAGCCTTCAGGGGTAGAGCTGCACTGTACAGTATATCTGTACAGCAGGGGCGTTGCTAGGTCTACAAAAGATCTGGGGCTAGAGCCCATAGCAATGTAGTAAGGAAAGTCATATGCTTGGGCGGGCATACACATGTATATACAGTAATATACGTGTGTCTGTATATCCCCAGGGAGCCCCCCCTTAGCAACGCCACTGCTGTACAGTATATCTAACATATAAAATAAAGTTCCAGTGTCTCTTTAAGCTCACTGAGCGCCTCGTCGCCTCTCTTTTCCATCTGGTTATTAAAACGACTCAGTTCCCGTTTAGAATACCGCTCGCTTCTAAAGTGTTCGACATCAATTCAGCCAGCGAAATTGCAAAAAAAAAAATATATAAAAAAGTAGTCGGCTCGATAGGTCATTATTAAAACTATAAAATGCAAAGTGAATTTTCTGCGCTGGTTTAGGCACTGGATCGATACAAATCTAGCTTCTCTCAAAGCGCCCCGCTCTTTGTCTAGCACTTCATAAGATCTGTCCCGTCAATATGCTTCTCTACTCACAACAGCTCTAATATTTATTGAAACAGAATAATTGCAGCAAAAATCCTTCCACAAAGGCCACCTGGGCCCGCCAATGCATTTTTCCTCTAAAGAAGAAGCATCGCTCTGCATTTAGATGCCTTGTCACAAATTGTATTTCCCGAAATCAAGCACAATTGCGGAGAGATGATATTGGAAAGACCACAGGGAGTGCAAACAAAATGTTTTTATTTTTCCCCAAAGAAACTATTCATTATATTATTGGAGCAATGGAGGCTTCAAAATGTATCACAATACATCAGTAAAGAATTTTTCTTCTGTTTCGGGAAGAATGCCGATCGCCGCTGTCACCGCCTGAGCAGCATAAGGAGCCAAAAAAATGTTAAGAAACGGGGCTTGTGTTCTTTTCAAAGCTCGGTAGAAAAATAACAGGACAAAGACTGACTGTAAATAGAGATAAATGGATTGTTTCAATTTGGCAAAATCCCGGGAATGTATTTTTTTTTTTTTAAAGAAGCAAAGATAAATGAGTCAGTTTGCCTTGAATAGGGTTCATGCTGAACTGGGCAGATCTAAGGGTAGCCAGTGACTGTATAGATGAACCCGTGGGGCAAAACAATTTGATTAAAACTACATTTCAGTAAAAAGAAACAAAAAAGAAGTGAAAAATAGCCCAGTAATAGTAAAAACAAAAAAAGCAACAGCTGTAATTCCTTTATGCCTCCAGGTTGCAATAGAGCAGCCCTTTGGGGTGGCATCATCACATACCCGGGCACATAGTATTACTGCACTGAAAAGCACTAACATAATACTACTTGGGTCCTCATGGACACAGAGTCATGGCAGGTTCTCACTGACCACTTATAAAGCCATGGCCAGTGGCGACTGGTGCTCCAGCCAGGGGGGGGGGGGGCGTCAAACAAACCACCCGACAACCCCCCCCCCCAGCACCCCCCACCCCCGTTTTTGTTTTCTACTTTATTGGTGATTAAACGTGATCAGGAAATCCTTCAATGCAACTTTGGTCAATGGAATGGCTCATTACAAGTTCTCTGTTTGAAGCAGATCCTTATTCCAACAGTAAGACCCCCCAACTCCTTATCTGTCTATCTTGGAAATGTGGGGGTCCCCACCCCTTTTTATACATTTTATTATTATTTGGGTGACCCAAATCCTCTTACTACTTTACGTCTTATGAAAAAAAGCTTGTCATATCGGTCATGACTAAAGTTCTCCTTTAACCTCTTGCCGTCCAGCCGCCGTCATTATACTGCAGCTGGTTGGCTCGTTCTCGCAAATCGCCGTAGCTGTACGTCGGCTTGGGGACTCGCTTCTGTGGGCGCTCCCATTGGCCAGTGGGGTGAGCCAATCAGCGGGTTCGGCGGACTCGGTGTCCGCCGGCCATCAGGCAGGGGGTCTGCCTGTGTAAACAAGGCAGATCTCCGTTCTGACAGGGGAGATTACACAGATCCTGTCTTTCTGCTAAGCAGGAAGACGGATCTGTGTGTTTCCCCAGTCACACAGTCCCCCATACAGTTAGAAAACACCTGCAGTGAACACGGTTAACCCCTTGATCGGCTTGATCGCCCCATTAGTACAATAATCGGCGCTCCGATTGGACACCTAGCAGGAAGGAAGAAGAGACAAATGGAGGACACAGGATCCGCCGCCTGACCTGCTGCTCATCCCACAGCTGTGGCCACCCGCTGCCTGACCCCCCACGAAGATGGGGTAAGTGCCAGGCAGTCAGCCAACAAGTGTGGGGGGGGTGTCACAGTGGCTGCATTTGATGGGGTACAGTGGCTGAATTTGATGGGGCACAGTGGCTGCATTTGATGGGCTCAGTGGCTGCATTTGATGGGCACAGGGGCTGCATTTGATGGGGCACATGGGCTGCATTTGATGGGGTACAGTGGCTGCATTTAAAGGGCTCAGTGGCTGCATTTGATGGGGCACAATGGCTGCATTTGATGGGGCATAGTGGCTGAATTAGATGGGGCACAGTGGCTGCATTTGATGGTGCACAATGGCTGCATTTGATGGGGCACAGTGGCTGCATTTAATGGTGCACAATGGCTGCATTTGATGGGGCACAGTGGCTGCATTTAATGGAGCACAGTGGCTGCATTTGATGGGCTCAGTGACTGCATTTGATGGGCTCAGTGACTGCATTTGATTGGCACAGTGGCTGCATTTGATGGGGCACAGTGGCTGCATTTGATGGAGCACAGTGGCTGCATTTGATGGGCACAGTGGCTGCATTTGATGGGCTCAGTGGCTGCATTTTATGGGCTCAGTGACTGCATTTGATGGGCACAGTGGCTGCATTTGATGGGCTCAGTGGCTGCATTTGATGGGCACAGTGAGGCTGCAATTGATAGGTTTTTTTCAGTATTTTTCTGAATTTTTGTTTGTTTGCGCTCCCCCAAAAATTTTAAGCACCAGCCACCACTGCTGTTTTTTTTTCTTGGGAGGTGCATGTGATCAGCACAGAGCCAATCAGCACTGTACAGACAGAGGGTCAGGAGTCCTGGATCCTGATAGGACAGCTCAGTGCAAGTATGAAAACTCCTTCTGCAAGCTTTTCCAGGAACTGATAGAAGTCACAAGACTGCTATATACTGCTGATGAGAAAAGGTATTTAGCCGTTTATATTTACTAAAATAATTGCATTTCCATGTTCTGTGTACTGTGGGAGACCAGATATAGTGAATGCAGGGTCCTGGGGTTACTAACACTTTAAATCATCAAACATGTATGCTAAGAAAGTGCTGCATTAGATTGGCAGGTAAGCCGCAAACCTTCCCCCCATTGCCGGTCCCCTATACAGACGCAGATCAGATTACTCCTGAACCGTACAATACCAGGTCCGCGCCATCGCTCATTTCCCTTTCTATTATTTTATTACATTTCTTTTTTTCCCCCGGATTGCTTACCATAGCGTGCACTTTACAATTTCCCCAAGGATGCTTAAAATGCCACCTTGTTCAATGCTGACATGTTTATTGGCCCTTCCAGATCACTTCATTACAAAAGAGAATTTTACAATCCAATCAGCTGATAACATTTGTACAGGGCTCTGACATATTACGCTGCGGCATAAAGAGATTAGGGCACGGCTCACTCTCCATTTGTTTTTTTCATTAGCCTTATTTACTCTTCGAGGTAAAGCAATAGCAAGAAAACAAAAAAAAAAAAAAAAAATACCAAGAATTGGACGGTCAGCACCGTCTCAATAAAAAAGGCAGATTTCTTTTTTTTTTTTTTTTAATAGCATCAGCTTGAGCTGACTGGGGGTTCTTAGCTATTACGTTTAATCCCTTAAATCTTCATCCAGCATCTCTTAGTTGGTTACCCAAATACACAAATGTGAGATCAAAGGCTTTCGCTTGATACCGCGATAGCCTTAATGCCTCTGTACAAGCGGCACAAACCAGCTGCTAAATTTAAAGGAAACTTGCCAGAGAGAAAAAAACAGGCAGGCAACCACTGCGAAGCACCGGTCCATTTAAAAAAAAAACCAAAAACACAGATTTTGATGTGTCTTGCCACCCCCACAGAAACTCAGACTTGTCAGTGGTTGATGGTCCTCTTCTGGTTCAATGACAGCTAGCTTCATGCAATCCACTTCCTGTGAACCCAGGCTGTCATAGACACGCCCCCTGGGGGTGCATCACCACATCAGCCTAGGGCCCGAGTGATGACGAACAATTCCCATGATGCTCAACTACACTGCAGAGTGCATGAGCATCATGGGAAATGTAGTTCCAAAACACCTGGGGTCCCAAGGTTCGCCATCACTGGAGCCCTAGGCCCAGGGGTGGCCCGTCCATTAAGGACGCACGGGCGCTGCCCCCCCCCCCCCATCCATCGCCGCCTGCCCTATCCATGCATCCAGCCCCTTTCAGGACACCGGCGCATGGATTCCAATGTGGAGGGGCTGTTTTTTTGAAGCACCGATTAGAGCCAGAGGCTATAATAGGCTTCAATATAGGGTGGGCTCAGGTCGCAGAGAGTGAGCTCCGAGCCCACCCAGGTGTGTTACAAGAGCCAATCAATATTCGCTGTTGTAACACTGATCCTCCTCCCGGCCAATCTGGAAATGGGTTTGACATCGGTCACCCAATTGGCTGAAAGGACAGGCAATCCTATTGGACGTCTAGGAGGAGGAGGGAGGAGCAGGGAGGAGCCGCACGGCGGCAGTCGCCGTGATGCAGAGAAGACACAGGAGCCAATGTCAGCCGCCCATAGGAGCCCGCAACCCGCCGCCCGTAGGAGCCCACAACCTGCCCAAAGGAGCCCACAACCCGGCCCCTGCCCACCGCCCGTAGGAGCCCGCAACGCGCCCATAGGAGCTCGCAACCAGGCCACTGCCCGCCACCAACCCATAGGAGCCAGCAACCCGGCCGCTGCCCACCGCCTGTAGGAGCCCGCAACCCACCCATAGGAGCCCACTACCCGGCCTCTGCCCGCCGCCCGTAGGAGCCCGCAACGCGCCCATAGGAGCCTGCAACCCGGCCGCTGCCTGCCACCCGTAGGAGCCCGCAACCCACCCATAGAAGCCCGCAACCAGGCTGCTGTCTGCCACCAGCCCATAGGAGCCAGCAGCCCGGCCACTTCACACTGCCCGTAGGAGCCCGCAACCCACCCATAGGAGCCCACAACCAGGCCACTGCCCGTAGCAGCCCGCAACCAACCTATAGGAGCCAGCAGCCGGGCCACTGCCTGCCGCCCATAGGAGCCAGCCCGCCTGCAACCGATGAGGTAAATGCTGAAGTAGAGAGGGGGGTACCACCAACCAATCGGGGGGTGGTTGTTTGCCACCCCCTCAAAAAATACAATACTGCAGAAAGCAAAGCTGAAGTCATAAGAATGTCATAGCATATAAACTATACAGATATGATCTAGTTATCCTTTTTGCTCCCATATGTAGGGCATTTCTTTATTTCTTTATAATAGTGCCTATTCATTTATTGATTAAACCATTGTATAATTATTCTGCTTACATTAGTAATGATCATGCATTTAAGGCCCCTCTTACACTTGTGCAACCTGAAAGTCACGCGGATTTGCCGCAATTTTGACTTGAAGCAATGCCTGTGTAATCTTGAGGTCTATGAACCTCAAGTCGCATCAAAGTCTGACCAGGGACTACTTTGAAGTTGCTCTGACTTGAAGTCGCACAGATATAAACGGTACTCACTGGAAATCAAGGGGTACAACTTGTCATGCGACTTTGCAGTCCCAAGTCGCAGTACAAGTCACGCAAGTGTGAAAGGGGCCTAACACATAACCTATGTTTTAACTATGTGCTATGTATTTGACTACAAGCAGGTCTTTTTTTCAGCAGGAATGTGGGGGAATGTAGTTTTAGCGCCTCCAGCACTGAATGTAAAGGGGTTATTTTGATGCTCATTGCTGGGGGGAGTCTGTTGTTGCTGGGCGGAGGGAAAATCTATTGCTGCTGGGGGGAACTTCTGATGCGGAGGGCGGGGGGGGGGGGTTATTATCGCCGGTGGGTTAATTCTGTTGCTGGTGGGTTAATTGTTGCTGGAAGGGATCTGATGTTAAGGGAGGGGTCTATTGTTGCTTCCTTATTCCTTCCTCACATAGTAGTTGCAATTATCGGTTGTTAAGAAGCCGCCGGGCCGCCGCTTCCTTAACAACCAATGACTCATTCAGCTGTCAGTAGAGTTCCCCTGTTGACAGCTGAAGTGTAAGCAAAGTCCCGGCAATTAGAGCTACCGAAAAAGAAAAAAAAGCAGCCGGGCAATGTTTATCAACAACATTGCTCAGCCGCTAAAACAGAAAGATAAAGAGAAAACATTGTTTAATTTTGTATCCTACTGTTTATTCATCTACAGATCAAAGGGATGAACTTTGATCTGCAGATAAAGTTAGTTTAAAGGGATTATAAAGGCAGAAGGTTTTTTTATCTTAATGCACTCTATGCATTAAGATAAAAAGCCTTCTGTGTGCAGCAGCCCCCCAAATACTCACCTCACCTGAGCCCCATCTCTATCCAGCGATGTCTACGAGTGTTTTGGCGAGAAAGGGGGCGGGGCCGAACCACAGCTCCGTGTCTGAATGGACACACGGAGCTGCAGTTTGGCTCGGGTGCCCCCATAGCAAGCTGCTTGCTGTGGGGGCACTCAACAGGAGGGAGGGGCCAGGAGCACCAAAGAGGGACCAGAGAACAGGAGGATCTGGGCTGCTCTTTGCAAATTCACTGCACAGAGCAGGTAAGTATAACATGTTTGTTATTTTTATAGAAGAAAAAAAAAAAAAAGATTTTACAATCACTATAAAACAGCCTGTCAAGCAAAACAAAAAAGCATTTTATTTTTAATCAAATGTTCCTCTGTTTAAGGCTTATTAACCCTTAATTTACTCTAATCAGCCCTTATTAACTCCTTATTCTCCTTCTCCATTTACTTATTATTTTCCTGCTGTTTTTTTTTTGTTCACCTCTATTTTATAAATAAAACTATTAATATCTAAAACGTTCTATTTGTTTGCTTTATTATTTTTACACCTTTAACCTATATTTACAGGTTTCACATTGGAAAAATGCTTCACTTTTTCCACATTTTGTTATGTTACATCCTTATTCCAAAATGGATTCAATTCATTATTTTCCTCAAAATTGTACAAACAATACCCCATAATGACAACATGAAAGAAGTTTGTTTGAAATCTTTGCAAACGTATTAATAATAAAAAATGAAAAAAAAAAAATCCCATGTACGTAAGTATTCACAGCCTTTGCTCAATACTTGGTTGAAGCACCTTTGGCACCAATTATAGCCTCAAGTCTTTTTGAGTATGATGCTACAAGCTTGACACACCTATTTTTGGGCAGTTTCTCCCATTCTTATTTGCAGGACCTCTCAAGCTCCATCAGGTTGATGAGGAGCATCGGTGTACAGCCATTTTCAGCTCTCTCCAGAGATGTTCAATTGGGCTCAAGTCTGGGCTCTGGCTGGGCCATTCAAGGACATTCACAGAGTTGTCCCATAGCCACTCCTTTCTTACCTTGGCTGTCTGCTTACCACCCAGGTGTGCTAGCAAAGCAAATATTAATTAACACTGAACCGCCTCTCAGGAAGAGGCGATCCTATTGGATGCCTGGCGGAACAGAAGAAGAGAAGGAGGGAAGCATGGAGGACAGCATGGAGGACCCGCTGCTCATTCCACACAGCTTGCCGCCGTCACCCGCTGCCTGACCCACCACCAAGATGGGGTAAGTGGCGGACAGACAGCGGGCAGGCGGGGGTCACTGTGGCTGCATTTGATGGGGCACAAGTGGCTGCATATGATGGGCACAAGTAGCTGCATATGATGAGCACAAGTGACTGCATATGATGGGCACAGTGGCTGCTTTGATGAGCACAGTGGCTGCATTTGATGGCACAGTGGCTGCATTTGATGGGCACAGTGGCTGCATTTGATGGGCACAATGGCTACATTTGATGGGCACAATGGCTGCATTTAATGGCACAGCGGCCACATTTGATGGCACAGCGGCCACATTTGATGGCACAGTGGCTGCATTTGATGAACACAGTGGCTGCATTTGATGGACACAGTGGCTGCATTTAATGGCACAGTGGCTGCATTTGATGGCACAGCGGCCGCATTTGATGGCACAGTGGCTGCATTTGATGGCACATTGGCTGCTATTGATGGACACAATGCACAATGGCTCCATTTGATGGGCACAATTGCTGCATTTGATGGGCACAGTGGCTGCATTTGAAGGGCACAGTGGCTGCATTTGATGGCACAGTGTTTGCATTTGATGGCACACTGGCTGCATTTGATGGGCACAATGCACAATGGCTGCATTGGATGGCAAATTGGCTGCATTTGATGGCAAATTGGCTGCATTTGATGGCACAATGGCTGCATTTGATGGTACATTGGCTGCTATTGATGGACAATGCACAATGGCTGCATTTGATGGGCACAGTGGCTGCATTTGATGGGCACAGTGGCTGCATTTGATGGGCACAGTGGCTGCATTTGATGGGACACAGTGGCTGCATTTGATGGCACAGTGGCTGCATTTGATGGCACAGTGGCTGCATTTGATGGGCACAGTGAGGCTGCAATTGATGGGGTTTTTTTTCTGTATTTTTCAGTTTGTTTGCACCCCCCAAAAAATGTTGATCACCAGCCGCCACTGACGAGTTGTAGATATAGTAACTTTTACCAAGGGTTCCCTGAGACCGGAAAGTTATTTCAAGGGTTCCTCCATGTTAAAAAAGTTGTGAAAGGCAGAACTAGACTAAGAAGTGTTTCCTTTAACACATCTGCATAGAACTTGCCTTCAATAAAATATTTAATTTGCCTCTTGTGTAAGAAGAGGAGGAAAGGGGAGTGTTACACAGTTTGTAGAGATCCATTAAATTCCAGCTGTCTTATTTTATATTGCAGCTGAGATTATGAATGATGACAGCTGATAAAAAAAACAAAAATATGCTTTTCTTTTCACCCAGTTTTTTAAAACATGAATCCCATTATGTGTTATATATATTTTCCTTACAGACACATTTATGGTTAATGAATAGCTGGGTGATGTATAGCAGATGGTTGAACAGTCTATTGGTATATTCCCAATATTGCAATAACAAGGGGAACAGACCTAAAGTCACATTGTCACGCAACCGCGTTAATTACTAAGCTGAGTTTTCTTTAAAATGTTTGCAATTCTGTGATTCTTAGATTTGTCATTTTTTATCATGCCTCCTAACTTTCTGAGATGAGAAAAGAGAGACACAATTTAGTACAATGTCTATAGGCAAAGGACGCAGCCCTGCCACGTCTCAAATTTTTGTGGACCACAAAGAATTAAAGTGATACTAAAATTATTAGCCATGTATTACCTTATTTTAATATTTAGCTACTCTGTGCAATGATATTGCACAGAAAGGTCGCTTTCCACCTCTTCCCAAATTTTTCTTCTCGGGTTGAGGCCAGT
This sequence comes from Lithobates septentrionalis, assembly GCA_037952835.1. Classification (NCBI taxonomy): domain Eukaryota; kingdom Metazoa; phylum Chordata; class Amphibia; order Anura; family Ranidae; genus Lithobates; species Lithobates septentrionalis. The sequence goes on from JBBDGP010001041.1 coordinate 1,033,305, forward strand.
CAAGTTCCTCCACCTCAAACTGATTCATCCATGTCTTCATGGACCTTGCTTTGTGCACTGGTGCGCAGTCATGTTGGAACAGGAAGGGGCCGTCCCCAAACTGTTCCCACAAAGTTGGGAGCATGAAATTGTCCAAAATGTCTTGGTATCCTGACACCTTAAGAGTTCCCTTCACTGGAACTAAGGGACCAAGCCCAACCCCTGAAAAACAACCCCACACAATAATCCCCCCTCCACCAAATGATTTGGACCAGTGTACAAAGAAAGGTCCATAAAGACATGGATGGGCGAGTTTGAGGTCGAGGAACTTGACTGGCCTGCACAGAGTCCTGACCTCAATCCCATAGAACCCCATTTGGGATGAATTAGTGTGGAGACTGCGAGCCAGGCCTTCTCTTCCAACATCAGTGCCTGACCTCACAAATATGCTTCTGGCAGAATGGTCAAACATTCCCATAGACACACTCCTAAACCTTGTGGACAGCCTTCCCAGAAGAGTTGAAGCTGTTATAGCTGCAAATGGTGGGCCAACTCAGTATTGAACCTACGGACTAAGACTGGGATGCCATTAAAGTTCATGTGCGTGTATACACATATATATATATATATACATATACATATATATATATATACACACACATATATATATATATATATATATATATATATATATACACACACATATATATATGTATATATATATATATATATATATATATATATATATATATATATATATATAAATTAAATAATGAATTCATTAATTTTGATGTGCAGAAGATGAAAGGAATGTTCGCTATATAAATGATGCGGTAATTCAGTGATTTATGAATGTGGACTGCTTTCATGCACAGAAAAAGTTCTTGTGTCAGTGACATAGGATGATAACAAGTATTTATATAACGCCAATGATTTACAAAGCACTTTACCTATATACATTCACATCAGGCCCTGTCCTCAAGGAGCTTACAATCTAAAGTCCCTAACTCATATTCATACATACACATACTAGGGCCAATGTAGACAGGAGCCAGATACCCTACCAGCATGTCTTTGGAGTGTGGGAGGAAACAGGATTACCCAGAGGAAACCCATACAAGATCATGAAGAACATGCAAACTCCATGTAGGTAGTGTCATAGTTGTAATTCAAACTTAGTACTGCCAGGCAGAGGTGCTAATCACTGAGCTTCCCTTTTGGGTTTTGTCTTGAGTCTATGTATCAGATGCCACGCAACAAGATCAAACTACTTTCGAATCCAATGCCTCCCACCTACCCCTTTTGAAACAAGACCTCCATTCGCTCATTATAAAATTTGCGAGGAGGAGTGATTTTTTTTTTTCTTTTCCTTGAAATCGCAGTGGTGAGCAAAAAAAAAAAAACCTATGAACAAAAAATTGCACATAAAAAATGCACACAAAACTTAAGGGTGTGTCTCTACTCCACCTCCCAAAGAAGTAGGACCTTACCCTGACCCACTGGGGTGCAAGGGCTACTGGCAGGGGCAAGGCTCAACTTGGTCTACCTAGCCAAAAGGCCTTGGAGACCCTTCTCATCATGGTCAGCCGAAGCTGACCAACGAGTACTAGGCGAGGGCCTCTCCCGAAGAGAGAACCCCCTCCGGTTCAGGGGAGGAAGGAACCTGATGGATACACATCCTCCCCTTAGACTTTAGGGTAGGCTGAGGACCCACACCCTGCATCCTAGTGAGAAAAGAAATACAGACAAAGTTGAATGTCACAAAAGGTTAGAGAAAAAAAAAGAAGTGTAGGTGCACTTGCCATGGACTTAGCTAACAGGCTTAGCCCAAGAGGCACAGTGCAGAGAAAGCATTAGTGCCATGACCATGTGCTCAATTCTCACAGTGGGTTTCCCATGGCCAAGTGAGCACACCTGGGGTGACCAACTCCCAGGGGGCACAGCACAGCTGATTCTCTGCCTTTGCAGCCCATGGCCAGAAAAGGTGGACCCATTCGATTCAGGAGGCACTGGGCCCCTCCATATCCAGACAAAGTAGACCTATTCGAACCAGGAGGCACTTGGCCTCTCCATGGCCAGTCAAGGTAGACCCATTTGAGTCAGGAGGCACAGGGCCCCTTCAGTCTTCCCAGGGGCAATTACTTTCTTGCCTCACATCCCATGGGCGCCTTGATTTCTATTTCAGGCAGTCTTCAGAGCCCCCATCATACTAGCAGGTCCACTATACAGCCAGCCATTCCTACCAAAAGGCCAGGATGATGGTGCAGCACCACTAGATCTTAGCCAAACGGCTGAGAAGGAGCCAAGGCCAAGAGGATTGATGCTGTTCCTTTAAAATTATAGGTAGTAACAGTCTTAACCCAAACTCTTAGACATCACTGGGTCGGTTGTCTAGCAAGAATGGGCGCCAGGAAGATCAGGGAAGTGCCAGGCTGCGTGGGAGCAAAAGGAAGGTATGTGATATATTACCAAGCTTTTTCAAGAACATGATTCTGGACAAAACAGTAGCTGTTTGAGTGCATGACCCCAGATCAAGAACACATTTTTTATAATTATTTCTTCCCCGTAAGCGCTTCTTTTCTAATATTTTGTTCTGCGGGAACATGCAGGATTATTTGTCTAATACTTGGCTGCTAGGTTCTTGATCTTCTTCAATTTGCATAACACTTATTATCCTTTTTTTCCTAATAATCTTCGTAAATGGTCTCCGAATATGTGCGCATACAAGGAGCCCTGCATTATCTCTCTTCTGAAGAGAAAAAAGAAATGATCTCATTAGCTGTAAGATAAGACACCCAACGCGTTTCGAGGTATCAATACCTCCCTGAGAATACATGACTATCAAAGACAAAATTTCAGCCTCTAGGTAATGAGTTATTTTTTTTGTGCCGTGTTAATAAATTGTTATGTGCAGATGGAAAAACAATCATTTGATAAAGTTTTTTTAGTTTTTTTTTTTGAAGTAAGGAAGATTTGTTATCTGTGAGCAGCAGAACTTATTCTACAGAAAAATATTAGATGCAAAAAAAAAAAGGAAAAATAGCATAAAGCGCATCTGTACTTTGTCTCGTTGAGAAAGAAGGACAAGGAAGCACATCGTGTACGTACCTTCAGGGCTGGTGCAAGGATTTTTGACACCCTAGGCGAAACCTAATTTTGCCGCCCCCCTTGACTCCACCCCTGACCCCACCCCCTTTTCCCTGCCCATGTAAACCCCACCTTTTTAACGAAGCACCCATCAAATGCAGCCCACCAGCGCCCATCAAATGCAGCCTACCAGCGCCCATGAATGTAGCCTACCAGCACCCATCAAATGCAGTCCACCAGCGCCCATGAATGTAGCCTACCAGCGCCCATCAAATGCAGCCCACTAGTGCTCATCAATGCAGCCTCACCAGCGCCCAACAAATGCCGCCTACCAGCGCCCATCAAATGCCGCCCACCAGCGCCCATCAATGCAGCCTCACCAGCGCCCATCACAAGTAGCCTCACCAGGACCCATCAAATGCAGCCTACCAGTGCATATCAATGAATGTTTGCTTGCTTCCATTAATTTAGGAGTCGGGAGACAGACACAGTCCTCTACCACCGCTGCGCCTCTGACACTATGTGTGAACGGAGGGGTGGCTGCCTGCTGATGCTGAGACTTAGTTGCTTGATGCAGAGAGAAGAGAGTAGGAACACCAGTGGCCGGGCGCCCCTAGCAGCATGGCGCCCTAGTTTGCCTAGTGGTAGCACCGGCCCTGCGTACCTTTCACATGTCCCAATGATGCCACCTTTCAAATGCTGGAGCCCACAATCACTGTGTAGGTTCTGACCAAATGCTGGGTTGGAGCTTACACATGGCTAAGAATCCTTCCTATATCCCATGTGACAGTCACCCAATATTGCATCATTGAAGACAGGGGAGAGCCACACACTTGTGGTGGCCAAGCGGTGATTGGCCACTTAGGCACTTTATTTCAGGTAGGCAAAAGTTAGAGTCCTAAAGTTCTGATTGAGGAGGACTTGTACTGTGGAAACCGTGCCTAAAAAAAGTCAAGCAAAGGGAAAAGGACTAGGCGCCAATATGGCCTGTGAGCTACCTTACGCAAATCTGTTCCTCGTTACTGACTTAAAATGACTTGCATCTGTACGGTGTCTGTGTGGAGACCGTCATCTTCCTAGAGGAGCAGGGCTTTGCATCCTCATCTTAGAGCTTTCCCGTAATGACTGGTGAGGATAATAATAAAGTAACAGCAGGAGAGATTGATCCACAGAGAAGGTAGTTTTGTAGTTTCATAGTTGGTAAGGTTAAATAAAGACACTTCATCTAGTTCAACCCGTGTAGGTGTGTGCATGTGTGTGTGTGTGTGTCTATGCCAATACAATTTCTCATATTCCTGTATATTGCTTTCGCTAAGATGCCCATCTAATGCCGCGTACACACGGGCGGACTTTTCGACCGGACTGATCCGATGGACTTTCGACGGACTTCCGATGGACTTTTGAACGAACGGACTTGCCTACACACGATCACACCAAAGTCCGACGGATTTGTACGTGATGACGTACGACCGGACTAAAATAAGGAAGTTGATAGCCAGTAGCCAATAGCTGCCCTAGCGTCGGTTTTTGTCTGTCGGACTAGCATACAGATGAGCGGATTTCTCGATAGTAACTGGGTCCGGCGGAGTTACGACGTAAAGATTTGAAGCATGTTCCAAACCTAAAGTCCGTCAGATTTTCGACTGGAAAAGTCCGCCGAAGGTCCGATGAAGCCCACACATGATCAGATTGTCCGCCGGACTCGGTCCGTCGGACCAGTCCGGTCAAAAAGTCCACTCGTGTGTACGCGGCATAAGAGTTTTTAAAATTATCAACACCTCCCGCTGACACCACTGACTGTGGGAGGGAGTTCCACATCCTTACTGCTCCTATGCCGCATACACACGAGCAGAATGTCCGATAGAAAAAGTCCGACGAAGTCTTTTCATTGTCTATTCCGATCGCGTGTAGGCCTCATCTGACTTTTTTTGTACGAAAATTCTGGCGGACCTAGAAACGGAACATGTTCTAAATTTTTCTGACTGAATCAATTCCTATCGGGAAAACCACTCGTCTGTATGCTGTTCCGACGGACCAAAAACGACGCATGCTCTGAAGCAAGTACGAGACGTAAGCTATTGGCTACTGGCTATTGAACGTCCTTTTTCTAGTCCCGTCGTACGTGTTTTACGTCAACTCGTTCTGGATGGTCGGACTTTGGTTTGACCGTGTGTAGGCAAGACCGCTTGAATGGTTCTGCTGAGAAACCTTCGGAGTTTGTTCCGATGGCAAAACCGGTCGTGTGTACGCGGCTTAACTGTAAAAAACCTCCTATGTAGTTTGAGTTTGAACTGCTTCTCTTCCAATTTCATTGAGTGGCCCCGTGTCTTGTTAAGCTCCCTGAAACTGAATTGTTTCCTCCCTGTGCTAGAATCATCATTAAAGGTGTTTGTATATCGATTTCATATCTCCTCTCAAGCGTCTACAGGGACAGTAAATTTAAAGTTTTTAGTCGTTCCTCGTAACTGCAGTCCTCCAGTTCCCTTATTAGTCCCCTTAGCTTTGTCGCCCTTCTCCGGACTCTCTTCAGTTCCAGATGAAGCAAAACCAGGAAGCTCCTTCCACTGTAGGTCCTTACGTACAGTGAGAGAATAAAGTATTTGATCCCCTGCTGATTTTGTACGTTTTCCCACTGACAAAGAAATGATCAGTCTATAATTTTAATGGTAGGTTTATGTTAACAGTGAGGGACAGAATAATAACAAAAATATCCAGAAAAACGCATTTCAAAAAAGTTATATTTGATTTGCATTTTAATAATAAGTGAAAGTAAAATAAGTATTTGATCCCCTATCAATCAGCGAGATTTCTGGCTCCCAGGTGTCTTCTATGCAGGTAACAAGTTGAGATTAGGAGCACTCTCTCCTAATAACTGTCAATCTCCCTCGGTCTGGGGCTCCATGCAAAATCTCACCTCGTGGAGTTTCAATGATCATGAAACCAGTGAGGAATCAGCCCAGAACTACATGGGAGAAACTTGTCAATGATCTCAAGGCAGCTGGGACCATAGTCACCAAGAAAACAATTGGTAACACACTACGCCGTGAAGGACTTAAATCCTGCAGCGCCCACAAGGTCCCCCTGCTCAAGAAAACACATGTACAGACCCGTCTTAAGTTTGCTAATGAACATCTGAATGATTCAGAGGAGAACTGGGTGAAAGTGTTGTGGTCAGATGAGACCAAAATCGAGCTCTTTAGCATCAACTCAAATCGCCATCTTTGCTGCCTAAGGCCCCAAGAACACCGTCCCCACCTTCAAACATGGAGGCGGAAACATTATGCTTTGGAGGTGTTTTTCTGCTAAAGGGACAGGACAACTTCACTGCATCAAAGGGACGATGGACGGGACTATGTACCATCAAATCTTGGGTGAGAACCTCCAGCCAGGGCATTGAAAATGGGTCGTGGATGGGTATTCGAGCATGACAATGACCCAAAACACACGGCCAAGGCAACAAAGAAGTGGCTCAAGAAGAAGCACATTAAGGTCCTGTAGTGGCCTAGCCAGTCTCCAGACCTAATCCTATAGAAAATATGTGGAGGGAGCTAAAGGTTCAAGTTACCAAACGACAGCCTCAAAACATGAATGACTTGGAGAGGATCTGCAAAGAATAGTGGGACAAAATCCCTCCTGAGATGTGTGCAAACCTGGTGGCCAACTACAAGAAACGTCTGACCTCTGTGATTGCCAACAAGGGTTTTGCCACCAAGTACTAAGTCATGTTTTGCGAAGGAGTCAAATACTTATTTCACTCATTAAAATGCAAATCAAATGTAACTCTTTTGAAAAGCGTTTTTCTGGATATTTTTGTTGTTAGTCTGTCCCTCACTGTTAAAATAAACCGACCATTAATATTATAGACTGATCATTTGTTTGTCAGTGGGAAAACATACAAAATCAGCAGGGGATCAAATACTTTTTCACCTCAGTGTACAGCTTCCCCTGTAGCAAAAGAGAGAGTTGGCTATCTCTGTCGGGCTTCCCCAATTCTCCACTGCTTCACTGCAGAATATCTTGTCTTCCCCTCATCCTATAACATAGGAGGGAGAGGTTTGGTAGTCTAAAGCAGGGGAGAACAGAGACAATGCTGACCACACTGCTTGGTTGGGACTTCAGTGCTTCATGGTCAGCTCACTATGGGACGTTAGTAGCTTAATGGATTTATAGCAGGTTCAACTGGTATTTTTCTGTTCTTGCGGAGATTTTGACCACTTGCCTACCTGGCCAATTATTACATTTCTGTCATATATATAAAAATCTTTTTTTTTGCTAGAAAATTACTTATAACCCCCTAACATTGTATATTTTAAAGCAGAGGCAATAAAATGGTGGGGGTTGCATTTTTTTATGTCACATTGTAACAATTTTTCTTGGGGGGGGGGGGGATAAATTTTATGAATTTTAGAGAACACAAACACAATATAATACCCATTTTTTTTTGACATGACATGAAATTGTCACCACATGTTGGTAACAATCCATGCAATCCATACATACAAAGACACCAAAACAAATACGTTCAGAAATTAAGTTATGTGTAATAAAAAGGAATGGCACAGGGAAAAAGTATTGAACACATGGAGAAAAGGAGTAGCAAAAAGGCATGGAAAGCCAAGACACCAGCTGAAACCTATCAGTAATTAGAAAGCAATCCTGTCCCTTGTCAGTGCAAATTAATATCAGCTGGTTCAGTCTCAACTGATGGCCTATAAAAAGGTGTCTCATTACCAAGGTGTCACACAAACATCTCATGATGGGTAAAAGCAAAGAGCTCTATTAAGACCTTTGCAAACTTCTTGTTGCAAAACATACAGATGGCATTGGTTACAGAAGGATTTCTAAATTTCCGAATGTTCTAGTGAGCACTGTTGGGGCCATAACCTGGAAGTGGAAAGAACATCATTTCCTCCATAAACCGGCCACGACCAGGTGCTCCTCCCAAGATTTCTGACAGGGGAGTGAAAAGAATTATCAGAAGAGTTGTCCAAGAGACAAGGACCACTTGTGGGGAGCTTCAAAAAGACCTGGAATTAGCAGGTACAATTGTTTCAAAGAAAACAATTAGTAATGCACTCACCTGCTATGGCCTGTATGCACGCTCACCACACTAGAAAAAGCATATTGAAGCTCACTTAAAGTTTGCTGCACAACACTTAGACAAACCTGTGAAATACTGGAAGAATATAGTCTGGTCAGATGAGACAAAAATTGAACTGTTTGGGTGCCATAATACACACCATGTTTGGAGGTCAAATGGCACATCACCCCAAAAACTCCCCCCCATACCAACAGTGAAGTTTGGAGGTGGGAACATCATGGTGTGGGGCTGTTTTTCAGCATACGGTACTGGCAATCTTCATATCCTTGAAGGAAGGATGAATGGAAAAATGGACCAAGACATTCTTGATAAAAATCTGTTGCCATCTACAAGGATGATGAAGATGAAACGAGGGTGGGCATTTCGCATTTCAGCAAGACAATGATCCCAAAGCCAAGGAAACTCTCAATTGGTTTCAAAGAAAGAAAATAAAGCTGATAGAATGGCCCAGCCAATCACCTGACTTGAATCCAATAGAAAATTTATGGAAAGAACTAAAGATCAGAGTTCATAGAAGAGGCCCATGGGACCTTCAAGATTTGAAGACTGTTTATGTGGAAGAATGGGCCAAAATCACACCTGAGCAATGCATGGACTAGTTTCTCCATACAGGAGGCATCTGGAAGCTGTCATTACAAACAAAGGATTTTATACCAAGTATTGAATACATTTTAGTTAGCGTGTTCAATACTTTTTCCCTGTGTCATTCCATTTTATTGCACATGACTTAATTTCTGAACATATTTGTTTTGGTTTCTTTGTATGTATGGATTGCAAGGGTTGTTACCGACATGAGGTAAACATTTCATTTCAATAGCACCTTTAGGGTCGGTTCACACTAGGACGACTTGGAATCCGACTTGTAAGCCCTCAAGTCGCCCCAAGTCGCCTCAAGAAGAGATTTACATTACAGTTAATGGGAGCGTCTTAATTGACACTACTGAAGTCGCTCCGACTTCAGAGCGTACTACTTGTACTACTTGGATCCGACTTGTAGGCGACTTGTACCATTCAATTCAATGGAAGTCGCCTCCAAGTCGGATCTCCATCTATACTGAAGCGACTTTACAGTTAAAAAAATTAGTTTGCCCAGGCAAACCCCTCCCTCCCAGAGAGCTGATTATTCTGTGATTGGCCACAGCCAAAGTCGCCTGTCCTGGAGGCGACTTGAAGTCGCGTTGTAAATTGATTAAAGTCGCGCTGAAGTCGCGTTGAAGCCGCGTTGAAGTCGCCGTGCAAAGTCGCGCTGAAGTCGTGTTGCCCCTGTGTGAATCGAGCCTTAGAAATATATTTACCTAGAAAAATGCAACATGTTCAATACTTTTTTTTTTAATCTGTAAAGATTTTATTAAAGGTTTAACAGACAATACAGAAATTCCAATATAAGAGGACAAGGCTCCAAGTACAATACAGACCGTGGTGATATACAAATGACATGGCCAACAAAAGGCTCCCTGTAAAAATTGCAAATAACATTCCTGACATAAGAATGCTTAAAATGCTCCTTGAGATATCAATACATTTGCCCGTTTTGTGTGTGATATTTCAGGTATGTATAGATATGTCAGGGCTGCTGAAAATTCAGGGCCTCGGCAAATATTCCCAACTTCATTTCTGTTTGTTTCGTAGGACCTGAGAGGGATGGGAAAAGGAGCCGACCACCAAGTCAGCCCCTTATCACATAGTCTCTGCATATTAGGACTTAGTCAAGGTAGATAGGAAAGAAAAGAGAATAATAAGAGCGGGGAGGGGGGGAGGTGTACCGAGAAATTATTGTGGGGAGAGGGGGTGGGGAAACCACATCAGGTAGTGACATATGTTGTATATAGGCCAAAGTGCCTTTAAATTGTATCTTTGAAAACAGTAAGGGACCATAGAACAAATTAAACGTTGTCTTTTATCAGTTCTTGATAACTTTGAGATTTTTGATAATTAATCCAGGTTTCCCATATATTCGAGAAACTGGAGATCTTATCCTGGGTGGTGTATATCAGCTTCTCCATCGCTGCTATATGATTAATACGTGATGCCCATTGTTTCATTGAAGGGGTTGATTTGGACCTCCAATGGACCGATAAACAAGGCCTAGCAGCCTTAATCATATGCACGGCCACCGACTTATAGTATCTTTTCTGGGGTATTTTGGAAAGGTGAACGAGGTATTGTGCTGGTGAAAAACTCCAGTGGGAGCGAGGAGATCGCAGTCGTCACATTGTGCACTTCAAGCCAGTATGGCTGAATCAGTGGGCACGTCCACCATATATGGCTAAAAGTGCCTAAATCTTGTTCGCATCTCCAGCACCGGTCTGAGACCATTGGAACGAATTTGTGAAGCAGCTCTGGTGTCTTATACCACCTTGTTTTAATTTTATACCCATTTTCCTGGGTGTTCACATTTATAGAGCTTTTGTGTATATAGAAGTGAATGCGATCCCAGCCAGCTTCCCCTATCACTATGTTCAACTCAGTCTCCCAGAATGCGTGTTCCGAGCATAAAGAAGTATAAAGGTTCTCCAAACATTGAGGCGTAAACAGGGGCGGACTGACCGTTGAGCCACTCGGGCACTGCCTGAGAGCCCTGAGCCACTAGGGGGCCCCATAAGGGTTGCCAGCCTCAGTAAAACCAGGGACAGTATGTATAAATCTGTGTTTTTTTTTACATCTGTCTGTGTATACTGTGTGTGTGTATACTGTGTGGCCCCATAATGTCTGATTGCCTGGGGGCCCCATAATCTCCTATTGCCCGGGGGCCCCATGAGTTATCAGTCCGCCCCTGGGCATAAAGCACCAAAATCACATGATTCTGGGGAGATGAGCTTGAACACAGTGATTCAAAGACAGTAGGGACTTTCGTGAAGCCATCTCTGCTTGCTGTGTTGTCTAGATAATGCTTTAGTTGTAGGTAGGCCCAAAAAGGGAAAGACTTGGTTTTAGATAATGCTGCGATTTACCCTTGCCGGAGGAACCTGCCTCTGGAGAAAAAATGTTCAGCTTGCATCTCTGCATAAGGCCACTCCGTAGATAAAAAAGCCTAATGGGTCGTACACACGATCGGACTTTTCGGCTACAAAAGTCAGACGGACGCCGACGGACCAAATCCGACGGACAATCCGATCGTGTGTGGGCTTCCCCGGACTTTCAGCAGACTTTTCCAGTCGCAAATCTGACGGACTTTAGATTTGGAACTTGCTTCAAATCTTTACGTCGTAACTCCGCCGGACCCAGAAATCCGCTCGTCTGTATGCTAGTCCGACTGACAAAAACCCACGCTAGGGCAGCTATTGGCTACTGGCTATCAACTTCCTTATTTTAGTCCGGTGTACGTCATCACGTACAAATCCGTCTGACTTTTGTGTGATCGTATGTAGGCAAGTCCGTTTGTTAGAAAGTCCACCGCAAGTCCGCCAGAAGTCCGTCGAAAGTTTGTCGGACGGGCTGTCGGACTTTTGTAGCCGAAAAGTCAGACCGTGTGTACGCCCCATTAGCCATACCTTGGGGAAAGTCTAGGTTACCCTTTATGGGAGTGATCACGCAGTCTTTGGCTGAAAGCGTGTGAACTTTACAGGCCCTTTCAAAGGCATGAAGAGTTGCCCCGATCAGAGGGTGTGACTGAATGTTGGGTGATATGTGCTTCTTAGAGAGCCAAGGAGTTAGGCGAAGCTCAGCCTCCGAGATCAATTGCCCAAGCAGTACCCAGCCCTTACATTTGATATGGATTCTCCAGTCCACTACCCAGGCCAGATGAACAGCACAGTAATAAAGCTGCAGATAAGGAAGGCCAATGCCTCCCCCAGATTTTGGCAACACAAGCTTCGCCCATCCAATTTGTGCCACTTTGGTTCCCCATAGAAAAGCCTTACACATCCTCTTAAATGCTGCAAAGAAAGAAGGCGGCAAGCAGATCGGGATAGCCTGCAGTTTTCACAGCAGGCGGGGAAGCACTGCCATTTTGAGAATTGAAGCCGTCCAAACCAGGAGATGGTAGGTACATCCCACCTATGTAGGCCCTGCTGTATATTTTTAAGATCTGAGAGAAAGTTCTTTCTGTATAGGTCTGTAAGTTTACTATGGAGTTGGATACCCAAATAGGTGATAGCATCTGCTTTCCAATGGAAAGGGAAGTTTGTCTGACATAGGTGTACAAAAAAAAAAGGGTGATCAATGCCACAGATATGTTATAACACAGGTGAGAGAGAGAGATCAAGACATCTTTAGTAGTCTCGAGTAGTCTCCTTCTAAAACCTGTCAGTCGCCTCAATGTGGCGAGGCAGGGGGGAGCAGGCATCTCCCCATGGTTTAACTGAGGCTCTGTGTGGAGCAGTCTCCGTCAGCAATGTGGAGGAGCCGGGCGCATAGCATGGGGATCATGGAAGCCTTGGAAATGAGAGCCTACCGGTGCTACTTGTTGTCATAAGACCCTGGAATATGAGCACCTGTCATGTAGTCTGGCTGCAGTAATGCCTGTTCGAGCCAATGCATTCCCTCAAAGCATGGGAGAGTTTTCCAAGTCCCCAATGCCAGTACAGCAGAAGTCAGAGATCAGAGCAAGAGTGATATCACATGTAGTTGCCACAGCTCAGCAAGTCTCCAGTCAGAGTCAGATTATGCCAGAGCACAGGGGTAGCCGTATAGTCTATAACAACAGTTAGTGCACTTTAGAAAAGTGGGGGTAAAGACAAAGAACTCTAAGGCTCAGCTCACCGTACCGTTATCGGTGCGATCAATGATCAGTCCTGCGGCGCACGGACGATGGAGAGACTCGCGGGCTTTCATCCGTTTCCATATCCCCGCAAATTCTCGGCGGGGTGGTGGCTGAAGGTCTTCAACATCTTTGTCTGCTTCTGTGCGACCTTGGGGTGTCAGCAGGTTGAGTAGGGATCAAGGATTCTGGTTGCAGGAACGTGCTATACCAGTCAGGAACATTGATTACGGGGATGCCCAGGGCGTCACAAAACGGCTGTAGATCTGCCTGCGTTCTCAGCGACGCTGTGCGATTTCCAGTTGTCGCTTGTAGGCAGAAGGGGAACTTCCACTGATAAGGAATACGTCTTTCCCGCAGGACTTGAAGGAGAGGGCGCAAGTCCCTCCTGTGCTGGAGAGTAATGGCGGAAAGATCAGCTGAATGCGCACTCCTTCATGTTCCAAGTGGGCATTGTTGTGAGCTAATCGCAGTATTTCCTCCTTTTGGATGAAGTTAACCAGGCAGCAGACAGCATCTCTGGGTGGGTCGGTGTCCCTGCCCCTAGGCCAAAGCGCTCTGTGACACCTTTCCATCTCGACAGGGGCATCAGGCGGTCTATCTAACAGGGTATTAAAGATGACCCACACCGCAGCTTGTAGTTGGGGGCCTTCCACTGACTCTGGTATTCCTTTGATCTGCAGATTGCACCTGCGGCCCCTATTATCCAAATCCTCCATGTTGCATGTCCATAAGGTGCTGTGCTTGTACCATTGTGGCTCACTGGACCTGTTGGACCTGGACCTGTTGGATGGCCGCGCCGTGTGTTATGGCGGCTGATTCCACATGCTCCAGGCGAAAAGAAACAGCTGATGTTAGATGTTAGATTTTAAGTCAGAGATTGCAGCGGTCAAGGTGCTATTGATGTCCATAGCCACCTGTTGTAGATTGGCTAGACACAGGAGTGGAGAGGAATGCGAGGCAGTCCTACCTGTATTAGAGATAGCTGGGTGAGAGATAGCTAGGGAGTTCTTGCTGGGTGGATGAGTCCAGCTGGGACCGGATGGCCGACTGGCTTCTCCCGGTCATCTTTGCACCTAAGGGCCGAGGTTCTCCCGCTTATGAGAGGCTAATCAGAAGCTCTGGACGGCGGAGATCTCCTTCTATGCTGCCATCTTGCTCCGGTGCTAGGCCACGCCCCCCTCAATACTTATTTTACCCACTGTACGCACATGTGCGTAGCAAGGTGTTATTTTGCAGAATTAGTTATGCGTTTCTATAATGCATTGTCATGCGTTATTGACATGCATAGCGGAGTGCTTCCAATGCATTTTCACATTTAGAATTTGGAGTGGATAAAGTTAACAGCCATTGACCAAAGCTTGTTAATACCCGCCAATGCATCAAAGTGCTTTTAGATACTTTACCATTGACTTCTATAGGCCCCCTAATGCACTAAATCACAGGCAAAAATAGATGTGATATTGTTTTAAAATACACTGCAATGCAGCACAGAAAGGGAAGCAGATACAGTCTTAATTGGCCCCTAGTGCAAAAGAGGGCAGTTGTGGAAGAAGAATAGTTGTAGAGGAACATCCTCATAATTACCTTCTTAACCCCTTCAGATTCGCGCTATAGCCGAATGACGGCTACAGCGCGGATCTGCTTTACCGGGAGGCCGTCAATAGACGTCCTCCCCTTTGCACGCTCGCCACGTCCCCCTTTGAAGGGCGCGCACGGTGCGCGCTGTGATCACCCGAATCAATGAGACTCGGGTGATCACAGATCTGAGTAAGGGGTCAATCCCGGCCCCTTACCACGTGATCAGCTGTCAGCCAATGACAGCTGATAATGTGACGTAAACAGAAGATCGGTAATCGTTTTTTTTTCTTCTCACGCTGACAGTGTGAGGAGAAAAAAAAAGCCGATCACCGGCTTCAGTGTGAGGGACATCGGTCCCGAAGAGGAGGAGGTGAAATCGCCTCATATGTGCCCACCAGTACCTCCTGCCAGTGCCACCTGCCAGTGCCACAAATCAGTGCCCACAGTGCCACGAATCAGTGCCCACCAGTACATAAGTGCCTGTGCCAGCAATCAGTGCCACCTATCAGTGTCCACAAGTGCCACCTATCAATGCCCACCAGTGGTGCCAATCAGTGCCTCATCAGTGCTGCATATCAGTGTCACCTACCAGTGCCGATCAGTGCCCATCACTGCCACCCATCAGTGTCCATCAATGCCAGCTATCAGTACCACCTATCAATGCCCTTCAGTGCCGCCCATCAGTGCGACCTCTCAGTGCCCACCTGTGCCACCTCATCAGTGCCCACAAGTGCCGCCTATTAGTGCCCATCAGTGCCGCCTTATCAGTGCCCATCAGTGCAGCCTATCAGTGCCCATCAGTGCAGACTCATCAGCGTACATCAATGAAGGAGAAAAATTACCTGTTTGCAAAATTTATTAACAAAATATAAAACGGTTTTGTATTTTTTATTTTTTTAATTCGGTCTTTTTAAATTTTTTTAACAAAAAATAAAAAACCAAGAGGTGATCAAATACCACCAAAAGAAAGCTCTATTTGTGGGAAAAAGATGATAAAAGCTTCATTTGTGTACAGTGTTGTATGACCGCGCAATTGTCATTCAAAGAGTGACAGCGCTAAAAGCTGAAAATTGGTCTGGGCAGGAGGGGGGTTTAGGTGCAAGGGGTTAAAGGGGTTGTAAAGGTAATTTTTTTTTTTTTTTTAAATAACAAACATGTTATACGTACCTTCACTGTGCAGCTCGTTTTGCACAGAGTGGCCCCGAACCTGGTCTTCTGGGGTCCCTCGGCGGCTGTCTCAGCTCCTCCCCGCAAGAACTAACCACCTTAATGCGAGCTCCCTCGCATGGTGGTTAGTTATTGCGGGCGCGCTCCCGTGATACATCCGGCGGCTATAGCCGCTCGCTGTATCACTCGGCCCCACCCCCTGGCTCGCCGCGTCATTGGATGTGATTGACAGCAGCGCGAGCCAATGGCTGCGCTGCTTTCAATCCATCCACTATAGCCAATCAGCGACCAGGCTGAGCGGCGAAATGGAGGTCGGGAGCGAGCGGCTGAGTTTCGAGGTCTCAGGTAAGTAAAAACGGGGGGGGGGGGCGCTGGGGACGGCGGTATTGTCAAAAGTTTTTTCACCTTAATGCATAGAAAGCATTAAGGTGAAAAAATTTATACCTTTACAACCCCTTTAACCGCTTTAGATCCGGGCCATTGCCAAATGACGGCAACAGCGCAGATCTAAATTGCCGGGACTACGTCCATTGACGTCGTCCCGTGCACGAGCGGCCTGCGCGCCCCCTGCAGGGCGCGTGCAGCGCGCTCGGTGATCAGCGAGTCTATGAGACTCGCCTGATCACAGATCAGAGTAAGGGGTTGGTCCCGACCCCTTACCACATGATCAGCTGTCAGCCAATGACAGCTGATCATGTGATGTAAACAGAGCCGGTAATCGGCTATTTTTCCTCCTCGCGCTGATAGCGCGAGGAGGAAAAAAAAACCCGATCACCGGCGGCCGTGATCGGGACATCAGTCCCAATCACGGCGATCATCTAACACAAGGCAATAGGCAGCAGTGCTGCCTACCAGTGCCCACCAGCGTCACCCATCAGTGCCCACAGTGCCATCAATCAGCGCCACCCATCAGTGCCCACAGTGCCACCCATCAGTGCCCACAGTGCCACCCATCAGTGCCCACAGTGCCACCCATCAGCACCCACATCAGTGCCACCCATCAGCACCCACATCAGTGCAACCCATCAGCACCCACATCAGTGCAACCTATCTGTGCCCATCAGTGTCACCTACCAGTGCCCATAAGTGCCCATCAGTGCCGCCCATCAGTGCCACCCATCAGTGCCACCCATCAGTGCCGCCCATCAGTGCCCCCCATCAGTGGTACCTATCCGTGCCACCCATCCGTGCCACCCATCAGTGCCAACCATCTGTGCCAACCATCCGTGCCACCCATCCCTGCCGCCCATCCGTGGCCATCAGTGCCGCCTTATCTTTGCCCATCAGTACCGCCTTATCTGTCCCCATCAGTGCCGCCTTAACTGTGCCTATCAGTGCCGCCTTAACTGTGCCTATCAGTGCCGCCTTATATGTGCCTATCTGTGCCCATCAGTGCAGCCTATCAGTGCCCACCAGTGCCGCCTCATCAGCGCATATCAATGAAGGAGAAAAATTACCTGTTTGCAAAATTTTATAACAAACTATTAAACATGATTTTTTTTTTTTTCAAAAATTTCCATCTTTTTTTGTTTGTTTAGCAAAAAATAAAAACCCCAGCTGTGATTAAATACCACCAAAAGAAAGCTCTATTTGTGGGAAAAAAATGATACAAATTTCATTTGGGTACAGTGTTGTATGACCGCGCAATTGTCATTCAAAGTGCGACAGCGCTGAAAGCTCAAAATTGGTCTGGGCAGGAGGGGGGTTTAAGTGCCCAGTAAGCAAGTGGTTAAAGTCCCCAAAAATGTCTGATTCCTCCCCCCATTCAATGAATAGGATCTGTTGCTTATACCAAAATAGAAACACAGTGTGTGAATAAAAATGCCGATAAAATAGTGGATGGTCCATCTATACACAAACAAATGTCTCTCTAATTCTGAAGAAGAGGCAGTGACAGAAGGCCAAATCCTTAGCAGCCGCGAGAAAAACTTTAATCGACACCTATATTAGTATTAACATTCGGCAGACTTGACAGAATGATTGTTGATTTAAGCAGTCCTCATACATGAAAAGAGAGCAGTTTCTTTTATTAAGCAAGATTAATAACATCAATGCTGCCAGCGATACCGTCATTACAGATGCTGGCGGACTGGAAGGACAACGTTAAATACCACTGCGCTGATCTTCGGTTACAAATATAAATCCCAAGAGATTCGTTCCAAGTTGTCTTCTATCAGGTAATAGCTGTCATGAATTAAACGAGAAATCCTAATGGGGTAATTTTCACCAGCAAACATTGAGTAGTCAAGTTCCATACTGCTCATCCCTAAGCAAGATGGCAGCCTGAGGTTCTGCAACAACTTTATAAAAAGATTTGGTCCCACCAGTCACATTACCACCCTCAATCTAACTAAGAGGTATTGGCAGGTCCACTTAACAGATGGGGCAAAGGAAAAGACAGCATTGCTTACACCAGGTGGGCTGTCTAGTATGTGGTCCTCTCTTTTGGATTACATGGGGCTAAAGTTTCATTTTCTCAGCTCGTCGTAGTGTTGTACGTCACCGCGTTCTTGACGGTCGAAAGTTCAGAGAACTTTTGTGTGACTGTGTGTATGCAAGGCAAGCTTGAGCGGAATTTCATCGGAAAAAAAAAATCCAAGTTTTTTCTGACGGAAATTACGATCGTGTGTATGGAGCATAACAGGTTTTCTTCTGTGCCCTGTATTTGGCTCCATCCATCTTCCCATCAACTCTGACCAGCTTCTCTGTCCCCGTTGAAGAAAAGCATCCCCACAACATGATGCTGCCACCACCATGTTTCACGGTTTCAATGGATTGTGCGAGGAGCCTGTGGACGCAGTAGAACTGCCAGGACTACCTGCTTATGACGAGCATGACTCCCACTTATATCTTGTAAGTGTTTTTATTCTTGTGCAATAAATGATACTGTTTTAATACTACACTTAGGGGTGCCCCCCCCCCCCCCCCGGTTTCTTTTATATGTTTTGCAGAGTTGCTGGACACACTCTGAGGATGGCTGCCTCTTTTTAAATCACCCCCTTACCATGGTTCAACTTTGTTTTTACATAAAGACTGACTAATAAATGGAAATTATTACAAACTAAGGGCATTGCCTCCTGGAGAGCCAGATACCCAATTTACCTCCACATGTTTCACGGTGGGGATGGTGTGTTCAGGGTGATGTGCAGTGTTAGTTTTCCACCACACATAGTGTTTTCCTTTTAGGCCAAAAAGTTCAACTTTGTTCTCATCTGACCAGATCACCTTCTTCCACATGTTTGCTGTGTCCCCCACATGGCTTCTCACAAACTGCAAACGGGACTTCTTATGACTTTCTTTCACCAATGTCTTTCTTCTTGTCACTCTTCCATAAAGGGCAGATTTGTGGAGAGCACGACTAATAGTTGTCCTGTGGACAGATTCTCCCACCTGAGCTGTGGATCTCTGCAGCTCCTCCAGAGTTACCATGGACCTCTTGGCTGCTTCTGTGATGAATGCTCTCCTTGCCCGGCCTGTCAGTTTAGGTGGACGGCCATGTCTTGGTAGGTTTGCAGTTGGGCCATACGCTCTCCATTTTCGGAGATATATATATATATATATATATATATATATATATATATA